>JADFUC010001351.1:1200000-1800000 GCA_019722365.1 Lithospermum erythrorhizon | reverse complement strand
AGATAACATACATTTACTTTTGCACCACTTTTGATGCAATTTCAAATTACTCTCTTATATCTTATTTACCTTCATTACACTCACTCATAAATAATTTAAAAAAAAACTTAATTTGTGATTTCTACTTTTGATAAAAAGTCCATAATAAATAGGCATAGAGGACTATAGAAGTAATACCTTGACACATCTTTTAGTTAATCAATGCTAGCTAAGTGGCCTTGGTAGACTAGCTCACTCAGCCTTGTTGCACTTGGACTTATAGGCTTTTGGGCTGATAAAAATGAGTTTTGTTATTTAACATCTCTCGTACTTCTTCAATTTGATGAAAACCCACATAAAATTCAAAGACTTCAAACTTAATTGAATATTTTAACTTCTAATAATAACTTATTATTACATGCTTGAGGGCATCATTAAACAACTAGAACAATGAAGACAAAGCCGGCCGATCATAAACAAACACACATACAAAATTAAATGATGACAAAAGGACCTCAATTTGTGACATGTACCAAAATTATTGTTTAGTTTGTTTATTATATTCTAACAGTAAATTAATGTAAATCCTAATTATGGTAAGTTCATCATCATAATTTTTGCATGGAAACCTCTTTTTATTGCTTTGACCTCATCATAGTCATCGTTGTCTTAAGATGATTTGGCTAAATATGTAATTATATATGGAGCAATTATATGTACTACTCGATTGGTTATTATGTTTCTGTCGATTGAAGAGTTCTCAAGACCGAATTATTATGGCCCATGAAGTGTAGCTATCTGTTTTATAATAATAACTTAATAAGATCCCCTTAGACTAAAAGAACTATTAGAAATTTCCCTCCTTGCTTCAATAGTGTTTTGTGGTTTGTAGAAAATTATTATTGATGTCAAGATAGTTCGGATATTAAAGGGTGTCTTGAAAGGCTTAAAAGATCACTTAGATTTCATTCCTTCCAATCTATCAAAGTTGCATCTACAATTAAAGAAAATTGACATATTATGGACAGGAGTGGAACTAACCCCATATAAGGTAATGGTTCGAAATATATATTAAAAAAATTGAGTTAATGTTATGTTATTAATAAAGTATTTGCAAACAAAAATGTTCTATTATGGGATTAAAAAAATTCTAAAATGAGTACATGTTGCCTTAAATTCGTTATTCAAATAAAGTAAATTGTATTCGGTCATAATGAACGGTTAAAAACGAAATTAGAGAGGTTAAAGTGTTTATGGACTATTAGAAAAATTTATGGGTGCTGAAAACAGTTGAACCAAAAACCTTGTGAATATATAATATGTAGTCCTTTTATTATCAACTCACATGTCTATATTTTTTATAGTTCAATTAAACCACTTTGAACATGAACAGATCTCCCAGACTATGGATACTATCTTTCAATTTAATGGATGTGATTGAAATCTCATCAACTGAGATAAAAAAGAATTGAAAGGAGTAACTTATGTCATCTTATCCTAAGGATTAATTAATGCACATATAGAACTCGGGCCAGCACTTCAAATAGGGAACGAATAAACACGTAGCTTTTCCTTTATTGCAATTACACAAAAATATTTATTACTCGTAGTACATTATTACATAACTTAAAGTCAACAACAGCAATATTACAATTTAGAAAGGCTTTTGATTTTCACAATCAAGATTAGGTCCAGTGGCAACATTAAACAAAGCAGCATATCTCTTGAAGTAACCAATCCGATCATTGACCCTTCCATCATTAGGTATTCCACATTCAAGTCCACCATTAATAATATTAGTGGTCAATCCAAAGCCGGCCGTTCTATTATTCACTTTTAAATCATTTTTCTTAGGGACATATCTCCCTACCATCACATTGTGACATGAGGGCTTTGGCTTTTGCTTAGTCATCCAAAACCAAATTGCAGTTTTGAAGGCAATTACAGAGTTGTTTGAGACTATTTCTGGATTATTTAGACCGTCGAAGCCTAATTCTGACCCAGCCAAACCGTAGTTGTAATTCCTGTGTACAAAACACAAACGTTTATACTCATTTCAATTTCAATTTTAATTTGAATGGACGTGACGGAGATTAAGAGGAACTAAGGGGACGATGATCCCCTCAACTTCGAAAAACTCATACTCGTCACAGTATTTACACAATTATAAGTTACTTACACATGGAAATATAATATTGTCCTTCAATAATAACAATATCTTCGATTATAGTAATATGTTGAAGCTTTTGCTTGTTGATACTGGTTCAAGAATCATGATCCAACATTTTTTGTATAGAAATATTTAAGTATAATTATGTCATTCTCCTCATTTCTATTTGAATGATCTCGTTGGATTTGACATAGATATTACAATTGTTTGGCATACAATTGCTTCACACACTTCCATTATATTAAACCTTTAAACAAAGCTGCTGAGCAACAAATGTTAAAGATGTTAGAAATAGTGTAATTAGAAAAGTGAACTTTAAAAATAATAGTAGCTGTATAAAAGTTCTATTAAAAGAAATTGAGTACAAAAAAGAGTTCACTCAAAAAAAAAAAAAAACATCGTTATATGATTAATTGATATACTTAAAAATCTTGGGTAAAAAAAGCCAACTGAACCATCCAATTTTATGAAGCTAGCTATACTGTTGTTAAGCAAATACAAGTTTTCATTTTACTAATGAATCATGTTTTTTTCCTTCTAATGAATTATGTTAAAATGTTGGATTGAAGTAAAAGATACTAGGAAAAGTAATGTACCATGAAAGTTGGATAGGACCTCTTCCAAAGTATGATTTACCAGGAACACAAGGCCATTTCTTGTTCTCTGCATCACAATAATTACTTCCAGGGCTATTTTCTTCTTTGAAGCATAACCCCCAAGCATATGGTCCATCAGGTGCAGTTGCCCATCCCCCAGTAGTCTCATGAGATATTTGAGCTAGAAACGCCGCAATCTCCTCTCAAGCGAGGCCCAAACCTCCAAAATGAATTTAGGAAGCATTTTGATGCTTCTATGAAGGAATCATATGTGTAGAAGTCTTTTCCAGGGCATGCATTATTGTCTTTGTGTAGAAAAAAAGAGTTATAGAGTTGCTCATTGATGATGGAGGAGATGCAATGTGGAGTTCTCTTAGATTCTATTATTGCAAAGCAGAGGAAAAGAACAGGAGAATGAAGATTTATTGATTTATGGTCATTTCTTGTGTTTTTGAACTACGGTATTTAGTTAGCTAGATGTATATATAGAGACTAGGAAGCTATGGGTTGAGAAGAATAAGTCAGCAGTCAAAATTTGTTTTGCTGGATGGATATATCTGCAAGTTGGTGTGAGTGGTTTGAAGTTAACATACAATTTGAGATATAATATTTTCTATATTTTATTAATAATTTATGGCATGTAATTACCACCAAGATTGTTAAGAAAGGTATAATGATAGGTAAAATGTAAAGCATTGTACTATCCTTTGTCTGCAAAACTATAAGGTGTAAAATGATTTTCCCACTCTTATCGTACGAGTTTTTATGACTTTACTCAGAAGATAAAAAAGTCGATTTCAAAATAATAAAGATGAAACATTAAATATCAAGAATTTATTTTAAAAAATTATTAACCAACTAAAATGATTTATCTAATCATAATTAATCACCCTAAAATCATAAATTTTATGTACCTAGAGGCGAATCTAAAATTTAAACATGGGATATTTAAACGCCAAAAAAAATATTTGGGGATTTTTTTGAATTATGTATCTCACATATAAAATGATATAGACATAACATTTAAGCTATTGTTCCTTTTGAACAGGATATTCATTGAAGCCTCCCACCAACCGCCCATGTATATACCTATGACAATAAACGTTTTTCCTCAATTTCAAAATATACTTCATCATTTAAAAAAATTTACTTTTTACAATACTGACATTTATAATTTTAATATTCCTTTGCTAATTTCAATGTAACTTTTACATTTCTAATGTAGCTTTTTACAATCTTAATGAAGTTTTTCTCACCCTTTAGTCAGCTTTTCATATATCTAAATAATTATTTATTTTCAAACGAATGGAAGTATTAAATAAAATGAAGTAATATATATTAGAGGTAGAAGGCAAACGACATGAGTTTTGAAATAGTAAAAATTTAGAAGGGAGGATTGCTCTCAGTTTCTCCACTGCTTAATTAGAGTCTCATCGAGTAACATGACTATGTTCAAGATTCCCCATTTCTCACTGTTTTTATTTTAAATTTTTACCTTAAATATATTTATTCGTTGAGGCGCACATTACCATAAAAAAATATAAATAATCTAAGCACTCAAAATATATTTTTCAACAAGATATAATACAAACAAAAAATTTATACAAAGAAAATTTAAAATTATAACTATCAAAATTAAAAAATATAATCTTCACAGGATTGGCAGAAAGAATAAGGAAAAATTGAGATTAGAAAGGAAAATGACTTGCTAGAACTGATAATTAGATGAAAGTAATAAGAAGCATGTGACTATTATCATAGAACTGATGGAAGCAGTCTCGGAGGCAGGTCAGTGTTAAAGTATCAGTAATTTCGCTTTGTTCATGTGGATTCGATTATAGGCTTCATAACGAATAACCTTATACTGAACATTAAATTCTAGCTATCGATCAATTGGCGACATCCTCAAAGCGATCACCCTCCACAGATTCTAAGAAAGACCGTATAACCAAATCTATTTCATGAGTATTCCGGTGATGATTTCAACGATTATTAGATAGCTGAGTATTTTTAGAAACTCCTATAGAAGCATGAAAATAATTTCTCTCCTTGAATTTGGGATCATAAAAATTGATAATTAGATGAAGTGTTAAGAGTTATTGACCAAGTCAGATCACTCGTAGTCTGCAATATATAGTTTGAGGCACTGAATAAGTGGAGATGCAAGACGACGCTATGACTTCACATTTTCCATCAATTTTATTGTGGTTGTCTTATCAATATGGAATATTGCTAAGAACTTCTATATGTTTTACTCAAGTATTATTCTTTTCAAATTATGCATCTTGACTTCGTCTTATTGTACATGATATTAGGCAAATTAAAACAAAATGTGGTAGCCGATTTCTTCTCGGTAAGATAAATTATACACTACTGCAGGACCCTTTACACCATACACTGCATGGTTGTAACGTCAGGCCTGCCAAGCATTGGGGATTTCATTTCTGATCTACCAAACCAACATTTCCCCAAAGATTAATCGGTGAACTTCCCAGCCATGGCCATCCCATCCTGGGGACTAAGTAAACACGCCTTACCTAATTAGAGCTCTTATAAAAGCATTTGAAATGTTAAGATGCACTTCAATAAAGAGACTTCAATCAATCTCTTATCAAACATATCACACACACCACACACATACACATTTTTTAGTACCTTTTGCATTGGCAATTTATGATCTTGTATTATTATGTCAATCAAATCAACATGAAGACTTGAAGACTGGATGATCCTCTCTGATCTATGCGACATATCATGCCCCTTCTTTGGTTAAATATAATCATGTTTGATGAAGATTCTAAATAGTAATCAAGCCGCCTCTTTATAAATAATGAGGTCGTTCTGGGAGTATAAATTGCATCCTTTTATTAATAAAAAGTCTTTTGTAAAAAGCAAATCATATAATTTTTACTTCAAATAATGAATATTTCTAATTATCTTTTTATTCCTATTAAAATAAATGGATGGCATTATTATTAGTATTCATAAAAGATTAATAATATATCATAAATTTATATATATTTGAAATACAAAAATTATACAATCTAATACAAAATAAAGAAAACCATCATAAACTAACGATCAAGAAAATACTACAAACAAAAAATTCAAAGTGAGGCAAGAAAAAAAAATTGTAATTTTAAGTATTTACTTACATCAAATATTGAATTGATAGAATGATGAAATTGAGCTTGGTCTGTTCTTAAATAATTATATTGGAATTTGCAACAGAGAAATAACTAGTCGGAATAGCCGCACAAGTAAGTGAATATTCGGTGTTACGGTAGCCAGAGAAATCAAATTTGTATAGTCTTATACCCGGTATGGCTCTGCTGCTTTTGGCCTTCTTTTAATTTATTATTTCTAATGAGTTTTTGTATTGGGCCTCCAAAAGGTGATGCCCTGTGGGGCCTGCACCCAACCATCTTGGTATGAGCTTGTGGGATTGATAGTAGTCATATATAGGTTGCATGGCTTCACATACAGCTATCATAAGGAGATCATTACACGTGTCTTAATTTTTCATTTTATAAACCAATTTATAAAAATAAACAAATATGGTCAAGCTCCTTTGTAATAAATCGCTGGCGATTAGTGGTTGATGTCTCACTATCCACCAAATCAAGAGGAGGGAAATTTGGTGGGGTGGGGGGCTAAGACAAGAAACAAGTTGTAAATAAGATAGCCATACTAGGAAAGCAAAATATATCATCTTTATTTTCGTTGTAATTTAAACTTTAAACGCAATATAAAAAGATCAAGCAAAAAATATAAACATCAATATATTATCATCAAAAGCATATAGACATAAGACATATAGCTAAATCTTGAAGGCCCAATTATCAAGGTCCAAATAGGCTTCAATAGTTCAACCTATTACATAATTACAATATGAGAGAATGAAGGCCTAGTGGCTCTGTGCTTCATCATGACCTCCTTGTAGATACTCTTTCCGCTTCAAAGACGTTTGGTATTTAAATTAAAGATTTTATTAATAAATAAATAAAATTATATCGAGATCAGAAAAATTATATTAAAATGTAAAAAGGACATTAAAAATGCAAACAATCAACTATTTTAAAAATAAATTTTTTTCTAAACAGATTATCTATTTTCAAACGGAAACAGATGACATAATTTTATTCATAAGTTTGAAAATGTAAAAACACAAACATCGGAGCAAGACCGGAAAAGAAATCAACTCGTTTGTCTTCTTTTTTCACTATGTGAATTCATAAATTAAGGCTACATTGTCAAACTGTAATTAAATTCTTTAAATCCAAGAATGAGAGTCTAAACCCAAAAAAATAGCCATTTCTCTCTCAAAGTTCACGCATTTAATACCTATCTTCACTTGACTGCACTGTGTTCACTTGTTCACTGAAAGTTTTGAAATCTCACAGAGCAAGGCTGGAAAATCAAGGAAAGTGAATACTAAAAGTCCTAAGAGTCTACTTTTAACTGGGAAGATAGATACATAAATGTAGTTCACTTAAATCGAAAATATTTAGAAAAATACCTATCCGGCCAGAATTAGTCAGAGAGACCTCTTAGGATGGGCAACACTATACACACACCCAAATAGTATTTTTTAGTTGAAATGAGAATTTTACCTGCATAACATAATCTTTCCACACTTACAAATAAAATGGGCAAAAATAAATTATTTCACCCCTCAAAATCAATACTTTGGGCGCCATTTCCATAACAACTCAAATTTGGAGCATATGCAGATTCTTAGTTGGATACCATTAGACTATTAAGTCATTGGTCTTTTGTACCTTTCTAACTTATGTTTAAAATAAACACCTACTATATGAACAATATATATAATTGTGTATAATTATTCAATGTATAATGAATAGTATTTTAAATTGTCATAACAGCCTCAATCAGACAAACATTACCTGTACTTTAGCAAATGCAAGACTTCAATCCTCTAATTTTACATTATTGCAATGATAGTCTCCAAAATTTCCTAAATTTATCAAGACAAATTAATTTTTGAAATTTAGTAATAATTTAATAACAGCCTCCTCATTAACAATGATGTATGATAAGATTCCATATCATTCAGCCATACTCACCATTTATTAAGATAAGTATTCCATATCATAACACACAAGTCTCAGAACTCGGCAGACTATCATCAGATCTGACATCAATTTAAAACACAAAATGTGACTTTAATCTCGCTTCTTTCTAGACATAAAGACAACGGTATCAGCCAGGAATGCCAAGTATCGCACATACAACGACATGATCAATTAAGACATTATTGTCAAAGTGACAATCTCCAATATAACAAGAGCATTAATCAAAAAGACCAAGCGACTCAGTTTCACACTTTACGCAAAATTTCACACTTTTTGGAGTCACAATATACTTACACAGAAGGCCCACTGATAATTATATATATTACACCTGCATGCCATTGCATCTCCTTTATTCTTACACTTTTTTGTTTGTCCATTTTCCCATTCCCATATAAATTCAAGATGCACCTAACTCCAAACCACTTCACCCTCACAATCCCACAACCGTCTTGCACTTAAAAGTACAAAAACCTAAAAAAAAATGAACATTTTTCCATTTTTTGCACATTTTTTACTATGTATAATATCAATGCCAAATGTCTCGAAAGGGGAAAAAAACTGTGTTTCGGCAGTAGGAGACCCAGGAATGAGAAGAGATGGATTAAAAGTAGCAATTGAAGGATGGAATTTTTGTAATGAAGTTGGTAATGAGGCTCCTAGTATGGGTAGTCCTAGAGCTGCTGATTGTTTTGATGTTCATCCTTCAAGAAAACATAAACATAAACGAAAACAACAAGTGCCCTTATTCTGTGTCGCATGTGCCTTTCTACTTTGTTACCCACTTTCATTTCTAGTTGTCGTGGTTAGACTAAATTTTTGCTGTAAAATAGCCAGCTTTTATCATAATAATATTGTACTTTCGCCTTGTATTTTAAATTTTAATCTATTTTTTCATTTTAAATTATCAGCTAATAATGACTTATACTATTTCAATGAATTGTTATTTTACATTTTCAATTCATCTCTTTGTTATTTTTATTTATTCATCTATATAATGGTTGAAAAATCACTAAAAAATTCATATATTGTTCTACTTTTAATCTCTAACTCATGATAATGATAATTATAAATGGATGTGGACCCTTGGTTGACTCAAGGTTTCCTAGTGATCATGTCCAAGGTACATTATGTAGTCTGTACTAAAAATCAATAATTTATAGACAGAGAAAGTTTTAGATTTTCATAATATATTTATTAATCAACTAATACTATAATTGTTTCTTATCACTGGGATCATGAAATAAAAGAGATATGCCACCTCATTTTAGTGAGACAATATTTTGTCCTGGTTGTAGAGAACTTAATATATAGAATATTTACAAATTAATTTTGACACATTTATCCCAAAAAGATGACACTTTTACGTGCCCCATGAGCCTGCTTCCAGAAAATGATAATAGAAATGATAAATAATAGTGTATATTTTTTTGTCATGTTGTATAATTATGTGAATGTATATGGGAAATTGTCTTTTATATAGTTTCCTAGGAATGAATGACAGATTATACTCTTGTTCATAAAGTAACAGAAGATGATAAAACTTGAGTTGGGAAAACTCCCCATTTTATATCGGATAAAGCAGGGATTGAAGAAAATCCAGACCTTTATGAATTTAAGTATGAACTGTATTTGGGAAGTTTGTGTCAAGTTGAAGACGTGCCCCTTTAACCATGTAATTTTGAAGGATAATGTTAAAGAATGGCAATTATGATACAAAGATCTGGTTTGTGTCCCGGAAACGTGCAAGTTCCGCCTTTAGTGCAGGGAGATTTCCCTACGTGGTGATGATGGGAGTGAATCATTTCTTATTTACATCAAAGGACTATGAGGATTATTAAGAGGCGCAAAATTATGAGGTCAGAAAATGGTACTTATGATTTGAGTAGTGTTTTATTTTGAGTGGTTTTAAAGTGAAGAAAGTTAAAGCCAGTTGGGTGCTTAGACAGCAAAACCTCAAGACTCAAAAAACTTATCCTTTGGCTGGATGTTGTACCTCAGAGCTTGATGCAACAAATGGCTTGGTGGGTATCATTATTGCCATGAGGTGCCCAAAACTGTAAGTTGTACATATTGTCTTTACTGCTCATTTACTAAACATTATCATATAATATCTGTATAATTTAAGTCGATAATATTATGTCAGGGTACTGATATTCATTAAGCGCTACAAAAATATTTGTACTGTTTTAGGCTTCCTTCAGTCCCACAAAAAAAGATTGGTCACTTTTTTATATTTCAAATATCGATCTTAGAATATACTTATTTGAGAATATTTTGATAAAAAATATATTTAAAAGAGTCAAATGGATTTTTCATCGATATAATATCAAGATTATATAATACAAAACAAAAATATATCCAAGTTTTAAGTTATGTGATAACAAAAAAAATCAAAATAACAATCTTTAAGTAGATAAGAATATATAAATATTCAAACTTGTAAGTATAAAATTTCGACCATTTAATATCAACTCTTACAATCTTTTTGGGAATGTGGTAGTATTGTTTTATGGTATATTTACTGTTATAATCTTGCACTGGGTTGTATAGTGTGGAAAAAGTTTACTTTTATTACTTTGTGAAAGAGAATACTGTTATGGGTGATTGGGCTAGAGTACATTTTTCCAACTTTCTCCATTATAATAATTTGTCATTAGAATAACAGCTTAGGCCACCAAGCTTGGGGTAATTTTCAAGATAGCTTGACCACAGACTGAAATGTTTGTTGGATGCAAGTGTAATTCAGATTTTTAAGTGGGCTGGAAAATGACAAGTCAAATCTTCGGTTTGACAAGCTTCTCATTAGAACCTCAACTGATTTGGGTGTAAAATGATGACTGTATTCATTTACAGCTCTCCTTTGCTTGGAAATAAACAATTGGATTAAAGCTTAGTTAAAAGAATTCTCAAAGGTTGTCAATTTTAGAACTAGTCAGAGGGTATGCCCTTCTCTCTCATGAAGATGAACCTAAAAAGATCAATCACAAAACCAACATTCTATTATGTCTCCTTTCACGATACACATCAACCCTTTCCAAATCAGCAAGAGCTGTATGGAATTGGAACCAACCGGTTATTTTTATTTGTCTTCTAAATTTTTGCGCTTAGTAACATTATAAAATAGAAGTTTCAAAAATGTGTTCGCCTCTTTACCTGATCTTCAGAAACTAGTAATTTGTTCCTGAATATTGAAGATGAGACGCATATTGTCGATCGGTGAGAAACCTTTTATGCATTTAACTAGATCAAGACAAATAAAGATTCAAGTTGGTTGCTAAACTAGAATTTAAAGTGTCAAATATCAAATAACATTTGGTACTTATGAAGCCCCTCACAACAAAATTTTTTTGCAATTCCATCATACTGACTTGATAGTCTTCTTTCAGCTTCCAGAGTCTCCAAATTTCAAGGTGAAATTAACTCTGGATGTGATCAAAGGGGGAGGACCGAAGAGTCAGTTCTACTTAATTGATATGGGCAGCTGCTGGAAGAATAATGGAGAACCCTGTGATGGCGATGTGCTAACTGATGTAACCCGATACAGCGAGATGATCATCAATCCAGATACCCCAGCTTGGTGCCACCCGTCTCATATTGTCAACTGCCCACTGTACCACATTACACCCAACAACACTAAGATCCACCGCAATGATACAGCTCACTTCCCATATGCAGCCTATCACTATTATTGTGCTCCAGGAAATGCCAAGCATTTAGAAACACCATACAGCCTTTGTGATCCCCATGCAACCTGCAGGTACAGGAGATTCTTCGTTACCACTCATCCATTTTAAGTGATTATGATATCCAACCAAATACAGGGAGAGATGATTTGGAGATGGCAGGACCCTGGGGGAGCCAATGCCAAGGCAACTTTCGAGTAGGCTTTTCTTCATCAGGTACGTAATTAGAACCCCTGAAGATATTTCATCTTTTCTCATTATAAATATTCTATCCAACTTCACATTAGATCACATAGCAATTTAATCTTTACTCCTAAAAAAGCCTAAATTCAACACTTGAGATTCGTAATAAACAAGAAAATCGCTGTTTATAGTGTTCTGTTTATCACTGTAGAACGATTCGCCCAAACACAGTGAACTCAATGAGCAAAGTTTCTAAAACGCTAAATGATGCTGCTTATGTCATTTTCTCGCCTTTAAATAAAATTTCTAGATCCAGGAACTACCCCAGCTAGAAGAATATGGACTTCATTGGATGTGGGGACTGAAATATTTGTTAGTGAGAAAGAAGAAGTTGCAGAATGGACATTGAGTGATTTTGATGTCATTCTAACTACCCCACCATCTTAATTATTGATAGTATATTTTTCCTTCAAAAGAAAAGAACACTTGAAAGAGCTTTTTACCAAGAAAAGCTGTTTGTGAAAGGATCCCACTTTGGAAAGTTTTGTGAGAAAGTTGAAAACTGTATCATTCAACAGCAAGAAAAATTAAGAAACAAAAGATTATCAATGGACTATATATCACCTTAATGAAAAAAGCGAGATTCCAATGAATAATACCATGTATTAATCATAAGGTTAATATGCCATCAATATTAAATTTTCAGCTGGTAAAAAGTCCTCTTCTTCAAAGCATTGTACTAATTGCAATATATTAGGCTAGCTAGAAAACAATGTTTTTCACACTCCACACTTTTGTTATTTTTAATTTACTATGAATGTGAAAAATCGTTGTTCAAATGTTTTCTAATAAACATTCTATCATTGGAAGAGAATGAAATTGCCAACTCCTCGACTTAAGCTACATTTTGACCATATTCAAGCAAGAATAGTCGTATAGTATAATCCATCCAGTAAAGAAGAATGTGCTAATAATACAAGACTATTTACATATTGTAATAATTTTTATTGATTTATTTAACATCCCAATTAAGTTGGATGGAGGTAATACAGTATACAAGTTGAATACATTTTTTTTCAAAAAAAAAAACTAGAGACTCATATTTCACTATAAAGTTGATGTGGCAAACTAAAGCATTTCACAAGACATTTACAATGGAAAAAGCTTGTTTCAATTTTCATGTTTATCAAATCAATCCTATTTGATAATCAAAAGGGAATAAAAATATCTACTTAGGGGTTAGCTCCATAAAAGTTTTGATTAATAGGACCAATAAGGCTTGGATCACCAGGAGAGTCCTTGAATTCTCCCTTAGCCAAACGTACATTATAATTTTCAAGTCTTGGGTCCTTTTTCGAAATAATTAAAGCAACATCAACAAGCTTCTGAATACGCTTGGTGAACTTGAATGCTTCTTCGATATGTTGACCATTTTCTTCAAAAATGGCATTTAGGCAATCTTCAACACAAGTTGAAATAGATGTCAATGTTGATCCATAATCCGAAAAGGGTCCATCCTTGATTAAGGTACGACACTTTTGTAGGTTTTCAATGGCTTCTTGATAACTATTTTTGCAAACATCGACAATTTGAGACTTCTTGAATGCCTCCATGCTTGGTGAAAGTTTTGCCTCTATGGTGGCCAAAACAGGCGTCACTGATGTGTTGGCCTTACGCATTATTCGATTTATCGAAAACGTGGCAGCCTCCTCCCATGTTTTACCTCCTCCGGCCAATTTGGTGCAAACGGCTTGCATATTAGGCTCGGCATCTCCTCCTGTACAAAAGGGGTCGAAGGCGTTAGGAGTTTCGGATTTTATTTGAGCTTCTACATGGAGGGCAAAGCTCAGAGCAAATATGCCCAAGAGCATAACACCAATTAATGCATTTTTCTTGAGGAAATTCATCATTGATCTTTTTTTCCCTTATTAATCTTATGTTATTACTTCTAAGATTGGCCTTTTGTTACTCAAAGGCCAATATAGTAACGAGATACTTCTTGATTTTTTGCCTTATTTTTTTGGTGTATCAAGGCATGCAAGGGCTTGAACAATTTGCATTGTTTATTTGCTTTAACCAATTGAACATTACCTAAGAAAGGATTGCAGAGTAATTTTCGTGCAATCTATATTCAACTCTTTTATTATGTCCTCGAGAACCGTTTAACCATTCCATTCTTTAACTTTCTAATACTAGCAAAGTACATGTGTATTACACAAAAGTATTAAACACAACTGAAACTTTATATTCCATTCTTTTAGTTAGTAAACTTTACATTCGATTGATTATAAAATCTAATCTTTCTTATTTTGAAATCGTATATAAATGTAATCATTTATTCATGTTTACTTTGATAAGATAATATACAACAATTGTAACGTATACCTAGTGTTGTTATCGGGAAACCTGAAACTACCCAAGATTCTGGGTCCGAAATCTTGACCGATATGAAATACGGCTTAATTACTGATAGTGCACCAATACCTAAACGATAACTTAAACAATAATCGAAATATCCAAATCTGGAATACTTGAAACGAAATACCCAAAAAATTCTTTAATACCAAAAACGCCAACTGACCTGTTGAATTCAAATATTCACTGGATAAATCAATCAGACTGATTTTAACTAAACTCTTAGCCAAAAACTGTTACACATCCGATCTGAATAATAGTACCCATGGTTAAAAATACCCAATTTTTTTGGCCGCATCAAAACCATATACATATTTCTTAGGCTTAGAGTTGTGTGAGTGACAACCAACATTGAAATGATCCAATAAGGAGTTAAAGAAGTAGGCCACGTTGCTTGTCGTCTTTCTGTATTGAAATTCCAGAGGACTAAAAATGTCTGCAACATTAACTGTAACTTTTCCGACAACAACCACCTCTTCGGCTTCAAGTACTTGTACCTCAGCTTCCTCCATTTTCTTGAAAAAGTACAAGCCTCTACTGCATCCCTCTTCGTTCATTGGAACATTTTCCACCAAATCTTGCAATGGATCTCTCTCTAGAAGAAGCTCTTCTTGTTTCAGGAGGATTAAGCTTAAACCAACTTCACCAATTGTTATGGAGTGGCAAGATTGCACGTAAGTTAATATTTTTTTAGTTCTTGTTAATTCTGTTAATACCAACTTCATATATGAGCTTTTTTTTATTACCAAGTTTCTATTTTTGTCAATTCTGTTTATTTTGTTAATACTAATTTCATATATGAGCTTGATTTTTAATACCATGTTTGTATTTTGGTAAATTTTGTTAATACCAACTTCACATATGAGCTTAGTTTTTAATACCAAGTTTATGTTTTTTGTCAATTTGATTGTTTGATCGATTATTGGGATGATATTTCTTAAGACTTTGCTTTTAGTTTAATTTGAGTTCCGATTAAAGTTGATCAACTTTATTACAATAACGACATGTCTCGATGTACTCCAAAGAGTTTCGCCTGAAACGGGGCTGGCGGGGTGGGATTGTATGTTTGCAGCTTAATTGACCAAATGAATGTATTGGCCCATTGCTAGCTCAGCACATATATACAGGAAGCGTAGGTGGGGCGATTGATTTCCTCTGATTTTTATACTGCCGATATATTTTGACAATTTGAAGTTGTTTTGATCATTATTGGAATGATATTCTTGTCAAGACGAGGTATTAGTTTAATATGAGGTTCCTCTGGAGTTAATATTTGAATTACAGTACACACACATGTCTCACGACAAAGAGGTTCCTGGTCCTTCTAAGCTGTAGCCATTGGAGTCACATTCAGTGTAAATCTAATTCAATTCCATTTAATCAGTCAGACAACCATTCCTTACTATTTCATATTGATAGATACTATGTAGAGTTTAATGAGTCACCTGATTAATTGCTATAGCAAAGAGTCATAGAATATAAATATCTCAGGTTTAATAGAGACAGGCCTGTTACAATCTCTTAATTATTGCCATGGGCTCCCATGGACAGTATATTCAAAATTGAATCTTTTGAGAGAAATATTTTGACGATGATTCTGGGTACAGGGTGAAGATGGAGATAGATGTACCTATTTCAGTTGCTTATCAATGTTATTCTGATCGTGAAGCCATCCCTCAATGGATGCCATTTATTTCCATCGGTTGCTGTATGTAATTACCAGTTTGCTGGGAATTGCACATCCCTCATTATTTTGGCATGTTCTTTTTTTTGAATGGCTAATATGGATCAAAACTACATTTTTTACTACCCAAATAACTATTTGAATGTTTTAGTTTATTTTTTGGGATCAATTGTTCAAAACTCCCATCTTCTGCCACGAACTTAATTATGCCCTCCATCCCTAAATGATAGGGAGATTTTCCCAATTTAGAAATCCCTTATTTGGTTCCTACTTTGACTAAATTGTGAGAGGAAGAAAAAATATTAGTAAGGAACAAATATTGAATTTTCTTAAAATGCATTTATCGTCAAACCTCCCTATGATTTAGGGAGTAATATTTAGTACAGAGAGTAGAAAATGATATTGTGCTTTGAACCTATCTTAACATGGAAATACTGATTCATTAAAAGATTCTACGCAATTGTGTGAACTTCTGATTTTAAATCTGAAATGTTTGCCACGATTAGGCTATCCTATAAAAGAAATGAAGTGAAATTAGCAATGCTTAGATTATCATTTCATGTATGATTTGTAGCAAAAGTCAATAAAAAATCTCCTATTTCTGTACTGTGCAGTGTTAGGGGTGGAAGTTATCTACAGTTAAAATAGTTTGTTCCCCATGCAAGTTGGTAGGTATCACAAACTTTTCTCAATTTAACTCCTGATTCTATGATATTGAGTGATAAAACCTGGATCTATCAAGGTAGTCTTGAAGTATATCAAGTGATATTGAGTTTTCTTGGCTCTGCCTTTGGGCTATGGTAGAGTCCACCAACAAACTTAGTTTCGCCAGTGTTGTGTCTTTCACTCTTCCCATTCTGATATTAGCCTGCCATCTCCTGAACCAAGAAAACCATTACGTATCGCTGAACAAGTAAAAATATGTTGACATGTTACTCATACTTAATATTAGCGTCTAAGAGGAAACTCTCTATAATAATTAACAATGTTGGCAAAACTTGAAATGGCTCCCCAATCATTGAACTTCACAAGAAAACCACGATTTGCACATTTAAAGGGTACATCTCTTAGTGGGCCTACCCTGTAAGTGACTAATAATTAGGAATCTATATCTTATACCTCCTCATTATTCTGATCATACTAAAAAGAAGTTTTGTATTTAAGAAAAGATAATCTGACCTATTATTTCATTTATGGAGGAGGAAAACCATAAACCAAATTCGCATTAGGAGACAAACCAATGACGCAGAAAAGACTCCAAAAATCAATGAAAATATTGGATTGAAAAGTAAATAATCAAGAAGCTGAATGTACTAAAAATTTTCTACCAAATGGTATTTGAGTAGAGAATTTTTTTATCCTTGCCACCTGTATAATAGAGTTTGTTCATCTTTGTTATGCTGCAGGAGCTGCAAAGCGTGTTTCTTTCAAAAAGGTGCATCGTCATGCTTAGTCGGTTAAGTAATAACCATTTGTTAAGGACTGTTTACCCTACTTTGTTTGTTCAGAGTCCCAGTCAGGAACCACAAAGAGAAGAAACCACCATGTGCCGTGGCGCCTACTATAATGAATAATATTGACCTTTCAAAGTTAAAAAAAACATGAGTTGGTATAAAGTTGAAAAGCAAGTTAGGAAAAAGACTGTAAACTGAGTTAGCTTTTCAAATGCTGGTGCATCTTTCATATAACTAATTTTCTCAACAAGAACAATCCAATGTGATCTACTTATCCTTTTATCCATCTGAATTCTTGTTCTTACATTTTTCTTCTTCATTTTCATTTTCAGCTAACAGTCTCAGTTCCTCTCCAATCTTTGATCTGTGTCTTTAAATTTTGAACTGCAGCCGTAAATAGTATTTGATTGGATCCCCCAAAGTTATGCCTCCATGATTTCCTGCCTCTGGTCACATTATACACAATTACCTCCCTGCATATATCCAGAAACCATTTCACTGCTTTAGAAAGGTTTATCAACTTAAAACCACTCTATGTAGATGCAACCACCTAATATCTATTTGAATTTGTATACACACAAGTGGTAAATATTCTTCCCAATACTGTTCTGTTTGTATATTTTGACTAATTGTTCTGGGAAAAGTTGTACATGTTGAGAGTTGTACAAAATTTCTTCTTTGATGATACAATGTTAAAGTTAATTTATTCGATTTAAGAATACATTATAATGTCTTATGAAATCAAATATTTTATATTTTGATTCGGTGATATAATGAAATAAATCAAAATAACTCATTACACTACTACGTACTTATCTATTGTATAGTAGATATTGTTTATACATGAAATTCGAGAACATTTTTAAAAATATTAGAACATATTAATGTTGATTCCATAAAAGAATAAGTACTATCGAATCTCTTTTCTTCTTTTAAGATAATTGCCTTAATTTGCTACTATTTCAATTTGACCGACATCTTTTGTAACTACTCCGATTTGAAAATTTCAATCAACTTATTTTGACTAATTGAAAGAGGAATTTTCCAACCATTTATATAGCAAATAAGTCGGTAGAGAATATGCCCAATTTTGTTGAATAATTTTGACCAGAAAACGAAGAAATCAGGACAATTTCAAAAGGAAAGTTGGTAAGCAACATTGAACAATAATTATATACAACACCAATAAATCCAGCCCCAATTATACAAAGGTTGCTCAATTGTCAAAGCTGGCAGTCACCAGACTTGACCATTTTGGCAGCAATTATACATACAACAGTTCATTTATTTAATTAACCTCCAACTCTCCAACCAATCAGTATTTACATCCAGCCTTTTGATCACCCTGTTCTTGGTCAATAAGGGTGTGAAAGTTTAGAGGTGTACACCACACAAAACTGCCATTTTCTTCCAAAACAGTCCACGATCCTTTCCAGAGGGGGTAAAGTGCCACATTGACAGCCCATGCCATTTGCTGTCGCTCCTGTCCAAGCACAAACCTCCCCTGTTGCTCAATGCCTCTTGGTGGCAATTGCAACACCTTAATCTCCATTACGGATTTGTAGCGAGGCACTTAAAGTGGAGCTAAACAACGACCACTGTGAGGTTATCACGGCTGGTCGAGAGCCCATAAATGCTCTCGGCACACTGCTCGGGATCATCATGACGTCTCAGCCCACGCGCATTCTGCTTGTTGACTGATAGCGATATCCCATGCATCCCATCACACCCGATTATTAGAAATTCATCGTCAGTCCTCTCAGAAGACCGGTTTAAACTCTGGTCTACAGTGAGAGGCAAGGCTCCCTGAGAAAGCTCATGTCCCAGTCACCTGGCGTCTCTAATCCAGAGAACACTATTGAGAAAATTAACACAATGAAAGCACCCAAAGCTTCAACACGCCTCCACCATAATTGTCGATGGTTCCTTACCATTAGTAGCCTAAACAAAATGTCGAGGATGATTAAGTGACAATTGGCATATTGTAGAATAAAGAATGGTATCAAGTATCAACTACATATGATCTATTCTTATGCACTTCAGATCATTAAGTCAGACTCCGACTGTTTTGAGGGTTTCAGCAAAGAAATGGAGAATTTTCCAGTTATCACAATAGGAAGAAGAATAAGGTAAATATTGTTTCCCATCCTGAATCAGATACCATAGTGCAAGGAACCTCAGTTCATCGAAGGGTCTGTAGCGTTCAGCTTAAAGTAAGATGTTGAAATGGTATGGCCTATAGAGTGCAGTCAAGGCCAACCCAGACGAAAGGCTAACATTGAATATCATCCTGTCAGTAAGATCAGCTAGATGGTATCCTTTCCTAATAGAATTCTCAACGTCTTCAAGGAATGCGTCACTGACTTCAGCTGTTCAGTAAAATCAATAATCTTTGGAAAAGAAGCCCTGCCATGCTTGCTTTTTGACATAAGCCGCTGCCTCAGCTCCTCCATGACCATCAAATACCTGATATTATTAACCACAGGCACTAAGTTCAATTGAAAAATTACAACTTATAGAGCCTATATTTCAATCACTCGTAACATTGAAAGGATATCCTAATCTGATTGTATAATTAGTCTTACTATATAAGTCTTCACCATGATATGAGAAAATGGAGACAAAATCATAGTATCATACAGTTCAATAATAAATAGCAAACGGTTTCTGTCAAAATATTGCAACATGAAACTTACCCCATAAAAAGAAGACAGAACCAAGGTGTGGTGAAAGATCATCGATCCTTATATGCTCATCTTCCATGAATCTACGTGGACCAATGTCAGCAAAGCTACCAGAGCGTAAGCTAGGAATATACTCAAGAACAGGGTCCTGGGATTTAATGTCCTGATAACACAGTTGCAATGGTACCAACTTTAATCATGGTCATATATATCAAATAATCACAGATAGATTGGATCATATTCAAAATCTTCCTATTACAAATAATTCTTTCAAGAACATGAGTACACAACTTAAAGACCAATCTACAAATATCGTAATTAAATCTCAACATGAATCTAGTGGACCAATATCAGATTAGCTGCCAGAGCGTAAACAGGGTCCCGGGATTTAACGCCCTTTAAACAAAGTTCCAACGGGGTCAACTTTGATCTTGTTCATATATTCAATAATCACAATTTACTGGGTCATATTCGATGTCTCCTAATTGAATTTAATCTCTTTCAAGTGAGATGACTCCAAAAAAGACCAATCTATAAACATCATAATTAATTTCTATATCTAGCCAGGACCTTGAAGTAGTTATAAGCGGTGGCTTAAACTTCCCGAAACTAAATAATCTTTAATGCAATAAAAGCTGATATTTTTCCATTTATGTTTGACTAGCACCTTCACATCACTTCATCAGAATTAAACAATATTTGAAATTAACCCCCCCCCCCCCCCTAATGTTCAATTATTATGGAATAGATCGCGTGGTAAGTAGTGAGCCGCCAAACACTTTAATTCTAGGACAATTTTAATGAACAATGACTCTTTACATTTAATTAAATCACAAACTAAGGCCATCTTGTCTCAATTCATATGTCCATCACAACCAAGAACCAAAATTTCCCCCAATTTCCTAAGCAATATGTATATACAACAAATAATCAAAGCCCAAAACATCAACAAACTAAAAAAAATCAAAATTTACATCATAAATAGCATCTACAAGTACAAAATACTAGAAAATTAAGCCAAATTGAAGTCAAACACTATAATTAAAATAAATAAGATAAAAACCTAAACAATTACATTAACAAACTAAAAAAAAAACACATTAAGATCATAAATACCATCAACAAGAACAAAATACTTGACAAATTAAGCAAAATAAAAGTCAAACAGTATAATCAAAATAAATAAACAATTAAATAAAGAATATAATAAGCTAAATAATCAAAGCCCAAAACATTAAAAATCCCCATTAAGATCATAAATTGCATCAAAAATAACAAAATACTTGACAAATTATGCAAAATAAAAGTCAAACACTATAATCAAAATAAATAAATAACTAAATAAAAAAATATTAAAATAAATATTTACCACGTCAGAACAATTCACATCCAAAACAGGGATGCTTTGCTTGATCACAACATCAGTTTCAGCTATCATATTTAATCAGATCATTCACAATTCACCAATAAAATTCAAGAAATTCATAAAAACCAAGTTGGTTATAAGCACTAAATATGATAAATATAGTTTTTATAATTTTGGGTAGTTTATAGTTTTGTCCCAAATTAATTGTCCAATTTAAGATAGTTTTATAGAGAGAAATAATAATAATAATTTGGAGAGAATTGTTAAGTGGGAATAAGGTGGATTTAAGGAGGAATTTATACGAGGTCGGCGAGGAAAATGCTTCCCGCGGGAGTGAATAGTAGTTATTGGTGTCGTTTTAATTGACGTTTTCAACTTTCATATCAGATTTTAATTTATTCGGTATTCGTTATTATTGTGATATAGGAGTATTTTCTAAAAAATAGTGAAATTTATTTTTTTAATTATGAAAATAAGCAATTTGAATTTTAATTGACACACTCAACTTTGAGTTTGATCAATATTATCATATTAATAATAAACTATGTTTAAAGTACTTAATTTTTATATTTAAAGAAAAAGTGAATTTTAAAATCACGATCTTTTGGCTACTGGATAAGTACCTTTCCACTAGTCTATTCCATTAAACAAGTTTTTTTTAGTCATTAAAAATACTTTATTTTGATATGTTATGACAAAAAATTATATCACATATTCAAAAGTATTTAGTTAAAAATTTAATAACTCAAGTAATAAGTTGAAATTTGAACGATCTTTTAAGTATGAACTTTTAATATGGAGGGAGGACAATATTAATAGCATTGAATTTGTAAAGAAATTCTAATACAATATTTCTTAATTTTTCATTATATAAGTATAAAATTATTCGTGTTTAAATGTTTATTTAAAAATAAAAAATGAGCATTAAAAGTAATTGAAGGGAATAATATGTGTTGAAATGACGGACAAGTGTTAGTTATATTTTGAGGTAACTCACACGCAGATGGAAGCTTCACGCCATCGACACGTTAATCTTTCCGACACTTCATTTTTATTCCTCCATTTTCTTCACTTTTCCCATTTCTCTACTTTGGCCCTTGGCTTTTCTATTTTTTCCTTATTGTCTTCCTTTATTTTATTCAAATTATAAAGATGCTGTCTTTGAGCCAGTCGATATGCGATTTTCAGCTGGTTTCCTTCGTTGGATTTGGTTGCCTCGAACAATTAATTAATAACTTAATTCAGATCTTTTCATAAACTATATCTAAACATCCTTCGAAACAAATGTTCACAAATGTTCTTTGGTATTGAGGTTCAAAAGTGGAGGGCCTTTCAAAAGAACTGGATTTTTAGTGATTTCAGCGGTTGATGAGCCCTGCCGGAATGTTCAGATTGATGGGGCGCGTTGACTGCTTCTTGTATTATTTAAGCAATTCCAATTTTGCGAACAAAAGAAACACACCCTAAATTAATTGTTTGAATTTTGCACTTGATTTTTTTTGTTAAAAAAGAAGTTTCAGATAGAATACAAATGGAGGGATTAAGTTAAACTGACGAGGCCTGCAATGTGATGGACTCTCACTATTTTAACTCCGAAAAATTTTTGATCGATGGTGCGTCTATTAAGGCTCATACTTGGGAGAAACGGGCGCTCCAATAGTTTGTCAGCCAAGTTGTCTAGGCCTCTTTATCCAGCCCCCAAAACTCGAATAACTCTACAAACTTCAGAGCCTGCAAACTCAATAACTCTACAAACAGAATATTTCAGTGTCAATGTATCATTCGAATATTTTTTCTTCTATAAATCAAATCGAAGTTTCGGGGCTTCAAGTTTTTTTCAAGGGATCTAGTCTGGTCTGGCTCTTTGTAGATTCAAATTTTTAGTCGGATCAACTTGACACTGCAAACGTTTTATGACGGAAATGAAGTTCAATCCAATCGACCTGCTCAAAGCGCCCGTGACTGGTTGTCACTTCAAAGTTTATTATATTCCTTCTAGTTGTATTTACTGTCATCCTAAGATAATACACACAAATTCAAGAATCTAAAATGAGTCAAAACTCAGACAAAAATATAAACGCATAATTAATCAAAACTATATTATCGACGCATTGAGCAATTTAATAAAGAAAATAAATTATAAAATAAAGATTAAAACGTGGAAAGAATAATTTCTATGCTAACAAGAAATATATTTAATTTTTTTTAATTTAAAATAACAGGCAAAATATCACTAAATAAAAGAAGTATAATTTTTGTCAAAATACATCAAAATATAATATTTTGAACCTACTCTAATTAAAAAACCGTAAGTGAGGCGGTGGGTTATGGAGATTTTGAAATGTGAAAAACAAATTCTCTCCTACAAGAGGTGAAAACGGCGCCGGTATTGTATTTGACCAGTCCATGATACATGTAATAATATACTAAAATAAAGTACATAAACATCATTAAATTATGGATTATATGGTGGGGTTAAGTACAGATTTTGAAAAAGTAAAAGTGTTGAATGGTCAAAAACAACTGACCAAATGGTCACATCCTTACATATAGCATCTTCTTGTACTATTTCTTTATCAATTTTCATTTTTCATGTAAGCCTGTAATTCTAATTAAGCAAAAAAAGTTTGCATCTTTATTAAAAAACTCAAATCTGAACCAAATTTTATTATTTCAGCATCTTTTGCACCATTTCGTTTATTTTTTAGCTTTTGCTGACTGCCCACAAGCCAGTCAGTTAAGTGGCATTGGCTAAGAAAATTTTAATTAAGCAAAAAGTTTGTAAATTTATTGAAAAACTTCTCATTAGGCCAAATCTAAACCAATTTGATTTTGCAAGTTTTGAGTGGTTGGCTAAATTTGCTGTATATGGACAAGTATCCAGATATAGCATTCTTTGTAATTTAATATTTCCTCAGTTTATTATTCATTTCTGTTGATTGCCCACAAGCAAAGAAACGTCAAATAAGCATAAAGTCGTTGTTTTCGAAAACCTCATCAGCTGCACAAATTTTTAACCAATTTGTGGTTTTTTGAGTTTTTGGTCAAATTTGCTGAGCTAGTTGAACCATTTTGGTTTGGTTTTTTATCTCTAAGCTTCAGCTTTTGTTAGAGGTAAAACCATGAAGATGGATCTGAGTTATTTGATCTGACAATTGGAAGTTTAGAGCTTTTAGTGTGAATTTCTTTTAATTGGTATTGGCTCTTTTTCTTTTTCTTTTCTGTTATTTACTTGTCAAGTTTGTGTTGTGTTTATGATGATTTTGGCATGTTTTGAAATTATTATAGACTATGTTAGATGTGATATGTGTTTGAGCTTATTTTTTATGTAATATGTGCTTGAGCTTATTAGTTTGTGGTCTCAAACTGAACTTCTTTTAGGGTCTAATTCCAGCTCTGTTAATTATTTTGAAAGGTGAATAAAAATGTGTAGCAATAGTTTTGAGTTTCTAGGTCTAGTCATATTTTAGTTATTGTTTCTATGTACAAATTGCATATGGATATATGTATATGATATATTTCTAGTTGTAGTGTATATATACATATTAATAGAACATTTGTGTTCTTTTTGGTTTAATGTTTGGATCATAACTCATAAGCCTACCTTACTATTGCTTTTCGGTTTAATTTATAGATGTGTTAAAGGAAATACACATGATTTTCTGGCAATTATCTTCTGAATCAATTCTTTAATGTCTAAGCCTACCTTTTAAAATACAAATCAAAGACTTGATAATTTTACACCACCACGGGCATATTTTTTATGATACGATAAATGTTACTGTATGTGCCATTTAGCTCGTGTATTCGATACTTTTTACCGATCTCTAAGATTCTATAGTTATCTGCAGTTCAGGGATATATACCTTGCTCAGTTGAAGTGGTTAACTTGGAAGAATTATTCTGGTATGGCGTCTGGGAATACACTTTTAACTTCTGATGTCAGAGAGGCAACTGGGAATAGCGTTGATGTTAACAAATTACGTGATGCGATGAATGATATGAAGCTGAAGGATGACAAGGTAGTTAGCATTCTTCTCTTGTAAAGTTCCCTTCTGATTTGTTTAACAATATCACGATCTTCCAGTCTTGCTATTGTGTGGTTCTTATGTAGTTTGTTCTTCGTGTAGGATATGGAAGCAGCCGTTGTTAATGGTAATGGGACTGAGACGGGACATATAATTGTGACAACCATTGGGGGTAGAAATGGCCAGCCCAAACAGGTAATACTGACTTTCTTAACTTTCCAATAAAATTCCACTTAAAATGTGATGTTATGTTCTGATTCAGTTTACTTTTTTCATTTAGACAATTAGCTATATGGCTGAAAGGATTGTAGGACAAGGATCTTTTGGAGTAGTCTTTCAGGTACTTTACTGGAGTAATAGATACATGTAATGAGCATTATATGGTCAAAATACCGATTTATGTGATATTCATCAAAGTGGATTATTTGTTTGTGCAGGCCAAGTGCTTAGAAATTGGTGAAACTGTAGCAATAAAGAAGGTTCTTCAAGACAAGCGCTACAAGAACAGGGAGCTTCAAATCATGCGAATTCTGGATCATTCTAATATAGTTTCCTTGAAACATTGTTTCTTTTCAACAACTGAAAGAGATGAACTTTACCTTAATCTGGTATTGGAGTACGTCCCAGAGACCGTTCATCGGGTTATCAAACATTACAGCAAGATGAACCAAAGGATGCCTCTTATATATGTGAAATTGTATACTTACCAGGCATGTATTCATTTGTAGTTAACTCTTTATACTCATGTTAGCTCGAGTTTACTAGTTCTTCTTGCCTCCAAGACTTCACCCCATGGGCACCTATTCCTTACTAGTAGTTACATAATCTTATATTTTCTCTGTTGTCTGTTCTCTTGCAGATTTTCAGAGCTCTGGCTTACATCCATGGTAGTATTGGAGTATGCCACAGAGATATCAAGCCTCAGAATATCCTGGTTAGTTTTGCTGTACATGTTGCTAACGAGATGATGCTGTTTGTGAAGCTGTGTATTCATTAGTTATTCACTGACCAAATATGTATATGATATTGCAGGTCAATCCTCATACTCACCAAGTGAAACTATGTGACTTTGGAAGTGCTAAAGTCTTGGTTAGTAAACTTTGTGAATTACGGAGTAACAACTTAGATTCATGTTTCTCTGTTGATTTTTTGTTTTCTGTTTCATCTTCTAATTTACTCATCTTGCAACTTGTAGGTAAAAGGAGAGCCAAACATATCTTACATCTGTTCTAGATACTACCGAGCTCCTGAACTTATATTTGGTGCTACCGAGTACACGACTGCTATTGACATCTGGTCTGCCGGGTGTGTGTTGGCGGAATTATTACTAGGGCAGGTAAATGATAATGTTCTCCTTAGTGAGCAAGCCTTTGTAGGATTGCTTTGATATAGATGGTATCTAACTAGTATATTTGGCTATATTGCAGCCCCTTTTTCCAGGGGAGAGTGGAGTCGACCAGCTTGTTGAAATCATTAAGGTAAAAGGAGTTTTAAATGGCAAAGCTATTTTTACTTGACTTTCTCATAAAATGTGTTCCTATTTTTTAATTTTGTGTGCATGTTTATCGTTCTATTATTCAGTTACATTCTTTTCCCCCATATTCTTATTCTTTATCTGGTACTACCACAAATTGAATGAAATAATTAATATTTGGGAAACAGGTTTTGGGTACTCCAACAAGAGAGGAGATTAAATGCATGAACCCCAACTATACAGAGTTCAAATTTCCACAAATCAAAGCGCACCCATGGCACAAGGTAGTTTGATTAGTTTTGTGGCTTTATCTTACTAAATGATTTAAGTGAAATAGGCTAACCATTTCTTGTGCAGATATTCCACAAGCGCATGCCCGCTGAAGCTGTTGATCTTGTATCGAGGGTATTGCAGTATTCTCCCAGTCTACGATGCACAGCTGTGAGTATAATACCGTTCTAGTCCACTTCAATTGTGGGTTCATTTGCATACATCATCTTCATGTATATTATTGTCTGATTGGCATTGGTTCTCATTGTAGCATGAGGTTCTAACACATCAATTCTTCGATGAGCTTCGTGATCCAAACACTCGCCTTCCAAATGGACGTTATCTTCCTCCACTTTTTAACTTCAAAGCTCATGGTAACTAAACATACTTGAATATGGCTAATTAAGCCTCATTTTCTCAAAGCTTATAATAACTTTCTAATATGCTTCTCTTTGGTTCATGCAGAACTCAAAGGAGTACCAGGGGAAATGCTTGTCAAGTTGGTCCCAGAACATGCAAGGAAGCAGTCCCCGTTCCTAACCCAGTAAGGGTTTCATTGCATCGATTCCTATTAGCCTCATGGAAGTATGTCCGTGCTTACTAGTAGGCTAATGAGTTGAAAGTTCATTCTTTCGGCCGACCTCCATTCATTTGTCGCTTCTTTATGGTTGTATTGTTCACATTTGACTCAAGTAGCAGAAAACCACTTGATGTCTATGCTAAGCTGCTAACCGTTTCTTGTAAAAACTAAGTTAGGCCTTCGTTATGAGTTAAACTAAGATGGATAATGGAAAGTGTACTTCCTTTATCTTTTGTGCAAAGTCTCATTGTCATTATTCAAATATCATCTTATATGAACTTCATATCCATTATCCTCACGGGGTGAGAATCATATGCAGTTTTAGGTTCCTGAAATCTCCCAATTACTAGATCAATTTAATATTTTCATCTCCTTTATTTAGTTTGTTGGTACTCTTTGTATTTTTGTTTTCTTATACAACATGTTAAGAGAAGGATATCATCTAAGATGATATGTCTTTGCATGCCACACTAATTATATGATGTTTAAGATGTAACTTTTGATATACAACAATGACAATAACATGTTCACATTGCCTCCCTCTAAAGAGGCTCCATCTAGAGTGATGCAAGGGAGTTGGATATATATAACCTTACTCATATGAATTGGGAAGGTGGTTTCTGAAATGACAAAAAACGATTTACTATTTCACCATACTTAAGAAACATAGTTAATTTTTAATATATAAGTTCTTAAACATTTATGTAAAAACAAGAGATAAGCGCCAATTTGAGAATGATGCTAGGACTCTTTGATTTGAAGAATGAATAACCATGCTATGTAAAGAGGGATGTTTCTGCCGCTTGGCTTGCCGATTTTTTTTGTGTGAAACCTCTTTAAATACACAACGAAATTCATTCTTGCTCTATCCGCTCATTGACGTCGGTTTTCATACTTAGTCGGTTCACTTTTCATTTCATTAACAAATAATAATATAAAAAGTTCACGATTTATAAATTGTGTAAAATACACATAAATTTCAACCATATACACCAAATGCATATAAATGTGTAGAATGCCCAAAGCTCAGATTGTTTACTAAAGATATTACTATCAGATTTCAGATTCAAACACGCCAAGACAAAACAGATATCATTCAAAACGATTAAGAATAAATGATTCCAAACATTTACCAAAATGCACGATTTCAAATTAAAAACAGTAGCACTAATAATTTAAATTAAACAGTCATAAACATTGGAATCAACAAATTTTATTGTGGGTGTAGAATTATTGTTTGCTAGTATCTTACTATAGTGAGATTAGGGTCATTAGCTTATTAGGTATTCTGTATTCAAGCAACTAAGTTTATTTATCATTTCTTTGACTTCGTGGACTCAGATTAATCGGACTTCAGACTTCACATTAAAATATTTTGTGATTTGGGGATTAGACTCAAAAAATTGTTGCGGTTTAAGTAGAGTAGTAATCTTTGAAAGAGTTAAATTTAAATGAAAAATTTTAAAATATCAACATAAAATATTTTAAACAAAAATATATATATATATTCGTTTGGTCTTCAACATTTATGCTAAACCGAACCACAGATTTTTTCTAGATGATTTTTTTACCATTTCAAGCCCGGTATCAATTTTTTCCAACCAAATCGATAAAAAATCTTGCCTGGGATCGCTTATTTTTTTTTCGGTGAACCGACAACATCCAGTTTGTATCAAGATTTACAAAAGAAGTCGAAAGGAATAGGAGGTGCAGAATGATTTGTTGATAATATCTTGGAGGCTACAAATGAATTTGCAGCATCTGTATAATGAACTCCATCCCAGCTTACATATCTTGACCCTTCCTCACAAACAGTATATCCAGCTTGTCCGCATGAAAAGCTTTGCTTATAGTTGTATGGTGGTCCACCAAAGCCACAACATGCCATCAAAGGGTTCTTAAAACCTTCAAAATCAAATAGCAAACACAATCAATGAAGTGTCACATTCTTGGATTAGTAAAAAAGAAGAATGGAACCATAATTGTTGTCATGAGGAACCAAAATTACCAAATAGAGATAATAGTTCATCAAGAGGATACTAAAAGATTTAGGAGTGAAATCATATTTATTTGAATTCAAAATATTTATTTGAAAAAAAATAACATTGTTCAAAAATTTAGGAGGAGTTGTCTAGGTTCGCTCCAACTATCCCCTTAAATCAAATAAATAAGGTAAATAATCAGAATGGTTAGAGTTTCATTTCATGTAAGATTTCTAATTAACACGGGACATAATCATAGAATTGATGTGTCAGTTATGATATTATAATAAAATGACATAATATTTTCAACCTAAAATTATTGATATGGTGCATTACAACATAATCAACATATGCATTTGTTTTTGGAAAAACAAAATAGGTTACGGCTTGAAAGTGTATATAACTCACCATATTTGGTTGAGTTGGCAATGAGGTCATACTTAATGGTGAAAATGTCAACATAGACAATGGTGGCATTTTGCATTCCAACCCTCAATTCATCACAAAGTGCCTTTAGTTGACTATTGAATACCATTGCTGCTTCATTCATCGACTTCAAACAACCAACTCCATCAATGTCACTGCCACTTGCATTGCTTCTTGTGGCTAATTTCTGAGGCAAACAACCCAGTGGACCTGTGTTGTGGACCCACATGTGCCTCCCTCCCTGCTTATATATTTCCTGTACCAATTAAGATGATAAATATAAGATTTGGGAATCGAATTACGCAAAATTGGATTGATTATTGGACTAAATATTATTTTAGTTGCTCTATTCAACATCTAATTATATATATACTTCTATCATATTCAATTTTAGTATATTTTTAACGGGAAAAGATGCAACAATCATCATACATGTTTTAACCTGATACTATATATATTCGCTTATATATGAATTAGATAGTCCCAATTACTTACTCAATTACTCATGAATAAAAGTTGGACATTTTCACACATGTCAAGGACGTTAAGTATGCACTTCCCCAGATCACGTGCAAGATATGTAACATTTTAAGAGCGAATAAGGACCAAGTTGAAACATATACGACGATGGTCGATGGTTTGATGCATTTTGCCATTCTTTTACTTACAAAATAAGTTACAACTTCATCTCAATTTTATTTGGGAGATTTGACTAATCAAATATCGAAGTGTTGACAACTTTTAAATTTCGAATTGCTGCAAGATGAGGGTCCAGATCATTTCCACAAATGCTAGAATCAAATATAATGTGGAAGTAATGAACTCACCCACAAGGCATCCCTGATTTCAGAAATGAAAGAAGGAATCTTATTAATTACTTCAGGCTCCTGAAGGTAACTAAATGCACCAGCTAGATCATTCTGCCCAATGTCAATCATGTATAGTGCATTCTTGAATTCTTCCTCACCTCCAACTAAATTCTTCAAACCTAGCAAATAATTCAAACGGCATTCAATGAATTTCATGTGTAGCTCATGTTTATTCCCTTATTCACAACAACGTTTTTTTATAAGTTCTCATTAAAAATATTCTTATTGGTATTTTTATATCATAATCGATGAAAAAAATATTCGCCGTCAGTAATATTATTACCTTTAGAGTAGAGTTTACTAGAGCGAGATTTAAACCGCAAATACTCAAGGATTTGAACATCCAAACTGAAGGGGACATATTTAGGGAGAGTTGATGATCCCCCTATTGCAAAGTTAGCTCCATTACTGAAATCTGGGGCCAAAGATTCTAAGTAAGGAGTCAACATTGAAGTGTTGAGAGCCTCACCTGTAAAAACAGTCCAAGATTAATTAGTTACCATTTTATTTTAAGAAATAAATACAATAGATATGTAGTTACCATTAATTAATTTTGAAACTTAAATAATTTAAATTTTCCATAGATCTACTTAGATATATATACATAGTACGTTAAGAAATTATTACAGCGGCACCACATGCTATGGTGAGGGAATAAAAAATCCTACATTTTTTGTCTTCTTTTAAAGTTCACGGGCGATACATAACAATGAATAAAACAGAAATGATACTATTGTAAGCCGCCAAACAATGCATGCAAGCAAGGTCCATCCAATCCAATTACTCAAAAAAATGTCTTGAAACAAATGAATTTAGTTCTAGAATCAGATTCAAACATGATTTAGGAAAATTTTCATTTACGATCCCTCAAACAATAAAAATGATGGAGTGAATAAAAAATATTCAAGGGACTATAACAACACTTTAATTTTATTTTAACTCCAATGCCATCACATTTGACCATAAACTTTGCTCATGTCAAGTTTAAGTGATGCCCATTCAATGTTTCAATTATGTTTCCATCAAACCACATAAGTAATGGAATGAACAAAAGATTTTAGGAACATAGATAATGACCGGAACCAAGATTTTTAAAAAGAGGAGGATAAGAATTTATATATATATAAAAAAAAAACTAAGAAAAAATCTATAAGACATAGGGCCTCAGGGTTGGACGAAGTATTTTTCCAAAAAAAATGTAAATGAATACTAAGAAATTATATTTGCTCCACTACATGAGCATAAATTTTAGTTCAAGAACTTACAAAGATAATCAATGATCAATCTTCCATCACATAGTCGCCCAGAAGCTTCATGAAAGTAAGTACGAGAATTTGGATAACCAAATGTATAACCAAGACCAGCACATAGTCCACCTGTGTCGGAGTTGGAGTCGCCGAAGTTGAAAATCACTGCTTTTTTCTTACACTCACTACATGAAACTAGTGAGGTTAAGAATAGGCAACTTATTATTAATGAGAGGTATAATGTGAGAAGAGGATATAAAGAAGCCATGTTTTTTTGCTACTTTTGAGAATGACTACTATTGAAGGGGTTATTTATTTATAGGATTTTAGGACCAATGAGACAAGTGCATATCATGGAAAAAAGAAACTTACTGTAGCAAAATTCATGTAGAAGTCAGAAAACTTTGTGACTTGTAGATGGTGGGTCATTTTCACTTTATTATTATTAGTACGCCAATATCATTTTAGAGATATATAAAAAAAATTGCCAGGGGACACCACTAATTATGCAGATATACTAGAAGTTAGGTTGTTAGGTGGATAATTAATTGAAAAATGTATATTCATATCACTACTATATATAAAAAAGATTTAATAAGTTTATTTCATTTTCACAATTATTAATTACTAAATTACCCATATATCTAAAAAATCTAAAAGCAGCCTATAGTGAATCAATTATTACCCATTTTTTTTATTTCGACTTTTCGAGACGAAGCGTGAAACTTTGACAATCAATTATTCTTAAATTATACGCTCAAAATTACAAGAAATAATATTAAGAAACTAGTTTCAAAGATCTAATCCAGAATGATATAATCTCTTTGCGTTTATGTGTCATGTAAGTAATTAGTAATTAATGGTCAAAAGTTTCACTGATATACGAAAAACGTCAAAATTAAAAAACGTAAGGTAGTATTAAGTGATTCATTATACTTCTATACTTGCATATACGTAGCATTATCAATCGGGCTTAATCATCAAAGACATGATTATCAAGAAATTGATATGATCATACATTTGGTGATATATACTTTTATAATTAACTTTATTTATTTATCTCCAAGGCATTTTAATGATTCAAAATGTATGCAGTATCATCAACACAATTATGTTTTGCTCAATTTGTAATGTGATAACTTTCACGATTCAATTCACATGCTATCATTTCTACATAAGTGATATATTAATTTTATTACCCTTTCTCATCAATAACAAAAAGATTTCTCTCTCATATCGACGCCATTTCAATCTTTAATAATTTAAAGTTAAATAATAATATGACTATATAAATTATTACCATTATTATATAATAGGTATAAGTTAAATAATCATATAATTTTGTAGAATTATTATTATTATTTATTACTCCATCCGTCCCTATATCTAATAAGCCTCATTTTCCATTTTGAAAAATCCCAAAACATACTCACTTTGACCAATCTGTCTCAGAGAAGATATGGAGAAAAATCTTCAAGCATTTGGTACAACCTTGGAAATTTTATTAAAGTCATGGAAAGTCAAAACGGACTTCTGTAAATTGGGACTGGGAGTATTATGAGAACCCGTCATATAATTATTTAAAGTAATAGGTATTAGTTAAACAACCATATAATTTTAGTAGAATTATTATTTTTATTTTTATTTTTTATTTTTATTATTATTATTATTAATATTTTTATTTAATACTCACTTAAATATAAATTTTATAGATTCAAAAATTTAAATTATACGTACTTTTGCAATCTATACTAATTCTAAGCCTGACATGTTAAAGTCAATTCACGATACTGGGAGATAACGTATCAATCAATACATTTAGTCGTAGGATCATAAAGTAATATTTGTATCTCTATAGACATTTTTGCCGATAATATCTTTTATGGACATCATATTTTATAGTAATTTTTAGTATTATATTTAAAGAGTTATTCAGGATCAAAAAGTATCCCTCAAAAAATAAAAAATATTAATTAGAAAAAAAAGAGTACAAGTTTTTACATAAGCCACCCTTAGAAGAATGACGCCTCGAATTAAAACATAAAAATATCAAATATTCGAGAAATCGATCGTATGTCGCGCAGATCGCACGCCCCTTTACTAGTAATTCCATAAAAGTGTTAATCAACTAACGCGTTTCTTCCATTTTTCATACATTATATTATCCCTCCCAAATAAAAGTTATTTACAAGACATCTAATGATTATCAAAAATTCACACAATAATTAAATAATAAATTAGAGTTAAAATCATTAAATTATAAAATAAGAAAGTTACACCTCTGGTAATATAATGACTTTTATTGGATAATTAATATAAAATAATAATTAAGTTTTCATGTTATTAAAGCAATCTTAATTATAACTCATAATTAAAAACAATATTTCAAGTTACATGATCATATTATCTAATTCCTTTAGGAAAGTTACACAAAGTTAATACTTAATAATTGACAAATAATTAGATGAGAGACTACTTCATACTCACATTAAAATGTTTGTTTATGTGATTCTCATTATTCTCTTTACTGGTTCATAAAACAATGTGTGCAATGAGACATTTTGTTAAGCGAACATCCATTATTTTATACTAGAATTATGCAATTTTAAAACGCCACATCAAATAGCTATAAAAATATTACAAATATTAATTTATTCATTTTAGAAATGATTCATATCCATGTCAGAAAAAGGTTTTGGTTAATGATTTATCGGTACTACTTATAATTAACGCACGCATCTTCTTTTCTAAGTTTCATCCCATGTAATTCCAATGTTGTTAGTTTTGTCAATTCCTGCAGAATTTTTAAGACGGGCCACCAAGCTCAAATGGGAAATGACGTGAGCGAGACAAAACGTGGCCGAGCACTCCTGCGGTGGTTCATCAATCTCATGCTACACATGTCATATGAGTCATTTAGAGGTACATCTTAAACAAAGCTTCCAAAGACATTATAATTTAACCCTTGAAATTATATTAATAAATTACTTTCACACTCTATTAGAACATAAAATCATTTTAAAAAGACAATGAGACGTCAAGATGATTTTTATTTTTCGTCAAATATTTGTATTTAACAAATGCAAACATTCATTATGCAGATGTTTATTTGACCGCTAAGTTAACTAAAGTTAACATTGATGCTACTTTTATTTATGGGTAATAAAAATCAATAAAGTCAATATGGAACAACATGCAATATATTGGAATTCAATTTAAATGAGATTATGAATTTATGCGCATAAGTATCATAACTAAACAATGGTTATCAAACTACAATACAATCAAAATAATAATGAACTAAAAAAATTATTAAAACATAAAAAATACATCTTGAAGTTGTCGCTAAATCAGGTACGTTATACGACTCTATCGATACAATTAAATTAATAATGTGTTTATGTTAATATTTTTATTCTAATTATATAGCTCATAATTCAAAATATTTCATGAGAGTTACATGACTGTTAGATTAGTCCACCTTTTATATATTAAGCACAACTAACATTGAAGAATTAAAATAAATAATTATATTTATGCATTTAGTTCATAATAACCTACATTAAAATATCTTCAAAATATATTTATTCTCAATATTCCAACATATTTCATGTCATGCCAAAAAATATTATTATTATTTATTCTATATATACCCATTATTTTATACTAGGTATGCGTAATCAACATCATACCCTCAAATAATTGCAGAAAGATTACAATATCAACTTTATTCATTTTTAATTACCTGTATGTAAGAAGTTGTTAGCTATTTTGGAAAAGACTCCAAAGTTTTCCAAAATACATCAGAACGTAACACTCTCTATATCTCCAACCACTGCCACCAGAGAATCCACGCGTACTTTGATCGATACGTGAGCAATGGCCGTGACTTCTGGCCCCAAATACTTACATTCTCGGCAGATTAATCCCTAAAAGAAGATGTCCCCAATAAAATGTTATAGCATTGGCCCCCAAAGAATTGGAACTACGCACATTCACAATTTCTTATCATATCAAGAACACCTGCGCTAATTTCGGCGTGACTAATCTACAACAACGTAAGATTCAGACCAAGCAAAACTTTGTTCCAATTATTTGGGACTTCAAAATTAGGTAATTTCTCAAATACTATTTCATTATTATAGATCAAATTTTATCATTATCCTGTTTTAATGATTTTATTGTAATTATGTAAATCAATGAAAAGATTCGGAAGAGATGTCAAGACATTTTGGCTCATGTTTACATTTGGGATAGAATAAACGAAAGTATTTATTATCGCTGATGTTTACATTTAATCAGACAATTTATTTTACTAAGATTTAATATCGATATCATGTTATACTTTTGATAATTGGTAATAGATATCAAAAAAAAAGTTGAATACAAATAAATATGTAAAACATACAATCCCTTTTGAATTAACTAAAATACATTATAATTTATGCATGTGTTGATCAATTCAAATAATTAAATTTAAGACTATATCAACTTATACTAAAAAAGTATTTAATTTGCAAAATTTCTTTCTGTGTAAATTTCTCAAGTGATTTTTTATATACTCAATATTATAAATCTTAAAATTAACTCATTTTCTAAGATTCCATATACTTGTACATTATTTATAAATTGGTTCGATACAGCCAATCATATACAATTAGTCTCTTTAATGAAGTATTATATTATTTAAGATATACATATTTTGATGAATTTAACTATTAAAAGGTGAAAAATATTATTTTAGAAAGAAAAAATATTTCTCTTTAACTCCAAATATAAAGTACTTTGAAACTTAAAAACACATTTGATATATCTTCACATTCATCTCGCCATGGCTATAAAACGATAACTACGTTGGCGAAACACTCAATTAAATATATCAATACATCATATCAAAAAGCCTAATGTCACATTTTAACACAAAGTATACCCATAATGATGTTTTTACATTAAGTCGATTTTTTATTTTTTGATAATGAAATATAAGACTCCATCATCATATTATGGTCAAGACTATTTTAAAATTAAATTATATAACTTCATAAGTCGTTCACTGAGTCTCGAACCTCTATTATTAGTATTCTTTGTTGTCGAGACCTCCTCATAGTAATGAAAAATTTGAAAAGGGTTGCAAAATTATTCTTTTACGACAATAAAGTTAAATTTATTTTAAAAAAAAATATGAGAAGGCTGGATAAGAAAATTGAAAATAGTAAATTTCAACATATAGAAGCATTTGAAATGATATATGAGAAATATTACATATTGTAAATAGTAAACTATAATTCAAAAAACAAATAGACATTGTTTAAATTTTGAAATAAATTAATACTTTTAAAAAATCTATTCAATTTACTATTCAAAGATCAATCTTATGAATCATTGAGTTTCTCATTATTATTATTTTGAATTTCAATAAATAATATATGATTATGTATTATTTTCCTAGCAATTTAATACATACATAAATTTATCATTATTATGAATAATTTTTGTATTTAATAAACTAAACCTCAAAAAATAAAGTTTTCTATTTTTTTCCTACAGCTGGTCTTCATCACAAGAACGCACGCACATATTACTAGTATCTATGGAAATGCCTTTAATTGTGTTATGCAAAAGTCTCACATTTAAACTTTGAAAGAAAAGTATCAAGATTTGGCCCTATAAAAAGGCCTTAGCTTTCTTAATTATTACTTGCACCAATAATTAGTGGGTTTTATATACTGAGAACCTCAACTAAATCATATGAGATATTAAATTATGATGATCATCATATGGAGGTCGAATTAATATACGAATAAGATGATAAAATAGTAATGAAAGTAATACGACTACGATATTAAGCATGTTTATATACGTGAATGGGTCAATATGACTCGTTGATTAATAGCTGGCTGCGAAGTCACTCCCTTCTATTTTGAAAGACTTGTTTATCGTCGCGCAAAGTTTCAAGCAGCCAAGCATCATTTGGCGCGATGAGTCGGGCAAACCGCCATTCGGATTTGGGTGGCTGTAATATACTCAACAATGCCGCTGGGTATTCTTCGCTTGCAGTGCCGAGATGACGGAAAACGTGTTGTATATGATTTGTACGATTGATGAAATTGCCAAGTTTGCGAATATTTGCTGGTTGCCTTATATCACCAGTTATCTCCCGCATAAAGTCACTACGCCAGATACTTTTCCTTTCAGCTCTTTTAATTCAAATTTGCCATCGATTGCTCATGCTGCGAACTCTAACTCTCAGTGGCGCTCGACTTCAAAGCGTCTACACCACCCTCTTAAGCCTAAGTATTCTCATGACCGAGTAAAGCGCATACAAGTACCGCTATGGAAAGTGAAAAGAACTCTATTTAGGAGCGCAATAGAGAACCCTCCGGTATCCGATGCGAACAATCAACAATTGGATCTAGGCTTCAGCTTGGGCAATCAGAATCGTGCCTCCTGCTTCATCCCGGAGACGCTGGTCTGCCATCAAAATGGCCCACTTCAGTTTTGATTCATTAACCAGGAAGTCAGTGTTGGCCCTACCTATTTAAAGTTTGGAAAATAGGCTGAGGTGCCCGATGCTCTAATTATTGGGTTTTACCTGAGCAGAACTCGCAGACACGAGCCTCCAAATATATCCCGGGGAGGGAAACTCCAGTGAACCAAATACTAGATGGTTCACCTAGTCTTCCCCTGTACCCAATAGATTAAACACAATATCGTCATATTCCACTATTATTATTATAACAAGAAAAAAAGAGCTCTATATTATTAAATTCTAATAAAAAGGGACTATATCTCTATATGTTTTAATCGTTCTGCATCACTGCAAGCAGTGAGGATATGATATCCGGCCACTTCAAATCAGTAATGCATATTTTTTATTTTATTTTTCTCTCTTGAATATTTGATTATGCTCCACTCTATCGACAACTAATAAGTATAACTATTGGTCTTATTTTAATACTCTCGCTTAGCCTTTGAACTCCTCTCGCAACATATATAAGCTGCAGCGCACAAGTACATGATTTTAATCCTATTTCCATCACTAATTGTGAGTTTTCTGTGTTAATTAATAACATTATGTTATTATAATGGCTAGTCGTTGGAATAATTAGAAAATGACATGACTACATTGTTGGAGAAGTGGTACATAGTTAGAATGTGGTATAGCCATTGTGGATTTTTTGTACCAAATTTGTTTTGCGCACTGAAATTAAAGTTATGAAGCTGCATAGTGCAACCGAAAGGTGAAATACTGAAATTGGACAAGTAAATTTAAGAGGCATGGAGGTGAAGTGAGGCAGAGAGGGACTTGTCGGTCTAAGTTTAGTATAGTATGCAGTTAGGTTTTCACATATCCTGGAGAAATAATATAGTCCTAACTAGAACAAGATTGGAGGGTAAAAAAAAACTACCAAACTGTGCAGCACTGATAATACTTTAACTAGCCCCCAGTGGTGGCCAGATCCCAAGCACTATACGAAGAATATCCCGTAGCCACCTGACTAATCCTAGCCAGCTCAATGACAATATTATCAGTAGCCTCAGAATAGCACATAAAACTACAATTTTCACATAGACACCCAATAGTCAGACACAGTTTCTAGGAAAGAGCTGGAATTACATCGCTACATCAGCGAGGTCACAGTCCGATTTCCCTACCAACAATTTTTTGGTCTAGACCGTCACAATTTGGTACTCAAGGTGAATGATTAATTCGACTCCAAGACACCTCGAAGAAAGAATTCCGTCATGGATCCCCGTTAAAAGAAAACAATTGTGAAGAGATCCACAAATTATGGCTAATTGTGCATATTTCATTTTATGTTATTGATTTCTTTTGGCACATAGATGATCTTTGAACACTATAATGATGTAAATCTCTAATAGTCGTTACAGCAAACTATAACTGACTGAGTTGAAGTCATATGCAGGTTTCAACCAATGTTAGTAGACGTTCACGACGACCTGATCTTGAACACTATCATGAAGATCATTGGGGGATTGCAGAAAATATAAATTCGTTTATTGCAGACCTCTTTACACTAGTGTAACAAATAACAATTGCTATTGATGTCAGCAAGAAAAAACTCTAGATAGAGGCTGTTAATCCGACCAGAATTTATGCATATCATACTGAAAAAGTAGTTAAATATGAAGAACCCATCCCAGTAATTTAGAAGCAACAACATCCATGCGACCAAGGGCGCAAAGTGACTTTCCATTTGCCTCAACCATACACCACAATCTGGCAGGTTACCTAAACTGACCGACACGACGACACCCACGAGTGATACACCCACAACTCCATATTACACCAGAGATGTGAATCATACCACGCCTGTTTCCCTTACCAGGACCAGAGGGAAAAGGACCCTTACCAAGTGGTGTTGGTGGACCATTGATTTATAGGGGCATAAAGATACTGCTTCCAAACAACCGAACATCCAATGTGTGTGTGAGTGTGTGTGTGTGCGCTTTATTAGCCAATTTATCAGATCTATACTACTTGAAGGAACAATCTTCCATCTATAATGGCTCCACTGATGTAGAATTACCATTGTAGTTAGTAGTTACTATCAAGATCAATGTCTGGAGTTGAACGAAAACTCAACACATTTTTCTTTTTCAAAGTGCGTTTATTTTTCGTTTGTTTGCAATTCCACATGAGTGGTTCTCCTGACTGTATTAGCGTGACTAAACAAATCACCTTAAAGTGTATTTTTGGAGTTCGAAGCAGACTTTTTATGGTCTAGCTCCGATTATTCAAACATTCACAACCTTTGTGCATTTAAATAAGTATACAGAACAAACAAACAACAAACTCATTCCTGAAGTACTACTAGTTTAGCATAGAGCAACAGAACTTGCCGTCGGATACAGTGAGCTTCTCTGCCTTTATAACAACACTTAATGGGAGGGGAGCAAAACTCCGAGACGGCCCATAGAAATGGGGAAAGACATTGGATTCATCCACAGCTTCGTAAATTAGTCCATCGCCGAGCTGTAAAACAGAATATGCGATCACGTCATACAAAAAGATTTAAACTCAGTTGTACTACCAAAAAACATGTTATGATAAACGACATACTACAACGTAGTACATGCTTCGTCAAAGAGATGTTTTTTTTTGCAAATGATACCTTATCAGCATCAATTTGAAGCAGATATAAGTCTTCTGGAAAATTCGAGAAAAAGTTTTGCAAGGTTGATTGGACCTGCAAGGCAGATAATTTTCAGTTTATATCCCCATACCAAGTACCAAGCATATTCGGTCACCCACAGAATTCACTCAACACTCAAAAAAGTAAATTGGATACAATGTGACATGCTTGGATACATTTCTCAGTTACTGGATCTGTCTTTATGTCTGGTACCACACTATCACTACTACGGTCACATTTAGAAATATGGTCACTCGAGATGGAAGAAAAGGAGGTGGTTTCCTTCTAATGAGATGAGCAACATATTAAAAACTACTATAAGTTATAGATGGCGATTCTTAGTTCCTAGAAATGATTAGGTTCTAATTCTGAAGCATCGCATATATGGGACAATTTTTCCAGACACACCTTGAATAGGCGTTACCCCAATGCCTCTCTCAAGAGTTCCCCGCCGTGGTCAAATAGCAAGCAACCTTATCACTATGACAAGAAGGAGGCTATTTCATTCCGAATTGACTTTCAAGTGAATTCCAAACAATTATACAAATATCAAATCGTCAAATGCACATAGTACCTCAATCAGAAACCTCTATTGAAAGGATAAAACAATATTTTCCTATCATATACTCCCTCTAATGTTTTCCATGTCTTACGAAGTCAAAAAAATTATATTCTCTGGCTCTCGAAAATAATGAAATACATGAGAATGGCTTGTTACACTTCCTACCTACACTTCTTATCTATGTGAAGTAGTAGATAGAGCTTACACTCTACTCTTGCGTTAATTCGAAAACAACCTTTTTGTTATCAGTTACTATCAAGGACACACATTCGGACATGTTAATGATAATATATATACTCCCTCTAATCAATTTAATGGAGGTGTTTTCATTCAACAAACAATTACACACTAATAATATCAATAACTGAATCACTTAACTTTGAATTTATATAAAAGGATGCATATCAAAATATTGAATATAGAAGACAGTAAATTGATTAATAAAATATTGAAAGAAGAAGAGGTTACTTGATTAAGGGTACTTAAATGTATACAAGCAGTTGATTTATCAAGATGTCCACCCAAAATAGACCCATTACGTTGCAAATCTTCCCATTCTTTGGCTGAACTAATCCGATACACGAACTTTTCTTCACTTCCAGCCATTGTGTCCACTTATTCAAGGGGGTAATAAAAATATCAAATTTATATGGATTACCAAATATTGATTTGATGGTCATCGGGATTAATTATATCGGATCTTCATACAATTATTATATAATGCCATCTCATATAAAAATCAATATCTATTTTTATGATTGGTGATATTAAATATGACACTTATTAATATTTTTTGTAATCTCAATGTTACTATTTATATTTCAATTTAATTGGATTTTTTTTAAATGAATTAAAAGTTGTTTTTTAAGTAAAATATATAATAATATGAAATCTACATAATATGTCATGGAACCTTGAAAAGAAGCTTCGTTTTTTGTTTAATAGATCTCCTATTTTTGTTTAATTTCAGAATTGTTTGAAATAGATTTTTATCAATTTTAACTTAACGTAGAGAGATAAATTGAAAAAATAAAACGTTAGTGTCATATTGAAAAAAAGTGAACCCGATGAGGGATATTGAAAACAACTGTAAAGTTGTGGTATAGATTATAATTCACACATAATTCAAGGCCAACTAAAAATTAAGAAATTAAAATATACCACCTCCAATTCAAATTAAATGACGTTTTAATTTTTATCTATGGCCTCAAAATATAAAATTGATGTCAATGAATTTTTTTAAAATATTTTCATAAAAGTAAATTTTTATAATTTTCATAATATTATTAACTATTATCATTGGCCAAAAGCTGGACATAATCGAAAAAACTCTGATTGACTGAATTAAAGACTTCGTAATATTCAACCCGAGCACCAAATCATATGGTTTTAAGAGCGCGACCAAAAACAAAATTCACCTAACTCCATAATTTATCATTATCGATTCTGAGTATTCTCTTTCTATCCGACCTCAAAAAAATATCAACACGATTACATTCGCTAATCATTTACTATAAATACAAATTGAATCCAAAAGGTGATTGACCATAATGAATCGTAAAAATTACGGGATGTATAATACAACTCAAAAGTCACCTGATTCATCCATACTAATATTTTTGCGAGAGATCCGTAAGAACCTCCTTCAAATACTAAAAGATCCTCAGAAACACAAATTGCTCCCCAAATTAAAGTCACATTTCACTTCAATCCTCTAAAACCAAAAGTGTCCCAATATAAAATCACATCTCACTAGAGTCCTTCAAACCAAAGTGTCCCAAAACAAAGTCACATTAAAATCAAAAATCAAAATAGAAGTGTCCTAAAATAAAGTCTCATTTCACTTCAAAACCAAAGTTTTTCAAAACAAAATCCCATTACACTTCAAAATCAAGTGTCCCAAAACAAGTCCCATTTCACCCAAGTCCTCCAAAACCGAAGTGTCCCAAATCAAAGTCAAATTTCACCTAAGTGCTCCAAAACCAAAGTGTCCCAAAACAAAATCTCATTTTGCCTGAGTCCTCCAAAACCAAAGTGTCCCAAACCAAAATCAAATTTCACCTAAGTCCTCCACAACCAAAATGTCCCAAAATAAAATCTCATTTCACCTAAGTCCTTCAAAAACCAAAGTGTCCCAAAACAAAGTCACATTTCACCTAAGTCCTTCAAAACCAAAATGTCTCAAAACAAAATTCCATTTCACCTAAATCCTTCAAACTCAAAGTAACCCCTGAACATAAGTACAAAGCCTTTGATTCGTGCTGTCAAGGCTAGTTCTCAACCTTTATAATCACGAGAATTCGAACTCCAAATATGCGTCAACAATCTTAAATTATAATAGAAATGCTAAAGTCAAATGCAATCACATCATCATGAAATAAGCATTTTTCTCAAAACCAAAGTTATCCCAAATTGAAAAGTCACATTTCACCCAAGTCCTCCAACCCCAAACTGTCCCAAAACAAAAACAAAGTCACATTTGACTTGAATCCCTCTCCCCCCCAAATCCATGGCTTGTTCTTCTCAAGCTCTAGCAAAATGCTACTCCATCAATGGAGCTTCACTCCTCCCCCTACCCTACTCCACCCCTAGACCCATTTCTGCTACCCCTAAGGCCCATAAATTTCAACCCTTCAATCTCTCTTTTACTCCCAAACTAAAATATATGGATGCTTTTATTCTTCCAAGAATCAAGGCCCAGACTTCTCCAGGTAATAATAAGTAAATTTTAGTTTATCTTTTGTGGGTTTTGTATCACTTTGTCCCAAAACGATTGTCCAGTTTGATTTTTAATGGTAAAAATTATAACTTTGTGGTATTAATTGACATGCATAAGTTTGTTTTGAATAAAAATTATCATGGTAATAGTAAATTTCTTGAAAATACTATGGATGGTTATGTTTTTCCAAGAATCATTGCACAGTCTTCTCCAGGTAGTAGATTTAATACTCATTATGTCCCAAAAAGATTGTCAAGTTTGATTTCTAATGGTTGAAATAAAGTTGAAATAAAGAACTTTGTGGTCTTAATTGACATGCATCACTTTACTTCCTTCATTTCAATTTAATCTGGAGGTTTTTAGTCAATAAAAATCAACCCACATTTAAAATTATTATTCTTTTGTTTAACTTTGTATTTATATCAAAATATTAGTAAAATTAGATAATACACACTATACAATGTGTGTTTGTTTTAAGTTAATAACAAAATATTTATATAAGATTAATTTATGATCAAAGTTGATTATTTTTTATTGGTAAGTCAAAACTGTCACTTAAATTGAAATGGTGGGGTAGCGTCATGGTAATAGTAAAGTTCGTTAAAAATACTATTTTTTGATACATTTTCACCGAATATTATAGTAGTATACACAAATATATTATTCCAAATGTACAAAGTCAACCATTAAAATTCTGAAGTTAGATACTATTTCTTGGATGGTGGGAGTATCATAATTCGAACTCTTACTTTGTTTGTTTGAATGTGTTTGATGATAGATTATCTTCCAGATGCGACTTTTTACAAAGTGGAAGCGATTTTGAGGTACTGATGTTTATTTGTCTTTGATTTTCATCTTTCATTGCACAAGTAGTTCCGGTATTTAAAGATTTAAAAAGTAGTTTAGAGTTTGGCAAAAGTCGAGATTTATTCACGGAGTTTGCATTGGTGAAAATTAGTCTTGAAGATAGATAATTGATGCACATATGGTAGTTCAAGTTACATAAGTTGTACATATGGTCCCGTGAGCATGTAACGATTTATTAAAGACCAGAACCATTAGTTGAATTTTATGATGGCTACTCAGAAAATTCAACGCAAACCGCGCGGAATAATTTTATCTGAAACTCTGAGACTGCTTTTGAGCGGGCACCATCTCGGCTTATGTTGAAGATACCATGATATGTATTTGTAACTTTCTCCTGGTTTTGAATTTTGTAGGCTGTGAGGTCCCTGGGCTTCTTCGTAAGTTGACTATAGCTGAGACCAACATATATATGATTAGTGATAGTCAACATGCTTCAGTCTTGTTATTTTGACCATCCATGAAACTAGTGAAAGTACTAGACTCCTTGTTAGCACTGTGGCGGTACCAACTCGTTGTAAGTGATATGATTTTGTGATAGTGACTCATTTTCTTATTCATCATTGTATGAACGTTGTTGGGATGTGGTGAAGTAACTTTATCGAATATAACAGTTATTGCATCATCATTGAATTTCTTGCTTTTTTCGAGATTTCGTATTATTTGTGTTATTAAGAATTGACATAAGTTACAAACTTATTGAACCCCTCACAACTTGATCCGAAGTTTCTAGAATAGCAATTCTGACTTCTGAATCTGCGTAAAAAGCTACATATGCCTTGTGGTCTTCTGGTTCTGAATCTATGGCCCTTGTCAGTCTATACCAAGCACAATATGCAAATGCCTTTCACTATTAATGCTTCAGTGATCTTCTCTAATAAAGCTAGAACTTCCAGATACCATAGCAGCACACCTTACTTGTAGGATACTTTCTTACCAAACATGTACTGAGATGTAAATTTTAGTCCCCTTAAATTGTGACTTTCCCAATTTATTTTTCATTTATAATGTATATATACTTACAACATAATTAGTTATTTACTGATATTGAACGAGTAATATCCATTCCTTTTTGTTTATACATGAAGATACATTGGCTGCCTGATTTTAAGACCTCAAGAGACTATTATACGAATTACTTTGTGGAGGGTGATATTTTTCAGAAGCTTATGTTCTTCACGTTTATGCCTCCTATGGGCAATGTCGTAATGAGTTGCAAAGCCTCGATGGAAAAACCAGAGCAATTTTCAGACTCCTGATGTTAGGTTGTTCAGAGAATGGATCACTGTCTGAAAACCAATGTGCCTACATCATTATCCCATTCACTGATCTAAAACAGGCAATCAAACTTCAGTAAATACCTTGTTTTTTTTGACAGTTTTGGCTTCTGTAGAAGTATAGACCAGATCCTCATGTCTAGTTATTCCAACTTTTTTTGAAGGCTTTACTAAAAATTGGAATTCGTGGTGTTACTATCTCTGAGGTTAAAGGTTTTGGTGCACAAGGTGGCCTGACCGAGAGGCAAGCTGGTAGGTGCTCTAAACACTTCTATCATTGTCAACTTCATTGTTTATTTTCTGATACTGATAGCCCCTCCCCTAGAGCAAGGAATTAAAACAGAAAACTTAAAATGGCAAAAATAAATGGTCTACTTGCCCCATACATGGATAAGGTCAATGAAAAAAAAAAGGTACGGAGTATATATTTTCATGAATGTGATGTCCAGAGTACTTCTGATTTGGTATGCAGTCTGCCCGTTGTTTACTTCTGTACTTCTGATATCACCAATTGTTTCTTTCGTCATCAAGCCTCCCCTCTTTGATTCGTAATTATAACGAGCTTGCAGGTTCCGAAGTTTTCGAAGATGTAACTTTGATGCAGTAAAAATGGAGATTGTTAAAGACTGTGTACAATCGCATTTCACATCATTAATGAAAGTTCTAACATATTTTCCCTTGTCCCTTCAAAACATTTTGACCTTAGATGAGTAATTCGTACTTATTTTGGGAGTCGGCTGATAAATAAGTTGGTTTTGATTATGCCTTAGGTGGAAGCAGTTATTGATAAGATAATTGAAGAAGCAAGGACTGGTGAGATTGGGGATGGGAAGATTTTTGGTAATTTTCCTATATTCTTCTGCATAATCTCTTTTTGGTAGTTCTCACCATAACTTGACTACATGATGTATTTGTAACCCCTGAATTTCTGTAGTCCATTGATAGTGGATGTTCTGAACAGTTTTGTTTTATAATGCAACGTGAATTACCTGAGTTCCCTTTGGAAAGCCATTTTCGATCTGTTAGTTGTCATATTTTCACTAATTTATTTCACACCACCTTAATATAAACAGAAGTAGAACTGAGATGATCTGCTAATATGGTTTTTGTTCTCCATGCAGTGATCCCTGTCTCGGACATCATAAGAGTCCGGACTGGTAAGAAAACAGTTCTTATTCACTACAATTTTTCCTAGTCTTATTCATATGTAGGGCGATGAGCATGTTTTCTGTATATGATACAAATGTTGCATTTTATCAGGTGAGCGAGGTGAAAAAGCGGAGAGGATGGTGGGTGGACGTGCTGAAATGTCCTCTGTATCTCCCAACTGATAAGCTTAAGGATGTATTCTGAAGTTGAAGCACCGCAATGGAGCATCATAAGATGTAAATACTAGTTGAAGGAACCTGAAAGAACTTAAACAAGAGAATAAGAGAAACACTGTCATGTGTTAAACTTCCATGATACTGAATTGTTTCACTTCTGTAACTTTTTAGTTCCATGTAACTTCAAATTTTTCGGTTCATTCGAACTTGAAGCCGAACTGAACTTTCCAATAGTTATATTCGAGTTGCTGAACCCTGATGATGTTCGGAAAAGTGAGGTTCGTTTACAGCTCTACCTGCAACCATCAACTTTTTTTAAGACGAGAACGGTTACGGTTCATTAATGATTACGCTATCATTAACGTTCATTAATTTTTTATGCACTCCAATTTCAATATAAAAATGGTATACGCTTAAAATTTATCATTTTAAGCATTTATAATTGTAAAAATAAAATATACCACAATTATTCTATGATCACTGAATGTGATCAAAATTTGTAAAACAAATTGGTACACATTACCTAAAAAAGGTGTCTAGCCAAGTAATCAAATTGAATGATTTTTTTGTAAAATTGTATTTATCATTCCAAAACGATCAAATAAAAAGAAAAATATATCATAAATAAGATATTTTATCTCAAAGATTGTTCAGTTTTTATTTTTGTTTAATTTCTTTAAATTTACCTAGATATTTTGCTTATATTGTATAAATACTTTATGAAAACTATATCAACGAAAATACTTCAAACTCTTTTCATCATATATTTTTATCAAATATTATACAACACAAAACAAATATATTTAAGCCACAAAGCCAAAGTTACAACTATAAAAAAAGAGACAATCTTCATGACGTATGAGATTTATATTTTTCGACCACACTAACAAAAAATTTAATGAACTTAACTTTTCACTTATTGCGAGCGCTGGCAAGCTCGTAATGAGCGTGGAGAATTTAAGTTGGCGATATGCTTATTAACCAAGGTAAGCAACACCAGTTGGTTAATTGTAGCGCTTTACTTTGAAGTGGCTAACACCTTGCAGATAATCCCTTTAAATTTTTAATACATGCATGTACAAATGTATCAGAAACGAAATTTATGAACAAAAAATTAATTACAAATATACTCTAACGTGCTAAGAAATTGTATTGTATGTAAAAGCAAACGACATGGGTACGAAAGCGCAAATGCATTGATACATTTATTGATATGTTTATGTCAATTCCATCAATGTCGGTCAAATCCTCAACGACGGGCTCGCCTCCATCAACCTCCTCGAACCCCCTAATTAACCGATCAATATTTACGAAAGAAGACCAAAGTGTTTGAAGATACTAAGCTGAAAACTCCACTAGGGTAAGCCTATCACACCAGTCAATCGAAAGTCCCTGGAATAGTCGGATCAAACACTCTACTCGATAATAATCGGGTCAAACAATGAATATTTACGTACTATCGAGTTATGTAAAAATGAAAACATCTATTAAATTAAACAATTTGGATTTTAATTACTAGAAAAAATTGATTTTTAATTACTAGGAAAGGATATAAAAAAAGTTTCAACCTGATTTACTTGTATCATGCTAAATGAGAATGAATTGTCATCAACTGTACATTTTCGAGCTTAAAAATAATTTTTTAAAAGAAAAATTTGCCTCCCACCCAGGAGGACTAAAAGCACACAAAATTTAAAGAGAATAAAAATCTCTGAAATGACTATTTTGCCTTTAAAACCTCCTCAATAGGGCTTCACATGTAATTTCACATCTAACATTTTACTGCTTTAGAGGCATTATAGCAGCCATTATAGTAATCAGGATTTTATTTTGTGTTATTTGATGTTCTGATATATATGGAGTACATTGCACCTAATATCGTGTATTGATGATTCATACCACATTACTCTACACGTGTCTTTTTACATTATAGATTAATTGAAAATTTTAAAATAAAACACATATTATGATATAACATGCATCAATACGAATTTATAATACACCTAATATTGTACTAATATTCACATTCCATTACTCATGACATGTCCTTGCATTATGATATAAATTACTGTAACTAAAACCAAAACATCATGCTGGGTCATTTATAGTTGAATCTTTGACCACACGTGTCATGCTAGCATCAGTAAGTACGCTTTATAAACCCACATGATTATCTTAACGTGAAAAATGCATTTTCCAGACTCAAATGAATTATAATTAAAAAATCTGTTTATAACATCAGATAAAACACGCATTTACGATTGAAGAAAAAACTGCTTTTTATCCTTAATCAAAAAATATATACTGAAAACTATAAAAACATTTGTTATCCCACTTTCAAGAGCAAATGTTGGGAGACAACAGATAACTCCTCGTGAATGTGTTAAAATATACTTTAACATGTTAAGATGCATTTAATTAACAAAGAATCTGAGAATTTAAAAGTTCTGAGACTTAACTCAATAACGCCGATACATCTGGTCACTTGCATTTAACAAAGCATCTGTTTCATCCCAAATATTGGATAGAAATATATTTCACAATTTTAAATATTTACGATATTTACTGAAGATGAATAATTTCAACTTTTTATGTTGCTTTCTTTAATTGTGTTACAAATCCATTATATCCTTTAAAAATTTCATTAAATAGGCATTTATTAAATAATTTGAGTAAACGATCAAAGAGCCTTACCATTTTTAAAATTATCCTAAAATAATTGTTTATAAAATTGAAGTCACATACAGTCAAATGTAAAAAATATTAAGTTATTTTGTATTTTGATCACATACTTTTTATAAGTTAGTACAGCTTTTATATCCGCAAGTTAAAACTAGCCGTATTTTATTTTTTTCCCAGTCAAAATTCTTTCCATTTTTTTCTTCACGACCTTTACCCATAAATTTCTATATAAAATCATACTGTATTACTTTTTTTCTCATCCCAGATATTTAAATACTTAACACGTAACTCTTACAAGGCAAATTATAACATACATTCCTATCATTTGTAATTTATAGCTGGGTACATTCGAAATTATACCATGTCTTCTCTGCCTTCATATAAAATTTTAATGTAATAAAAACTTACATTTAAAAAAGGCAAACAATTTCATTGCGACCCTCTTTTTTTCAATTTTATTTCATCTCAGGTACATATTTTCATCTTATTATTTTATACAAATTTGGTCATTATTAAAACCCTATATTATTCAATTTTGTGGATAATTTATTCTGCCATTATTTTATTTTAATTATATGTTATCTACTCATTATTTTTTGCCTTCATGTTAATTAGATCCAGTTAATTTTCTAATATATACCAATTATGTATATTTGTTGATCCACTAATTATAATCTATTTGTTGATTTTGTTTCAGTTTTATTTGAATTTGATTTAATTTCACAGCTTCAAAGTTAGCTACATGATCTGCTATATTAGTTCTTTATGTAGTTTCTGATTGATTTATTTAGGATGTATAAATTGTGATTTTAAAGAGGTATGAGCAGAAAATTAGGATCAGTATTTTGTTATATGATAGATATTTTTTTGGGTTATATTATAGAAATTAATGTGCAAAAAATTATTCACTTAGTTGTTTATAAATGAAGTATCGTAATTTGTTACATGGTTGGAGTTATAGCTACTGATTCGACGAATGGATAAGTCAGAAATAGAACATTAATTAAGATGGGGAAGCTTTGGTTTAATTAATGGTTAGGAAAATTTATTGGATGTTTTATTAATTAATTTTTGCACGCGATCTGTTGTTCATAAAATGATTAACTGAAGATTTTTTTCTAATAATTGTAGACCGACGATATAAAATATAATCAGTCTAAGATAGCAAATGTGAGTGCTTATAGATTGCTTTACGTCTATGGCGATGATTACAGTGTTTTGACTCTACATATCTTTGTTTCACAATTGTCTTAGTAGTCTGAAAATGAAAGTTTCTGTAGACTATTAGTGGATCATATGCAGTGGGATATGGTTGGAATTTTCAGGTAGAAAAATGGGTCTGTCTTTCACCAAGCTCTTCAGTCGGCTCTTTGCCAAGAGAGAGATGCGTATACTGATGGTGGGTCTTGACAGCTGGTAAACCAATTATTCTCTTACAAACTCAAACTCGGGAGATAGTCACTACTATTCCTAATAACTCAACATCTTAGTTTTATCTTCGTTGATTAACTATTTAATAGATAAAGAACCAAGTCGCTGCATGTAGATTTCTGTAAGTCAGGGGCCTACACAATGATCCTTGATTTGTAGCACAATAGAACTGCCTACTGGATTTCAACTTAATGCTATTGATGTTGATTCATAGCATCCACTTTTAGCACTATACCCCTTGGATGATTGCTAGTCTTGAAGTTTCATGTTACGTCAATAGAGTTTGTGATTTGTTTCCACAGTTGTCCTTCAATATGCTATGTATGGTAGGTACTGGCTTGTTTAATTAGAACCTTAGGCTGCTTATCGTTTTTCTTGTATTTATCCCTTACTACCCCATCCATCAGACATCTAGGTTAGTGAAGTTTGCTTGAGCATGTAAAAGGCCTAGTTATGAGCTTACTTTCGATTTTTTTATTTCCTCTACTTTTTGGGTCATTCTTCCATTTGATATTCTTCCAGTTCCTTGGTTTCAATTCCATTTGGAGACTAATTTACCTAGTAAGTGATGCTTATCTTCAATTTTCGTTTGATCAGGATTTAATGTGGAGACTGTGGAGTACAAGAACATCAGCTTCACAGTTTGGGATGTTGGGGGTCAAGACAAGGTATGCACTAGCCTTGTACTTCCATCAAATATTATATTCTTCTGTCAAATAGCAGCAACAAATGCCCTCTATTGTTGCTGTTGCTAAACTTGTTTCGCTAAGCACGCATATGTTGTAAATGGATGACTGGACCTCCTTACTTCCTTTTTAACCCCTTATAGCATATACAATTCAGTTTGTCACTATCAGAACGAGAAATTACCATATAAAATATGGAGGAGTGGTACATTTTCTGTCAGAAGCACACTGTCTCACTGTCAAGATGATTGATGAAGAAAACTAAAAGTTAGTTTAGTAATCTGGTAATGTAGTTAGGAGAAGAGGAATGAATGAGAAAAGAGTTCATTACTTCTGTATAGGCAAAAATGGTAAGTAATTGATTCAATAGAATATCAAATAGAGTATTGAGACTATCATTTGATCTGGCAAAACAACAAATTCAATGAAATCATGATACATGAAAACTTTTTTACAATGTCAAAGATGATTCCTTCGAGTCATTTATCTTTCTACAGAAGAATAACAACAATAATTCATATGAAAGAAGTATTGTTGTCTCCAATCTGCATATGTTATAAAAACTCTGGGAAACAAAAATTGTTGACAATTTTCACACATGTTTCTAATATGTGTAGGGCAACTGCAAGCTTTGATCTCATGTTTATATATTTAGCTTCAATATTGTGATACTGTTTGGTTTACTTTTCAGATCCGTCCTTTGTGGAGGCACTACTTCCAAAACACTCAAGGACTCATCTTTGTGGTGGACAGCAATGACCGTGACCGTGTTGTTGAAGCAAGGGATGAGCTGCACAGGATGTTAAATGAAGTATTATACTTACCATTTTTATTATCCAAGCATCCACTACAGCATCTTGGTCTCTGTGTTTCATCTCTTGTCAATGGGAGAAACATTATTGTCATTTAAAACTTCGGTTAATGTATTTTTATGCTAGGAAACTTGCAGTCACGTAGTTTTTGTTTATTCAGATGTTCTATCGTGTTCTAGAGATTTACTCAAATCACTCTCTTTTGGCAGGATGAGCTAAGGGATGCTGTGCTTCTAGTCTTCGCTAACAAACAAGATCTTCCAAATGCAATGAATGCTGCTGAAATAACAGACAAGCTTGGCCTGCACTCTCTCAGACAAAGACACTGGTAAACAATATTTCATCTATTTTTGTATTAGTACATCAAATATTTTGTTGCAAAAATGGTTGATAGTTAGGGACCGTGTTTAAAAATATATAGGTACATCCAGAGCACATGTGCTACATCCGGTGAAGGATTATACGAGGGTCTGGATTGGCTTTCAAACAACATCGCGAATAGGGTGAGAAACCTGAATGACTGTTATATCAATATTGCTCGAGAACCCATTTAGCGTACGCTAACTATGCTTCACTTTTGATGCCTACAGGTCTAAAAGCATTCAAGAGTCCTTGAACAAGCAGTGTGGTATCTCAAGGATAGGATTCACTACTAGTATCATGCAACATTCTATTTCTGGATAATGTTTAGACTTTTACCTGTGTTTTGGCTCCAAATGTGGATTTTCATTTGATTTTATAACAATTCAATGTTTGATGCTTATACTTACATTTGAAGTTTCTTAGTTTTCTTATAACAATTCAATGTTTGATGTTTATATTTGAAGTTTCTATTTAGTTTTCTTAAAAAGGTGCATTACTTTAACCAAAGTGAAATGCTGCATCACTGCTGCATCACTTCTATAGTTCTATTGTAGCTTCCTCTCCATATCTGAAGTATTGAACCCCTTTATGGAGTTAAACTCAGTACTTTGTGTGAAGTGAAAAAAACACCATGGTTTGACTTGGCACAATTTTTCTCCTCAAATTTGTCCTTGGTGATCATTATCCATGAGCATATCATGTTAACAATATCAGAAGGTTGATGAATTCAAATTGGAAAGTTATACAGACCATATCAAAAGCTGTATTGCATTCCATTTACAATAATTCATACTTAGTACACTTGAGAAATGCCAAATCTTGAAATACATACTTCCACCTTCTAAGCTTAAACCAAGGCAAATAAACAACCATTTCTCCCACTCAAGCTGCCAACTTCTCACAAGTCAGGAAACTCAAATATCCACCCTTCAATGATATAAAACTTTAGACAAAACCTTATTACATCTCAAGCGCCTTCTACTATGGACAACCTTATTTTGGGACAAAAGATACTAAGCAGCAGATGGAGCTGTCACATAAGGTACACGACTAGTTCCGGCTACCGCTGCGGTTATCAGAGGCTGTAAATTCACAGCTTCGGTTCTGGCCACCACCGCCTCGGCCCTCTTGTAGTTCAGTGTCTCGTCGTTGTAGATATCCCACCATTTCTTCACCAGCATTTTGATATCTTCTCCCTGCATGTTTTCTTCTTTGCCTGTGTACCTCCATGGCTTCGAACCCTGTGACAATGAGATTGATTGAGACAAATTTAATATAAAAATCAACAACACTACTTCACAATATTATAAAGGGGAAAAAAATTCCAAAGAGAAACTTTGTATGACATACCGTGGCACAGTAGTGTACAACCTTGACCTTGTCAAGATCAACATTTTCAGGGTGGCGCCATAATATAGCCAAGACTAGATTGTAAACATTAGGAATAGGCTTATAAATATCCTTGAAGCATGTTCAAGAAATCCTGCAACTCAAAAGCAAGAAACAGTTAGCAACTCAAAACTTATATACTCCTTCCATTTCAGTTTTAATCGCCTATGTACGTACTTGCGTAGCTTAGAAAAGATCAAGGGAGTCGATTGTTGGAAAATGAATGCAAAAATTTAGTACTCTAAATGTACCATATTTAAGATAGATAGAAAGACGATCCACTTTATATGGGCTTGGCCATTTTAAATAAAAGAACGTGTCTTTTACGAATATTAAAGCTTTCCACGCGAGTGCACGCTGGCGTGTTCTGGGGCCAGAAACTCTACGGACAATATAAAACATCGGGTTCGGGAGCGCTGGGCCTTGGGGGTCTTCCTTGAACTTGAGCTTACGATTGCACTCTATTATACGCTAATTATATTTTACACCCCAAAAGTCTACTTCGCAATGTGTTCTATTGACAAGCAATTGCTTCGATTTTCTGTACCCAAAGTTTCTCTCATATTCTTTTCTCAAGCCAACGAACTTCATATCGATAACCCTTGTCATCATAGTTCTGTCACTCCCCTCTCCTTAGTATGGGTTTGGGCAAAATCAAACTAAGTCATCTAAAATCACTAGTGTAATTAGGGAAAAGCATAGGCAACAGTCGCATCCTTAATTTTTTTTGAAAATAAATATTTATTATTGAAAATTAAGATTTTAATGTATAACTTTCAAAAATTATTTGCTTTGTCCCTCAATTTTCTTTCTATTTTTCTTGTATCCATTCTTTGGAGAGTAATCCGCCAAAATTCGTCTTCAAAGAACGGGGCTGATCGGTTGCAGTTGGGCCGTATCGCCGCATCACCCAAGCCTGCAGCTAGATATCCGGGTGCATAACGGTTCTAATTAATAGCTCGTTAAATTAACGGAAAGAATTGAAGCATATTTTTAGATCCAATTTATAATTTTTAAAGAATATTGTGGTCAAATGAACCATATAAAAACTTCAATAATTAATTTAACAAATAAATTTGACCCAAAAATAGACCTCAATTTATTTTTTCCGTTAACATTTAACGTAACTGTTAATTTAGAGACCATTTACGCACCCAATACACACTTACGGCTAATTCATTCAAGAACGATACACTTCATGTACTCCAAATCAGTAAATTTGGCCATCTTGTGACGAGCTGGCAATTCCTTCATTCTTTCATCATACCTACGTAAACATTTATTCCTTTCGCCCCTCAATTTTCTTTCTATTTCTTTTTATTTTTTTTGTATCCATTCTTTCATCATTCCTACATAAAGAATCATGATTCTGCTATAGTTAACTAGCACTGATAAGAACCCATTATTAAGATTGAAATTTTGACCATATTATTACCTGTTCAGCAAAGGGTGTTGGAGGAGTAACTCTCAAGGTCTTCAAGAGATCTTCATAGGTGGAAAGGCTAGGCTCAAAAAGAAACATGCCAGCATTGAAGTAAAGAGCAGGAGGTTGTCCCATTTCAGTTGGCCATTTGACTCTATCAGGACATTGTTGACAATAACCAATCTTGTATTGTGGTGTGTGGCTCCATGTGTATTCACAGAAGCAGTCCATTACACCATAGAAGTACCCATCCGGCAAATCGAAAAGGTGATCTATGTTTTCATACACTTGAATATCCCCATCCAAATATATCATCTTACTATATTCAACAAATTGCACACAAGAAAATAATAAAGGCTAATTGACCGGTTGCTCCCTATACTATCGTTTAATTTTTAATTGCGCCCCTCAGACTATTTTTCCTGCTGCCTTATATTATTATTCTTTTTCATTGCCAACCTAGATTCATATATTTACTACTTTACCCCTAACATTAAAAATAAAATATACGCATATTTTAAAATATTTTACAAACACCGAAAGTTTCCCAAGATCTCAATGGCTATGTATTACGAAAAGATGAAGAGGAAAGCGCAAAACTGGAATTCGTAAGGAAATGAAACAAGAATAAAGCAGAGTTAATTATATTCAAAGCTGCATCCAACGATGATGCTAATGCAAGATTCAGCTTAATACGTCAGTTAGGGGGTCGACGCAAGAAGATGATCGTGGAGGTAAGGGCGTTGGGTAATGCTGTGGCTTGGGGACAGGAGGAGCTGAGCGCAATACTTCCTGCTTTAAGACGAAAGCTCTGAAGTTCCAAGGAAGCGAAGTAGGATAAAGCGATATGCTAAGAATTTAATGGAATTTTATTTTTATTATGTGAAATATTTTAATATACTATATATACTTGGGCTTAGCTGTTATGTGAGTTTAAAAAATAATATACACACATTAAAATAGTAAATTTAGAGGGATGAAATGACTGTTTTGTCCTTAATTGAAACTTCCTTAATTACTATACTACAAAATGTGGGAGGCATTATAGTCATTTACAGTTCAATAATATAAGCATCATGTAAAAAAACCGATAAGATAAAGCGACCTAACCCATTAAACGATAGTACAATTAACCGGCCAATTAGCCAATAATAAATAATGAGTCGTCAAATTAACTAAGATTATATTGGAGGACAAATTATGCATGTAAATTGAACGATGAAATTAATTTTATTAGCATAAATTAAAATCGATGTATATTTTCATAGTTACTGTCAAGAGATTTTAATTGAATTACATGCATCGAAGTTTGAATTCTCTTTGTACCCTTTCATCATAATTTCGTACTTCTATCATTATTTGACGTTTTCACATATCGAAATAAAGATTTTATCATTAATAACGTTTTCGCATTGTATTCATATTTTTACTATTCATATTTTTACTAATATTCTATTACTTCCTCGATCCCTTTTTGTTTGGGAGTTTTTGTCATTTTACAAAATTCCAAATTAAATTCCTATTTTGACCAAATGCCAGATATAGAGGGAAAACAAAAAAGATGTATTGAATTTATATTTTCTTAAACTTTCAATCATGAATTGGTTAAATCTGAGATTGGTCTCATTAGTGTGCTTAATACGACCTAAGTCTGCTTTATTTCCAGTGCTTAATATTTAATAATGTCACATAATCACCGTGACACTATATGTTCAACGATCATGTGAAACGTCACATTTGAGCTTTTGTGACGTATCTGTGACGTTTTGGGATGCCATAAAAGCTCTTTTCTCTAGTAATGTCATTTTTAAAAATTCCTAATAAAAAAGAATGGAAGAAATATTATTTATTAATTAGTAATATTTTAAATTTATATACTCAAATTTCCATCTATATCCTCCAAAAATCATGGAAAAGACGCGCATGCCTAACCAACATTATCTATCGTACCTAAAATTTACTAAAAATAGCATATATCTGCTATATATGATAAATCATCATTTTCTTAAAACTAAAAAAGCAGAACCCACGTGGATCGAAACTAAAACCAAAGTATATTACGTGGATCTCACAAGCATTATCAGTCCAACACGTGTCGACTAATCATGCCACGAAAAAAAAACATAATGGTAAAACATAACGTTAATGTACCTCCCATATACGAAGCTTGCAGTAATTTATAACATAATAAGCCATAGCAAATTGAGTTTGATTTTCTGGTGGATAAACCGGCTCAATCTCCCTAACAATACACCCTTGATCCTCTAGTTGACGACGGTGCTCCTCTGATACGTCGGGGAGCACCGCCACGACTAGAGGATAGGTGGATTTAGCCTTCCTTAAACCCTTGGCTAAACCTACCACACCTTTGACATAGTCACCATTGCCTGCCAAAAATGTGACATAGGCCTTGCTAGTCAAATTACTAGTTTTTGTGCACAAAGTTGTCTTCTCATGTGATGAAACAATTTCAGGGGCCATTTATGTTGCAACAATAATGTTTTAACTAGAGAGTTTAGTTTGTTTGGATTTGGACAAACAATTTGGGACCAAAAAAAGATGGGTTTTTTCAAGAGGAGGCAGATGGCTTGTTTTGAGCTGTGTAAGGTGGCAAAGATGGATTGGGAGTTGGGTTTATATAGAAATGAAATTTAGTGAAGTTATGTATTGTAGTTTTAATTTGATGTCCAGTGATATTGGTTTCTATTGACACGTGTACAACTTAAATGATCTAACCGATGTGATTAAGGTTGAAGGAAGTTTCTGGACATGTTAATTGGGAGAATATTCTATTACGTTGTATATTAGCTTGTAGATACGTGAATAATCTATAGAGACTTGGAAGTCCCTGTATGACTAAAGTACTAATGAATATGAGTTAAATTGATAAACAATCTCAAATAATGGCAGCCAGAATTGGTTTGCAAAAATTAAAAATTGCGATTTAATTCCTGACAAAGCTTAATGCCACGCTTTTGATGCCCTAAGTATGACCGCAGGCTATTAAAAACTAACAATAAAATGCAGCCGATCAGAACTCACCCCGGGCTAAACGTCACATTTCACTCGTATATATTCTATTTGATTTCCGCAATTCATGGGGCACATCCTAACCACTGCCATGGTGAGCTATTGCCTCTCACATCGACACGCAGTTCGAATCCCCGATGTTGCTCGTGATTTTGTGGTCGCCTTAAAGCGAGCCAAGTTACCCATGTGTTCGGCACTTCGCCGTGGCAGTTTTTCCTACCCCGAAGTGGGCACATCCTGCTTACCTCTCTGCTGGGCTGAAAGACTAAGTAAATGGGCGCCAAACAGCGAGTATCATTTATTTGATTGGCCAATTTCTTTCATCTATTTTATTATTGTCTACTGAAAGCATTCAAAATAATCTCTTACAAATGTACTTTACAAAGATAATATCAAGGAGATTATTTCGAGAGTAAAACAAAGAATGGTAAAAATGTATGAAAAGTTAATCACGAAAAATCAAAATGATAAAGGATAAAGGAGCAAATACCTAATAATTTTGATCGAATAGAGTTACAATCGGCCATTTTGTCAGCTTAACAACACACTCATGTAATTCAAAAACACAAACCTTAAAGCCTCACTATCGCTGACTAAATCCCAACTGGTGCCTTCTCGGCACTCAATTCGCACTGTCCAATTATCTGCATCCATTTAGGCTACTATAGCACTTTTTTAAAACTTGTATAACGCTTTTAAATGTTATCTAAGCTACTGCTATGATAATTTAAATAGCGCTTTTTTATATGTTATACAAGTACAATACTCAATAGCGCTAACTTGAAGACTCAAAAGCGCTATAGAAGAGCACCTTGCTAACGCTTCCAAAAGCACTATCTAAGTGCTTTATTTAAATTTTAAAAAATGAAAATTATTAAAATACAAATTTAAAAAATTTATATTTTAACAATTCTCATTTTATTTGAATTTCAGTATCTCAATAATTTTCATGAAATATCAGAAAATACTTAAAATATATATATATTTATAGGCGTCATCACTATCATTACAACAATAAAATTACTGACAAAACAATACACAATAATTCTGGCATCACCAGTGACCTTCACTCATAAATTCTAGATGGTTTCCTCATCACTTCTAAAACATTCCAACTCCCTGAGATTCTTCAACATTCATCCCAAGAAACATCACATACAAGCAATTCTCTGAGATTTTACTGTTATCCAATGCCTGAATCACACATACTGTCTACAAGATCTTCTCTGAGATTGATGCGACCAGGCCTTCTTAAGGTTCACAGACACATACTTGAACAAAACATATAAAAAATATATTCAAGAAAAATTGGAACAGAGATGTGGAGGCAATTACCTTACAACTCTCAAACTCGGATAACCATTTTGTAAACTATGCAGCTATAGAGCATATATCCTTTGGAATGTCAACAATTGTATAACAAAAAGCTTGATCTTCAATGTCAGACTGCCCCAAGGACGGACTACTACATAGTCGATCTTGGGCATCATCCACGCTCAACGTCAGAGATGCTCAAAGCCTCGAGGGGCATTTGTAGACAGTCGAATTTTATTAATTATTTTAAATTAAATTCAGCTTATTTGAATTAATTAAAATAATTAAATGTTACTCAATCGCATAAGACACGCTTGGCCGACAGTGGCCCGATCGAGTCTCCAATTAAAATCTTGCACATGTAAATTAAAGGCTTCCGATATTTTACACCGAAATTAAGAAAGTTTCAGCTGAAATTAAAGCTAATCATTAATTAAAATCTAATTGTACATCTCATGTGATGACGTGAATATTAAAATAGTTCATGTGATGATGTAACATTAAAAATAAGGTTCTCTAAATTTACTTAGATTTAATAATAAAGTGGGATATAAATCGAATAAAACGAGATTTTTAGATAAACTACCAAAAATGTATACCGATAAAAAGAATAAAAAAATAGGGTAATATTTACCCAAAAATCAAAGGCGGCCCATGAGTATTCTCCAAGAAAGTCGGCCGACTTTTTTATAATATATTATTATTTTATTAAATATCCGATTGCCTGCATCTTGTATCAAAATTCAATTGCTAATATCAGAATTACTCCAAAAGTTTTATCAACTAATCAAAAGAAATTCAAAAACCTTATATAAACCCCTCCTCTTGCTCAAAATAACATTCCCGAACATAATAAAAAATACAACAAAAACTACTTCAAGATAATTTAGTATAAGAACAACCCACAAGATATTATCGATTAATTTGAGAATTTTTTTTAGCTAGCTGATTATGGAGTTGATAGGCCATCAATGGAAGATGTACTTTGAAATCTTGAATATATGGCCTTCAATTACAAGAAAATCCTGATTGTCCTAAGCTAAATTCAGTAGAAATTGAACATGCAGATGAAGATAGTTCCTGTGAAGTTATTATTGACAATAAAGAACTTTTATACATGCATGATATATAAAAATACAGAGTAATGAACTTTTCAAAACTTGATGATAAAGGGCCTTGAGAAAAAAAGATCACACGGCCATATGGATCTTTATTTTCCTCAAGAATGAGGTTTTTGTAGTATGAAATTTTATTTTTGCTTAGATTTTTTAGCTCAATTAGAAGTGAATGACTAGTATGGCACCAAGTAGTTAATGGTGATAGCAGATTATATAATACCCAATCATTAGTGTAGATGATTTAATTATTCGACAATGTGAGGAATGGAATGAGGCATTTTATTTAGTATTTGTTATTAAAGAATAAAATAGTTATTTTTACCTATTAATGAAAGACATGGCCAATTTAATACTTCAAATTTCAAATTTCAATTGACAAATAAAAAAGATAAGAATCTAGAAAAATTAATTTCATAAATTAAAATCAAATCACTATTCTCTATAAAATCAAATCGAAATACTTCAAAGCATTCCAAAAAAATCATAAAATATAAAAACTTGACTGAAGAGAATCACCACTAACAAAATCAAAATAAAACTTTATAATAATATTATTATAAAATAAAAAACATAAACAAAATATATTATTATAAAATAAAATTGTAACAAATTTAGAAAGATTTTATTACTTATAATATATGGCCCAATGGCCAAATAAAAACCTCGCGAAACCTATTCGTGTATAAAAGAAGATGACAAACGATCGGCGTCCTAATTATCAAACAGACGCTTCCTAAATCCGATTAGCTCGAGATGTCGGACTCGACTCGTGTAGCATTGGGATTTGGATTTGAGTTCACTTAGGCGCCCAGCTGGGTCGGATTTATGCTTGGACCGGCTGCCAGAATCCTGCTTCTGATAGGAGTCCGGATCAAGTGATCCCAGACGGGACAAGACTCGAGCCTCGAACCTGGCCCTCGACTGATACTGGCCCCGGCATCTTTAAGTTCCTTTAAAGAACAGATAATGCAAAATGATATCCTGGATTTGGATCTTTAGTCTTTTAGACTTCGAAGTCTCGAGACATAGACTCGCTTTTGGATTTGTGTCTAACTGTATGGTTCCTTTTAACAAATTGACCCCGCCTGCATCGAAGTTTAGTGCTTATCACTATTCATGAGCCTTGTGTAAGTCCTCGCGCTGGATAAACTTCATATCACAATAGATGGCTTAGTAGCTTATTCCGCTGGCTTACAGATGTATGTAGATTATGCGCAACTTATATCCCACGGCGATGCACACATGTGGGCCTGTGGGCTTAATCTTGTAGTTTATTTGATTTATGAGATCCTCGAATGATCACTTTTCATCAATTTTGGGTGTTGATCCCGAAATTACCGGCCACAAGAATTCAACCTTTGCTTACGATATTAAACACTTATTTTGGGCGATGGAGTCAAGAATTTTTGTGTTATTTCTCCATTCTTCAATTTAGGCCCCTATTTAGAGGTCATAAGACGTTGATGATTCTTCAAAGTTTTTTTGGTGATCCCCGATAGCTTTCTCCTCGAAAAAGAACAATCTTGAGCGCTTTCTACGTGCTAAATACCCTGGTGATTCTCGTGAGATTTTTGCTGATTTTATCGCTCATGATATTATTTTCAACAAAGTAGCGGGGCTTTATATAGGCTTTCATGCTTTTTTTCTCGACGGCTGATCCACTTAAATGGGATTACTTATCTAATGGGGCCGATTTTGCATAAAAATACGAACCATCGGATATTTAATACGTACAATAATATATTATAAAAAAGTCGGCCGGACTTTCTGAGAATACTCATGCGTCTCCTTTGATTTTTGGGTAAATATTACCCTTATTTTTACCCTTTTTATCTAGCTCCATTTCAAAAACGCTTTTATTCGTAAGTTCTCATTTTTGTTTTGATTTTTCCCTCCAATTTTTAAAAATAATTAATAAAAAAATTCGACTGCCTACAAAAATAAAACATGTAAATTGGAAACAAACCACGAAAAGAAAACTAACATATTGGGCCACAAAATACTCTACCGATTGACAAATCTTTACCAATCACCACAAGTGATGATTGTGACAAATCTTTACTAACCGCATCATATGATCACAACGAGAAATCTATATTAACCGCAACATGTGACTACAATATCAAATCCATACAAAGCATGATCAATAATGATTAACATACTATGTTACGTGGCAAATATAAATTTACCATAGATATAATGATAAGTTAATAAGTGAATTCCAACATAAAAATACAAATTCCATATATAAAAATATTTTAGAAGTTCAAATTTAAAAAATTCAACAATCAAAATTAAAAAATAAACAATCCTTTTGAAACAAAAGCACTACCAAAATCAATGAAAAACAAATCTTAGCATGAAACCAACCATGCATAAAAATACAAAATCAAAATTCATTAATAAAAAATAAGAGAACAATTTACTCTAAATTGTTGATAAGATCAATGATAATTCGGTCAAACATTGACATGGTTGACTAATAAAGTCAACGGCAAGGTCAAGGCTGGTGGTGCCTACACAATGAACAGTGCTAGTGTTGTGACAGTGAGGAGCACCATCCGTAGGCTGAGGGAGTTATATTTGTCGGAGTTTCTTTCGTATTTCTTGGAATGTTGCTACCTTTTTAGGCTACGGCCTATTCAATAAATTGCTAATTCCGACCATCAAGCAAGAGGATTATGAATCCAAAAATCCAAAAATCAAACCACCTTTGCTTATATTTTGTTCCATAACATCAAGCAAGAGGATTATGAATCCAAAAATTGAAATCAGTGAGAGAATAGAGTAAGAATATAATGCTAATTCAACTCTTCAAATCAATATAGAAAATTATGGATTTTATGTTATGGAAAGTAGATTAATGTGTTAAATGGTAAACACAGCTGATATTTTCGAATTAATATAAAATGACAAATAAGCCCTTCAACGATTGAATCATTAGATCAAAAAAGATGTTCTGGCAATTGATCCAATAGTTAACATTTAGTATCAAATATTAAAGATTATTCTTAATACTACAAGGCTCAACTCGAATTGAATTGTTTTGTTTTAAACCAATTATATAAGATGAGCTATATATGTTAAAATCGAGATTTTAAATTAAATAACAAAATAACGTAGATTTACAAATTTTAATTTAAATATGTTACTTTTTCAAAAAAAATTAAAAGATAAAATTAATATTTAAAAAATCGCAGTGAACCGAGACCTGGGCTGACCCCAAGAAATTCGTCTGCATTGCATATTTGCTTTTGTATCGTTATCAAGTGTGCAACAAAAATTTCTGAAAATGTGGCTTTAAATCTCCTCGTGATGTATAATACATAATTTTTGAGACATTCGTTTTACAATTTTTAAGATTATGTAAGTGTCAATTTACGATTATAATTAATTTGAAGTTATTATATGCATGTGACATAATCTATAACATTTGTAATACAGATTCTAATACAAAATGAAAAGATTGATCCGATTCCTACAAAACAATCATGGAACATGATCCGATTCCTACAAAACAATCATGGAACATAATTAGATCAGTTAGTCACATTCAAAATGTAAACTAATCACATATACTAACATAACTCAACATATATAGGTGACATATAACCAACATTTAGCGAGAATGAATACACTAAACATTAGATATATACATAAATATATACAAATTTAAATGTAGCGATAAGTTTAAGAAAGAAGTGAATCTTTGTAATCATAAAGTCATCGGGTATGCTGGGATTTGCTAAGAGCAGCACCTTTACTGCTGTTCATGACCAATTGCAATCTCAGAATCATAAAAGCTCACGACCCACTCCTCCCTACCATCAATTTCTTAATCGAGACCTGCTACACGGCCTTATCTAAAGATGCTAATTGCACGCATTTGATGCAGTAACGAAGTAGGTCTTTGTTACAAAAGAAATATTTACAAATTTATAGACGGGAGAATTTATATTTAAAAAATTGAATATAATTTTTGAAAAATGAATATTCAAATTTTATTTAATTTTCTCAAGAAAAAAAAGTAGGGGAACTATTTCATGCTAAAATGATTACAGAGTTGCATGATAAGCTAAAAACCTTGTGAAGAAGAGGGAGAAAAGTGAACAATAGAAAGCAAAGTGCCAAAACCAAGAAACCAAAAGGCCTCTAATAATATCCACAACCCACACCCCCCCCCCATGGAGAAGAAATTGTTGAGATGCTCCATCTTGCCTGGGCATCACTACTGTACCGGCCATTCCTTTCATAACTTGTACACAAACCAACCCCTCTTTCTTCCTTATTATTATTAACCCTAGACATTTTTACTTCAAATATTATATTCACTCACACATACATATATATATACTCCCAAAAAATCTCTTCTTTATTTACTCTCAATATTTCCCCCTCTTCTTTATTGTTTCTCACTGTATTGTTCCTTTTTGGGTTTATTGTTTCTTGGTTTCTTGGATTTATTAGCACATTCTTTGAAAAGGTTTGATTTTTTTTGATTTTTTTACAATTTTGTGTAATGGGTTTTTGTTGTTTATTTAATTTTGTGCATAAAATTGGGGTTTTAGCTTGTATAATTAGTTTAAATTGTTGGAAATTTGTGGTGATAGAAAAGGTTTGATCTTTTTTGATTTTTTTTCCATTTTTGTTTTTGTTGTTTATTTAATTTTGTGCATAAAGTTGGGTTTTTGGGTTGTATAATTAGTTTAAATTGTTGGAAATGTCTGGTGATAGAAAAGGTTTGATCTTTTTGATTTTTACCACTTTTTGTTTGATGGGTGTTTGTTGTTTATTTGATTTTGTACCTCTGATTGGTTTTTTATCTTGTATAATTAGCTGCAATTGCTGGAAATTTGTGGTGATTAGGAGGGATGTTGTTGTATTTGCAAATTAGCTCTTTTTATATTCTATGTGGTGATTTGTGCTTTGAGTTTATGAGTTTTGCAATTTAATTTCGCGTTAGCTTAGGTCTCGTGGAGTGAAATTTGGGGTATGTAGTTGATTTTAATGAGAATGTAGCATATAAGAATCTTATACTGAACACTGATCAAACAGTCTTATTTGTGGTGGTGGGTGGGGGTTGCTTTGGTTCATTACACGAACATGCCCCCGTGCCTCTAAGATTCCCGGGGCTGGGGAGTGGCTTAGGGATAGTATGCAACCTTAACCCGCGGAGCAATAGAGTGATAAGCTCGAATTGACCCAAAGTGAACTCTAAACACTATCTATGTTATATAGCAAGAGTAACTAGTGTAATGAGACATTTTGATTCATTATATTATATCCAAGAGCCAAAGAATATAAAATCTTTGACTCCATTGGCCATGGAAATATGGGGTGTTGCTTTCGTAATTGAATGAAAATTGTTGGAATTATGTGTTCTGTTACATTGTCATCTTAGGATTTGGCTTATCATGTATGTTTATATACTTATTAGTGTGCGTGTGTGATTGTGTGTGTACTATTGCTAAATCTATTGGTCGGAAACCTTTTTGATTTTTTTCCTTTTTCGTATTATGGGTTTTGTTGTTTCTTTGGTTTCGTACCTTTGATAGGTTTTCTACCTTGAATAATTAGCTGGGTCGTTGGATATTTGTGGTGATTGATTATAATATTTTTGGTTGGGGTTTGGTGGTTATTTTATTTGCGAAGGAGCTTTTTTTTCTGCTTTGTGGTAATGGTGCTTTGAGTGTATGAGTTTGTCAATTCAATTTTTATGATTTTAGGCTGTTATGTTGATGCAATTTAATTAATGGGTTAGCTTAGGCAATTGAATGACAGTTGGTGGTGTGATTCATATAGTGATTGAATAGCAATTGGATTCTGTATTTTGCTACTTTGCCATCTTGGCATTTGGTTGATCATGTATGCATATATACCTATCAGTGTAATATTGCTAAAAATATTGGTGGAAAAACTAATAATTTTTATATACTGAAAATATTTGTAGTTGTGAAAGTTTTCCTCCACTCTTGTGTTTAATGGTTCTCCATTTTTGCTGAGATGGTTTTTGATGCTTCAATTTGGTTTAATCTGTCATTATGTCTGTTGGTGTCTGAGATCCATCAGCATTTAATTTGCCCATTGATGATTTCTACTGAACTCCTACACTGTTACTTTGTGATTTTCCTTCATAATCCCTTCTGTCTTTTTATATGGCATTATAAGTTCATGAAGATTTGATCTTGTTATTCCATCATGTGATGAACTTTAAGAATCCTGAATTTTTATGCAGCCTTTTTCCATTGTTGAAGCTGCGTATTGTTCTGGCTCCTTGATTGTTTGTGTCTAGAATGTGATCACATCATCCTAGTTGAAATTTGATTAGCATTGTTCTCAGAGATGGATAGGTGTAGCAGTTCCCCTTTTGTAGGACTGGATGCTTCAGTTAAAAAGAAGAGGAGCCAAACCTCACGTCGACCTAGCCCCAAAACACTGTGGGGTCCAGTCTCTGATGGTGATGGGGATGGTAAAGGCAAAATGTATAACCTCAACCAGTGTATATCAAGAGATTCTATGGTTGGCATGGCTGTCCGTTTTACGAGAACCAAGAACGAGGATGGAAGATTAAGTGTAGTGCACAGCAACGGAAATGGTGGAGCTGACCCAGGGCAGTGCGGCCCTTCTATTAAGCTTACCTCAGCTGCTGCTGATGGTGCAGGAAATGAGAAGAGACTTAGAAAGGTCAAGCTCAAATTTGGTGGAGTCACTCACACAATCCAGACCAAAGCTAGTTCAAATGGAGCATCAGCTAGTGGGTCCTCCACAAAGGCTTCACGATCTTCAGATACTGCACGTGTCCGGGTGAGATCTGTCCAGGTTCGTCAAACCTATTCTCTTTTGCAATATAAGTATTTGAGCTTAAGTCAAATTATTTGCTGGGTGACAAGTGAAAAACTTACTTTTCAATTTCTGATCTCAGAATAGGACATATAGTAGAGTCCAGATTGACAATTGCGTTGTCTTGCTTCGTAGGAACCGAAATCTCCATTTTATTCAACCCTCACAGAAAATATGGTTTCACTCATGATCAATAGTTACTCTTGTTTGTCCTTTTGTGGCTTCGTATGGCCACAAGAAAGATACCACATAATATGGAAATGCAAAACAAAAGATGCTAATTCTATAGGTCTTCTGAATGAGATTTGTGGTATTAAGTCTTAACTTTGCTACAAAATTGAGGATGTATCTCCTGCATGTACACACTTAGTCATACCATTGAACTTATTTATTAAGTCACCAGTTTCAATTTTTATTTCTTTCCCATCCAATTTCAGGGTAGCTTTGATAGGGACAATCCTTCTCCAAATAATAGTTATTCGCAATCATGGAAGGAGTCCTCAAAAGGAGGTGGCAATCACGGAAAAGAGGACTCGGGCAAGATGCCTACAAAAGGTTCAACAGAAAATCTGGATAAATTAGATAATGTTCGTAAGAGTAAGAGGGTGCCAAAGAAGCGTGTTTTAGATGAGGCCTTTGATGATGAAGATGATGACGAGATTAGGTATCTAGAGAAACTCAAATCCTCAAAATCATCAGTGCATTATGAAGAGGAACCAAACAAGAAACGACGTAGCGTTTCCAAGCTTGGTAAGCAAGAAAATTGGGAGGGTAAAAAGTGTAGATCTGATAGAGGTTCAGACGATACCGAGTATGAGGATGAAGAAGAATTGTTGTCCGAAGGTGATCCTGGAACCAAGAAGCAAGAAGGACTTCTCCTCAGCTCACCTCTCCAGAAGTGAAGAGAGAAGACCTCAACAGCACGCCATGGCTCAGCTTATCTGGAAAAGATGCTTCTGGTGGGAGTCAGGCTGATTTCTTTAATGGTTTACTTCCACCTGCTCCATCAGGCTTCCAGTATCTTCGGCTTCTAATCTGTTCTCCTCACCTTTATACCTACCTTGGCCTGGATTGAATTTTGCTTTCGTGACCAAGGTCAGAGGAAAAGGAGAAACTAACAGAGGTGGAGCAACAACTCAAGAGAGCAGAGGCTGCTGGAGTTTAATGCCGACAGAATCATAGCTGCAAATGAAGAATCACAGGTTTGTGTTTGCTTTTACTTTGCTCAGTTACACTTTGCTCAGTTACTCTTCTTCACCCATCGGACTTTCCAGGAGTCTTCATTAAAGCAATTCATTTTTTCAGGCTGAAGCAATCAGGAAAATACTTGGTCAAGATGCCAGTAAGAAGAAGCGAGAAGAACAAAAGAAGAAGCGCCTTGAGTTGGCACAAGTAAGTTAAGCCATGTGAAAATGTTAGTACGATCTTTGAGACTGTTGTATTGCAAGTTGTGTATTTATCTAATTATCCTCTTCTGCTGAAAAGATTGCCAGCCAGACACTTGGGGAGAACACAATTAGATGGGTCATGGGTCCTACAGGGACTGTCGTGACCTTCCCACGAGAAATGGGCTTGCCTCAAATTTTTGACTCCAAACTTTCCAAGTAAGTATCTTAAAATCTTTTGCCCTGCTGTAATTTTCCCCATAAAGCTAAAAAAGTGGTATTTATTTTTTGACATTCCTTTGCTTTGTGGTGTTTTTGTTTTCAACAATTTCACTAACCAAATTATTAATTCTCAATGATTGTTGTATTTGCCTTTTTTTATTCCAGTTACCCCCCTCCACGAGAGAAATGTGCGGGGCCTACTTGTGCGAACCCTTACAAATACCGCGATTCAAAGTCCCAGCTTCCTCTTTGCAGTCTCCAGTGCTACAAGGCTGTTCGAGAAATCAAACAAGCTGAGATGGTATAGATTGTTACTAGTATTGTTGAAGCTAGCTCATGCAGCTGATCCTGCACTGCTATCTTTATGCGTCGTGATACCTTTTGTAGGTTCGTTACTATTTCTCATCTCTTAGTGCAGAAAGATGCATGTTAGTCAGTTCTTCCAACGCTACCAATGAGTATTTGGAACCATTAATTAGGCAAATGCGCTTTTGTATCTACTAGATTGGTGTTTAGCCTTTGCTAATTGGTCACATTGCATTAGTTGGATGAATACAAGTCTTGATTCCTGCATTACATCACTTTCCACAACCTCTAAAGGTGTAACAATTTCAGTAGAAAACTTCTCCTGTTGAACAAAAATGAACCACCAAGTCTTTTCTATGAAATGGTGTTGATTTAATACAGCGCGTTCTAAATATATGCAGTTTGTTAACAAGAGAATCTTACAGAGCAGAAGTATTTTAAACATTTTTTGGGGGGCAATTGCCTCCAACTGTTTTCCCATATCCTACCTTTACAATAAAGATTTTAATTTGTGTCAAGCATCATATACTAATAAATCACATACCTATTTCTACTTAAGATCTTCACTACTTATTTATTATGAAGTAGTAGATGCTATTACATTTTACTTCTATTTTAAATAACCTCTTGTTATCATAGTACACAAGCATGTATTATATCCGACACTTCTATCTTTCATAAGTAGAATCCCGGGAGACAGATATGCCATTGCCAATTTATCTATAAACCATGACATTTAAAAAGTTGCACCTTATCCTTGTGAGGCTCGTGCCTCTTTTTTGTTTTGGTTTATAACTTTTCCTCAATATATGGGAAGAGCAAGAGACCCGAGAAACATAATTGCTTCAATTACCAAAGTTAAATCGATTGATAATTTTGATTATGGAAACAAGAGAAATTATGTTGAGTTATCTAGAGCATGTCATTTTAATTGATGATTTTAGTTTTCTAGATGTTATTTTTTACAAGAACCAACTTTTACACGTTATCCTAACAAATATTCCTCTTATTTTTGATTATTAGCCATTTGCACATGATTAGTTAAAATAAAAGTAATAAAAAATATATTAAACATAGTCAAGTCAATTACTAAAACCATATAATTGGTTGGCTGCTAGTTTAATAATAAAAAGTAATAAAAGATATTGAGGGGTTGTAAACATTATTCTTATACTAGAAGGATAAGATTTTGAAATAAAAAACTAAAGTTTGGGAAAAACAATCAGATATGAACTATGAGTATAAAATTGAGATCAATGAGTTTATTTTTGAATGATTTTATTTAAAAATACTTGTCATTCTAAGATGTAAAATTGTGTTTTTGCTACTTTTTAATGTACTCTTTCGACTATTTTTTTCTTATCAATTATCAATCAACCAATTATAATTTCAATTAATTGACATTGTACATTTTGAAATGTACCTTTTGATCACTTTTTAATTTTTTTAATTATATAAAAATGACTAGAAAGACAAGTAAAATAAAACAGAGAGTAATATATTACTCCGTAGAAGTTATGCACTGTCCAACATTCCGATTTCAAGTAGGCTAAATAACATAGGCTAATGATTTTTACCAAAAACATTGGTTAATAATTTTTACACTTCAAATTTTTATTATGGTGTTTTATTTTTTTATTATTTATCATCAACTTTTATATTAAAAATGAAGTGACATTATCACATAGAGTATAAAATCATAATCCAAAACATATAATGCCCCAAGGAAGATAACAGACAAGATATTCCGTTAGGATATGATATATATACATAATTACATGCCACAGAGAAGATACAACAAACCCATGATGGATCAGAAAGGTTCCACAAGAATCCTTTCATAAAAGAAACTACTCCTCATTAGTTGAGTGAGGCATGAAGCTGTTGGCAATTCATCAAGCTCATTATAGAAGTCATTTTCATCCTCTGCATTAGGAACTTCCAGTGAATCACATGCAACATCTCCTTTCTTTACCAAATGATTCCCTTCTTGAGTGACATTAAATTGAGACATAGTAATGTTAAGTTGTGCCGATTCATTACTGTTTTCAAGTGGTTTCTGCTCTTTTTCCAATTCTCCTGCCAGTTCTGGAGTTTCTTGAAGCTTCTCAGAGGCTAATGCAGAAGGTTCTTCAAGATTCTTTGAAATTTTAGTGATGGGATGATTATGACTAGATGTATATGTGACTATGAGCTTTGAAGCATCTGTTTTGCATCTCTCAACTTGTTTCTTGGCTGTACAACCTTTTGATGTGCTACATTTATAGTAGCCCCTGCAATAGGCATGCCCAGAAGGACTGAAATTTTAAAATAAAATTGAAAGTAGACTTCGGAAACAGCCTTTATGACGGTAGGATGTGTACTATTCAACCTTTTACCACGTTTAAACTTAAAGGGGAGACTCTTCATAGACATTGGACTTTGGAACATGTTGATGTAAAACAAATACTATCAATTTGGTAACTAATCCAAACAAATAACAAATTAAGAGGAGCAGAAAAGGGAAGATCCTGAAAACATTAAAGACTAATTGAAATGAACCTTGGAAAAGGGGACCCTTTAATAGGTTTCTGCCCATATTTTCTCCAAGACCAAGAATCTGATGGAGGAGGTCCTTCAGACTTTGGCCTCTTATCATTTATCTCCAAATTCACCACCACAACTTTCTCCAGTGATTTCCTACAAAAATGAGCAGTACTACCAACCATTTCTCAATTTCCAAAACACAATTCTTGATCTTACTCCAAATTACCTTTTCTTGCATGCATGTGCTTCTGCTTTCTTTGTCCCAAATCTCAGTGACCTATTGTCAGCCATGAATCACTCTTTGTTAGTTGTTACATGCACCAAACTCTCAACAACTGAAAATAAGCAACAAATTAGGAGAGCCGAGAGCCTTTCAAGAAAATGAACTTTACAGGAAGCAATGAGAGAGATGCAAGAAAGGATAAGTAAATAAATGGAAAACACCCACAAGTTGCATTACCCTTTTCCCTCAGTACAAGTAACATTAATTATTGAGTGGTACACTACCACACACACAACTATGCATATATGTCTATTTTCACACCACCCCACCATCTAGAAATTGGGGAAATATCTTTTTTCTTTTGCATATGCAGATATGCTTATTCTTTTTGGGTGCATCAGAAACTGAGAACAAGTACTACTCCGTAGTAAACATAACCATAGATCTTGACATGTGTAATTTATTTTATATATTCAATTTAAATATTAAAATTAAAATATGTATCGCCATTTTAATGTAATTTAATGGAAAATATCACATAAAATGTATCCGATGATGCAGACTCGATTGAGACTGCTTATATTGTTGAAACACTTATGATCAATCACATGTTATCGCGTATGGATATATTGTACTAGTGTTTTAATGCGTTTGTCACTGTCCATTTTGTGGCTTTGTCTCAGTTAATTAGTCCAATTTATGTACCTAACGAATGTAATAATAGCTTCCAAGCAAATTGGTCCGGACGTCGGAAAATGACTGATATGTCATTGCTGCTAATAGTAGTAAATTAACACCATAATTTTAACGGTATTGGTCTAGCGATAAAATGACGGATTTGCAAATATAATAAAGTTGTCAAGTACCTTATTGAGGTGAGGTAAATCAACCAAATCAATCGAAGAAGATGGTAGGTCCGGTTTTCCTTTCTGATCTCGAGTCTAGATCCTATGATACATCCTATTAAAATCATGATAGGTATTTTATTTTATTCTTAATATAATTTATAAAACGAATTATACATTTGTCACATTTTAATGGAGTGTAACATAAATTGTTACACAAAATATTACAAATGATCCATGTGAACCTTAACTTACTATAAATGTCGAGAGTGGAACCTAAAGTGAGTTTAGTTTTGAAAAAGAAAATCGGTAATACAATTATAAAAGCGGCCCCTTCAATATTAGATTTTTTTCATTAAAATTAGTTTAATATTGGTTCAAGATTTGTTATTGATCACAAATAAAAAAAGTTGATGAAAAAACAGAGGTATTCACTAACTTTAGGTTCATCATTTCAAAGATTCCTGTAAGATTCAGATCATATTCTTTTCTTTTGAATCAGGCCATGAACCTGGAGGTGGTGGATCTCGTAATCATATTGAACAAATTTATCATAGTATAACATTAGGAACTCTTAGATATAAACCATGTAAGTATGCTATGATTAGGCTTCTGTATAAATAAAAGGTGCTGCTCCCAATTTGCATGCCTTAAATAAGAATTCATAAATCTGTTTGTCTGCATATGTGTACACCAAGAAACCAAAGAACTCTAATCTAAATGTATCAGGCAAATTAATAATTAGGTTCAAAGTGAGACCTCATGTAAATCTAAATATCTAAATTATTACTAGTTCAGCTTGCAGTCCAGCATATATTAGTGTTACTAACCACTTATCTCAAATATTACATAATCATTTCTCATCCAAGTGTCACATGTTACATTACTAAGAGTCATTATTAGTCATGCAAATTAGTTTTTAGTAACCCTGAATAAAGTATACGATACTAATTCCAATTGAATGAGATTTTGACCACTACCTAGAAAAAAAAAAATCAATTCCCGATCAAGAGTATCCAATCATAATTTCTATCTGCTATGCCTCAAGCTTTAATTACTCAGAAAAGGAAAGATTTTCTACATACTTCATCATTTCCGTGAACCCATTATGTGGGACTATTTTCTACATACTTTCTCGGTTCCAGTAACCCACTATATGAGACTTTATATATATTATGTAACTTTCCAAAGATCCACTGGCCGGGTTCCGCGAACTCACTATGCGAGACTTCAAAAGTTTACGCTTAACTTTCCAACACCCATTCTGGTGGATTTCCAAATTTTCAAAGAAGCATGCATTTGCGCAATATCCAATATCCATGTGAAGATGGTGTTCATTCAACAGACTTCAGAGAACAAGTTATTTTTTTGGAGCTTAGACTTCCATTGTTTAATTTAGAATTTAATTAGTATTTGATAATGTATGTAATTTATAATTTCTATATTGTTAGAAAAAAACCTATATTAATCTTATTGAAATAAAATTTTATATTCAAGGTATATTTGGACATTTTAGTTTTTGAAAAGCAGGTATCAAATCAGCACAATTTGATCAAATCAAAGTTATAGGATTAAGTTATTGATTCCGAAGTTTGTAGACAAAAAAAGTTTCTATTTGAATTGGAGAGTTTGAGTTTCAAGAAAAGCTGCATGCCAAGGTTGCACATAATAGTTTTATTGCACATGATTTTTGTTATAATAAAAAGTAATTAAAAAAATGCTCCTAAGGTCACTTTTCCTTAAAATGAAAATCCCAAATTTTGTTCTATTTCCTCGTTCAAATTCTTATGAAGTAAAATAAATGTGAGAATATATATTTGTAATTGAATCATTCTAAAATTGTGATAAAATAAAATTAACTTAGAAATCGATGAGGGAGTAAGAGAAACAAAGTATGTATTGTAACTAATTTTCATTAATTTTATACGGTACCAGTTTCCTTTAAAAAAAAAGGCTCCCACAAGATGAGAATTGAACAAGTATTTCTAAATATATTTGTTTCATCGTCATCCTCATTAAGTTAATTGGTGAAAAATTATAATAAAGAAACAAAACTATGTAATATAATCTTTTATAAATTCTAAACAATACGCTTCTTTAAAAATCCTCACCGCCCCTTTACATGGTGATAATCGAACTTAACGCCTAAATATTTTCTACCTATCATATCCTCATCAAGCTTAATTGCGAAAACTATAATAGAGAAACAAAATTATGTAATAAATAATCTTTTATAAATTCTAAACGATACCCGTTTCTTTTAAAAAATCCTCACCATCCTCTTACATGGTGAGAACCGAAGCAAGACCTCTAAATATCTTCATTGCATCGTCATCCTCTGAAAACTATGAAGTCATAATAATTAACAATTTATCTATTTTAAACTTCATTATCTAAAAATTCATTTGTCATACTCAAACAATCAAAAGTTATGCATCTTTTATCTTTTTTATGAAAATTAATATATAATGTATAATATTTACAGTTATATTTAAAAATGAATTGTTTAAAGAAATATGTCGTATCTAATTATACTTCTTTCTTATTATAAATTCATTAATTTCACATAGAGATTAGAAATACTGAGATAATCAGAACCATCTAGAATATTTGTATAAGTTCAAGGTCCAGTATATTATTATACACAAAGATACTCTTAAATAAACTGTCCTTATAATCATATAAATTTTTTAAAGTAAATAATCAATAAAATATTTCAACCATCAAATTTAAAGATTATAAATACTACATACTACATCCATATGCAAAAGATCGAATGATTTTCTATTTCAATAGTAAAACTTATTTAAAACTCAACCAATAAAATTTAAAAACTATGTATATGCTACATACTACCTCCATTTCTAAAATGTTGCTTAATTTTCTTTTTTAATAAACAAAATTATTTAAAAGTCAACCACCAAGATTCAAAACTTATGAATGCTACATACTAAATCCATCTCTAAAAGACCGTTCAATTTGTTTTTCAATAGTCAAAATTATTTGAGCTCAACCAACAAAACTCAAAATTTGTTAATACTACATACTATATTCATCTCTGAATTGGTTCAATTTTCTTTTTTAATAATCAAAATTATTTAAAACTCCACCATCAAAATCCTAAATTTACAAATACTACTTTCTACATCATCTAAAAGATTGTTCAACTTTCTATTTCAATTGCCACAATTATTTAAGCTCAACCAACAAAATTTAAAACTTATGATTACTACAAACTTGCTACATACCTTCATCCTAAGAGATTCTTCATAATTTTTCTTTCTTAATATATAAAAGTAACAAACATTATGATTCATCGACATATACAACTATGATTTGAATCAAAAATTGTCATATTAATAGTAAATTAGGTTTAGAAAATACTATAGGCTTCATATATTTTCAATTAAGTAAATAAATAGACTTTATAAAATATTTGATTAAAGTTTAAAAGTCAAAAACTTGTTAAATTATTACCATCGATACATATCTTAAGAGTCAACTATCGGGAAAGATTAATTATCTCAAGAATTATTTTATTTATCAAAGTATCAAACTTTATAAATCCTAATTTAATATACATAATTTTTGCTTGAAAAACAAAATATTATATTTTTAATAAATTACATTAAAATATTATTTTAAATAATTCGTACTCATGCCTACACGACATTGAGTAGAGTTTTATTAAATCGTACTAACAATATGAATTAATTTCTTACATGCTAATAATTACTTACATTGGTTCATGCATCAAAAAAATGTACTTCACGTGATAAACAAACGATCAAATCTGATTCACGTAAAATAAATTTAAATAATGGTGCTTATATAGTCATCCGAACAAAAGTGTGTATAAGCATGTTAAGATGCCGCTTAGAGAATTTAATGTTATGGTAATAATTATGTTTGATTAATAACATGGCAGATGGGTAAAATAAATATAAAGTAAAATAATTTATTTGCATGTAGTTTCCATATTATAGGATTTTTATTTGTAGTCTTTTAGTTTAATTCAATTTAAAAAAATCGCTTATTATTTATATAGGGATATTTAAGTGATAAAAAAGGAAAGAACACAAAAGTACTCGCATTTTTATATAACTTTAAATTTAAATTTAAATAGTTGTGCTTATATAGTCATCCGAGCAAAAGTGTGTATGCTATTATGCCATGTTTAAGATGTCACCTTGTATAATTTAATGTTACGTTAATTATGTTTTATTAATAACATATATAGATAAAATAGAGTTCTAAAGTAAAATAATTTTATTTGCATGTAGTACCTATATTATAGGATTTTTAGTGTCTTAGTTTAATTAAAATTTATCAAAATACAATTATATCATTAAGGGTAATTTATTCCGCTCAAAAAGGAGAGAAATTTTTAAGACAATCTCATTTTAATTAAATTTAAAAAATTCTTAAATTAAATTATTATTTATGTAGGGATATTTTAAGTGGATCAAAAAAGGAAGAAACACAAAAGCAAACTCGTATTTATATAATTTTAAATTTAAATAGTTGTGCTTATATAGTCATCCGAGCAAAAGTGTGTATGCTACTATGTTTAAGATGTCACCTTGTATAATTTAATATTACGTTAATTATGTTTTATTAATAACATATATAGATAAAATAGAGTCCTAAAGTAAAATAATTTTATTTGCATGTAGAATCCTATATTATAGGATTTGTAGTCTTTTAGTTTAATTAAAATTATCAAAAATGTTGAATTATACCATTCATTATGTTTAGTCCATTAAAAAAAAACTTTTAAGATAACTCGTGATTTTATATAGATATAGATATAGATAGATAGATATAGATTATGGGAGTATAAATTTTGGCTCAGTTGGACAATTCTTTGTAGACGCGGTTTTCCTAAATCAATTAAATTTTGCTTACTTGATATGTTTAACCAAACTATATCTATTCACAAATGGTTTTCTTGTTTGCATGATGAATCTTTATTGCTATTGGAATACAATTCTTGGAACATTATATTATTATGCAGAAAATGTTAGCAATTGAAGGATGTTATTATTATATTTTCATTTAATATTAACTCATACAAAACAAGTTCAAGGCCTGCTTTTGGTAGAAATGTTTTGCATGTCAATGATCATTGTTTTTCACATTTTCTGTCTCTTTCTAATGGACGTACGTCTAGCTTTTTTCTGGATTTAGCATTTGTCCTCATATTTGAAAACTCAGTTTTTGTCTTCAACTATTGAAGCTTATAAATAAAAGTTAGAGAAATTTAGCCATCTCCATTGGTTTCCCCAATGCTTCTCTCGATTAATATTCTACATAACTTATATAATCTGAAGTAAAATTGGTTAGTGTAGTTTTAGATACAATAGAGATCGGTTCATTCGATAGTTGAAGATGGAAAATTCTATGATTTCCACCCAACACTTCAGTGAAAGCTTTGATGTTACTGGTTGGCTTAGAAGCTTTGGGGAAGTGAAAAGTACCCCAGAAAGCGAACATAGTTTTGAGATAGAAGAGTTTGAAGCATTTTATTCAGCGCTCTGCGTTCCAGAAGGGCAAGATATTCGACAAGATGGATCAGAGAATATGATGCGCCTACCTATGGAGTCGATGGATCAGGGGTGTTATGTTCCAGAACTTTGCACAACTTCAATTGATCCATTCGAGATTATTCGTAGCAATCAATGTGGTTCCAAGAAATTATATAGTGAGCCAAATTTACAGAGGGATACTATTAGCCGAAATATATCCATTGCAGATGTTTTGAGGCAGGCTGGAGAAAGGTACCTGCAATTCTCGTCTCAAAGACTTGATGGTCTCTCAATGTTTCATAGAACTGACTGTATGTTGCAGATCAGTGGTCAAAAATGGGTAAGAATCCAGTTGGCTTTGTTTTCTACTTTGCTGAGTCTTTACAGGACAGGATCAATGGTGGAAAAGGGAGGATGGAGGCTTCCAAAATGAAGGAAAAAATACAACATGCGAAAGTTCTTGGATTAGGAGATCAACCGGAGTTTATAGCAATGCAGAAGGGGCTTCCCTTTAGTCAAGTGGTGCAAATTGTAGGAATCCAGGCAATAGTTGAAAATGTTAAAAGTTCATCCAGGATTCATTTGATTGATCTCGAGATAAGAACTGGCGTTCAATGGACTGCGCTTTTACAAGCTCTATCAGAGCGCAAAAAAGATAAACTCGAGGTGAAGATAACTGCATTAGGCACAACCAATAGAGAGAAAATTGAGGCAACAGGGAAGAGATTGTTGAGCTATGCTGGATCGTTGAATTTGCCACTTTCGTTCAATGTGGTGTTTGTTGCAGACATGAGTGAAATCAAGGAAGAACATTTTAGTACTAAAGCCAATGAAACGGTGGTTGTTTATGGTTCTTCGGTTTTGAGATCAATGATTTCAAAGCCTGATTGTTTAGACAATCTCATGAAAGTCATTAGAACACTTAGGCCTTCACTAATGGTGGTTGGTGAAGTCGAAGCAAATCATAATTCTCCTATATTCTTGCATCGGTTCGTGGAGTCCTTATTCTTTTACGGAGCTATTTTCGATTGTTTTGAAGATTGTATGGAAAGGGATGACCAATTTAGGCTTAGCCTCGAAGGAAGTCAATTCGGACAAGGGATACAAAATACCATTGCAATCGATGGGGAGGAAAGGGTTAATCGAAATGTAAAACTAGATGTTTGGAGAGCATTCTTCAAGAGGTTTTGGATGGAGGAAATTGAAGTTAGTGAATCATCTGTATTGCAAGCTAATTTGGTGACAAAAGAGTATGCTAAAGGTGATTCTTGTAGTATAGATAGAAATGGCAAGGGGATCATTGTTGGGTGGAAAGGGACTCCAATACTTTCTCTAACCACTTGGAAGTTTTTGGACTTCTAAGTTTTAACACCTCATGAATGGTTCCAAGAATTGCCGTAAGTTAAGACAAATAAGCCATAAGTGAACATGTATCCACATTACATTTTCGGGGGTCTAGTGCGAAAATTGAAAATAATAATGTTAATGGATGTGTTGATTCATATGAATGTAAGGATTAAAGTAAAGATATAATCCTCCTGCTTATACCGACATACTACATTTTCAATGCTAATTGCTAAATAATTAAGAATCAAGACATTTTACCTATATATCCCTAATCAATAACTAAAACAATCCCTTTACTTATAAAAGTATGCGTTGTGTTTCTTCCCTTTCACATTATTAATTATTATATTACCTTTATTATAATATTTTATATTGGTAGAGAAATTTGTTTCTAAAATTTTAAAAAGTAATCCTATAACAATTCAATAATTAATAAGTCCTAAATTTTTACATAAAAGTTCTATAACAATTCAAACATAGTTGGAGTTATCTACTCTATTATAATACGCTAGTCATTTTACCACTTATACGTGATGCTTAATTATCATATGTTCATTATCAACATTCTCCTTGATCCAATTATATAAAAATACTCAACATCTTTTACTAACGATATAAAGTATTTGATATAATACCATCTTTGATTTTTGTTTATCATAACGATTAGTAAATTCCATTTTAATGCAAATTAATTAGTCTACTGCATTAAATTTTTTTTGTATGCTAATTATTTAATTATAAATTAAAAAACAATTTTATAATTCAAAATTACTATTAAAGAATATATGTCTAAATTATTATGCGATATTTTGTATTATATTTCAACAATCAATTAAAAAAGTTACGCGTTACAACAAATACCTTTTCACGTATCAAATGTTAAATTAAATAATTTTGTTTCGTTTGTATAACATTTTAAGAAAATGATCAAATAATAATATTTTTGATGTACTTTAATATTGACATTAAATTTTATTCAAATCAAAATTATGTTTATTGATGAAGGCATAAAAGTTTGTCAATTTGGAGCACTTAAATCAAGCATGACAATCATTTAGTATGGAGGAAGTAATAGATTTGAATATTTTATTTCAAAAATTTAATTTTTTTTAATTATAATATATATAACATGTTAGTTTTTATGGTTAAATAAAAATATCTTTATCTATAAACTATAGATGCAATAAATAACTAGAATTGAATTCAATATATGAAAGGAAATTAAAAACAATTGAATTCAATATATGAAAGGAAATAAAAAAACAATCTTTCACTATTTAATATTGATTAATAATTACTCCTTTCATTTTTTTTAGTTATCGTTTTAGTCATTTGCACATAGATTAAAAAAAGAAGAAGTAGTCAAAAATACATATAGATGCAATAAATACATTGAAAATATAAAATGACAATCAATTGAAACAATATCATTCGTTTGTTGTTAATTTAAAGAGAAAAAGTAGTCAAAAAATACTTTGACAATGTAAAAATGCTATTTACACTCTATATGAAATATAATTCATCGATATTATGATTAAAAAATACATGCATGAATATGTATATTATAGGTATATAATCCACTTTATTGATGAGCATTCGATGTACAAATCGATACCCTCATCTTCTATTTGAATGACTTTTGTGACATTTTATATTAAAGTTGTTATTTATGCCAATTTTTTAAAAGTTTTCATATCAACTAATATTAATCACATATATACTATTAAAGTTTAACTTTTTATTAAAAAATTATTGCATATGATATAGTTTTAAAAGAAATATTTTCAATATAGTTCATTTAATGTATTTCACATTACAACAAGGACGCCTAATGGCCTCTTGGTCGTTTTTCTTTTGCATGGCTAAATTGGTGATAATTTCGTAAAAAGATCTTGATATTATTAAGTTTTGTGCAAATATTATTGAGTCAATCCTCAATTAAAATATGTTAAAATAAATATAAAATAAAAATTGAATAGTAGAACTTGAATAATTTATACTACTAATCAATCGGTATGATGCTTTTCTTAACAATAAATAAAATAATATAAGGTGCATTTTTTATTCAAAGAGAAAAGTGATATTTCTAACAATAAATAAAATTACATAATGCGATCCTTTTATTAAACTCGAAATGAAAAGTAGTATGGTAACACAACTTTTAAATCTATTATTAAAATTATATTACTAAAAATTATAAGGGTTCAAAAGTATAATATAAATCAAAAATATAATTTATAAATTTACGAAATAATGAATTACTTTATTTATTATCTCGCTTAAATGTTTGAAATATAAATACTTATATGCAACGCATTTATATTTGCATTAGCAATTAATAAATATATAGTCTACTTGTGTAACTTGAATACATTAAGTAGAGTCTTACAAGGAAAACTAATCAAATATTACACGGGACTCCAAAGTCACAACTATTTCAAAATAAAAAATTTGTTAGGATGAAGTAAAAATTCAAAAGGAATAACTTATAAAAAAATTAGTATTAATACTTCATATGATCTAACATTCTAATAATTTTGAAAATTTTGTAACCCCTTTGAATTAAAGGATGTAGTGGATGCACCCCTAGCGGTTACTGAACAAGTGAACTATATATTTTTCATTTTCAAGGCAATAAATATTATTTTTTATTATAAAAACCAAAGTATATGCTCCTTCAGTTCAAATTTAGTTGGGACACTTTGAAATTTACAATTTTTTAACAATTGAGTTGATTTATGGTATATAGTCAAGTTTATACTTCATTTTACCATCAATCTTATGTATGGCCCACCGTTATCGCATTATCAAATACTCTTCATTTGAATTTGTTTGATCGTTTTATATTTTTAATTTTTCGTAATTTAATGAATTTTAAATATTTATATCTTATATAGATTATTTATTAAATGAGGTAAAATGGAATATCATAGTTTTTTAACAAAATCAGTAAATCAAATATCCAAAATAAAAATTATACCTTCAACTGTTGAGTGAGGAGAGTTGGAAGAATTCGCCCTCTCCTCTCTACTAGTGATGTTTCTAAGAGTGTTTTGAATTAATATTTTTTTCTATAGCTTAAAGTTTTAATTTCAATTTATTTCACAAAGAAAAGAACTTATAAGGTGCTTGATTATTTCAACAAAATATATGCACGAACACAAAGTATAATATGGATTGGGTAAGCAACGGAGGTAAGAGGTCTGTAGACATTGCCATAGTCGAGAGTTCCCGTTTCTTCCCAATAAAAAGATAAAGAAGTTGTAACAAATACGGGAGAACATGTGGACAAAAACTATCTAAGAGAATCTAGAGTATTTGAGTTTAAACGTAAGAGACTACTCTAAGACAAAGATAAATGAAATTGTCGTACTCATATAGTGATTAGTGTTGTGAATGGATCGATCGAGTAATCCATACTCGTTCAGATAAGAAAATTAGACTATCACTTGTACTCAATATCCGGTTTAATATATCCGAACTCGCTCGACCGAATATCCAAATTTTTATAAAAAAAATATAAAATGTAAATTTTTGAAAAATTAATACATTTATTGGATAATTTACCACTAATATTATGAAAGATTGAAAGAACGAATAACTTGATACCCGCTCGCTACTCAACCCAAAAGACTACTTGAAACCCGATCGAAGGTTATCAAGCATTACATTATTCGAATATAACCTCACAACAAAATATTAAGTTTAAAATTTAAAATTCTAAACTCTAAATTTCTTAAACATTGATAACCATTAAACCTTCTAGTTTAATTAGGATGGAGAGATGTAACTTTACATTATTCGAATATCATAAAAATATATTGCAATTCCAGATTTGAAATTTATTAAAATTAATGATTATCTTTATATTTTTCTATAAAATTAATACTATAAACATACTAAATTAGTCAAGAATTTATAAAAGAAAAAAATATAATCAATCCATGGATGATAATAAACTAATTAATGTAATATTATTTTCCATTTCAAATAAATTATTTCGCTGAGATTAATAACTTTTAACATATCAATTACTTTTTATATACATTATGAAAATTATAAAATAATATTATGAAAAATATTTTTTAAAACCAAATTCAATGATATCAATTTTATATTTTTCGAATTAGTGAATTAAAAAATAATTTGTGGTCAAAACTTGATACTTAATCTTAAAATGCTTCAACAATTTGAAACGGCTTAAGTATCTTTTTAAATTAGTTTTTTCTTCCTTATGAAAATTATTTGACCACAAACTATAAATGATTATTTAATGATGAGGGGAACATTACAATTAATTATAAGGTAAAAAACAATTAATTATAAGGTCATTAATTGACAACGGTAGGCTACCAAGTTTGTGAGTGATGAAATGACAATATTTAATTATTTGTGGACCGTTACTACATAATCCTTAGTAAGGAATAATTATCTAATTTAAAATTTGATTGTTGGATTTTAAATTTTTGAAATCAAATATTTTTATTGTTGTTTGTAATATATGATAAAAATATATTAACTGCTAAACATTTATTTGAACACGATTAAAACCTATTGCTTTAAGATATAGATTGACTTCAATGAGAGGCTAATGTATATTACTATTAAAATAAATTTTATTTTAAATAAAGTTATCCATGTCAAAATAGGATTACACAACTAAATAATTTTATTTCCACTGAAAGTCAAACTAGACAACTCCTTTTGGCATGAAGAGGGTATGTTTGAAAATGGATTTGGTTATCAATCCCAAAGCCTAATAAATATTTGTAAGCATTGTTAATTACTATATTAATTATTCTGACACATCATAAGTGTCTATTTTTTTTCATTTACTAGCTTTTTATATACACATACTAATTATTATAAAACTATATTCACTCCAATCTTTAATGTTTATTGCTTATGTTATTTTTTTATTTTTAAGATAGTGATCATTTAACAATTTCAGGCTTCATTTAATACTCTCAAAAATGAAAAATTTATGGAAAATGTATTTATGAGAAATATATTCGGTTTCATTAATTAAGGGTATATTTGACAAATTATGGTATAAAATGCGTAAGTCGACAAATAATTCGAATATAATAAAATTAATAAGGGACAAACATTAAGGATTGGAGAGAATATGTATGAGTGATAATATATGGATGATCAGAAACTTACCACTGCAAATCTACTGCTCAATAGCGTAGTAGCATGACCCAAGCTTCCACAAGGAGATCTTGAATTCTATTCTTGTTGGAGACATAATATATACTCTACTTTCTTGGTTCCACTTACTCCAATTTTAAAAAAAAAAGTAAACTAGTTAATGTAATATCTTTCTAAATTAGTTTTTTCTTCCTTATGAAAATTATTTGACCACAAACTATAAATGATTATTTAACGACTAAGGGAACATTACAATTAATTATAAGGTAAAAAATAATTAATTATAAGATCATTAAATGTCAACGGTAGCCTACCATGTTTGCGGGTCAAATGAAAATATTTAATTATTTGTGGACCGTCACTACATAATCCTCAGTAAGGAATAATTATCTAATTTGAATTTGATTGTTAGATTTTAAATTTTTGAAATCAAATATTTTTATTTTTGTTTGTAATATTTGATAAAAATATATTAAATACTAAACATTTATTTGAACAACGATTAAAACATATTGCTTTCAGATATAAATTTACTTCAATGAGATGCTAAACATTTTGGTATCTTTTAATACTCAACCACTAATAATTCAATCAAGAATATGGCATGTGGTCCCAATGATGCTCAACCGAGCAAATAATCGATAAGCTTATTGTGACATTTTTAATTTTTTCTCTGGGCGACACGACATATAACGCAATTTACCTCACATATAATGTGGATAGTGTAGATTTAGGACCCTTAATTTAGAATTTCAACCTTTTCGTAAAGGTGATAGAAATGCATATAGTAGAACAATTTTAGATTAGGCTCCATGGTCAACCAACATTATCAGGTCATTAAATTCAATTAGTTATGGTAATAAATAATTGACCACATAGCATTTAATTTATAGAAGTAAATAATAAATGCTAAATAAAACAAAAAGAATATATTCTCCAATCCTTAATACGTTGATAATGCTTAACGGCGCCCGCATCGCTAGTCCATCACCACGCGGGGAGGTTATCCGATATGTGCCTTAGACGTGGGTTCAGAGCCACCCTATACACACAAAGATAGCTGCACCTCAAGAACACGGTGCATCTAATTCTCGATTCAAAGAATACCATTTGCCGGGCCGCTGTGGATCGAACCCACGCCACGAAAGGTGGCGCACCGCAGTGGCGACCTGGCTGTCCGCCGAGATGTGTGCCTCGTGACTTTCCTAACTCTTAATATTTGTTGCTTATGTTGTTTTTCTTGTTTTTAAGATAGTGAATATTTGATCATTTTATGCTTCATTTAATACTCTAAAAAATGAAAATTTTATGGGAAATATATTTGGTTTCATTAGTTATGTATATGTGATGTAAAATATGATGTAAACGACAAATAATTAGGAATAAAATAAAAATTGGTTAAACGAAAAATAATAAGGATTGGAAGGACTAATAAAGTTATAAAGGAGGTCATACACTCATACTTGATGCGTTTTGAGAAAATCATTTATAACAACTATGGTTACATTAATTTGTGGTTATAACCTATGGTTAGTTTAATAAATTTATGTGGAACTCATCAGTGTTTGTGGGTCAAACTAGAAATTTTGATTTTGGGCAACAAAATTTTAATTTGTGGCTCAAACTAGAAAGACAAGATAGCCATTTTGGGTGGCTAATTATTGGGTAGAGATCTTGGTACAAACTCTACTAGCAGTACTAATGGAGTTTCCAAAATATAAATAAAAATTAAGACTCAAATTTTGTTAGTTAGACGATACAATTAAAAAATAAACTTGACAATCTTTTTAGAATTAAGGGAGTATTATTTTTTTCCCTTATAACTCATAATTCATATTGTTCGATAATTTTATTTTTTACACAAACTAATGGTGAAAAAAATATTATGCATTATGGGTTACATACAAAAATTGACATATTAACAACTAAAATGTTACTGCTTTTACTTTCAAAATAAAATATCAATTTTTTTTTTGTGTTGAAACCCTAACTTTGAAACTTGCATATGTGAGGTTATATATTGAAATAATATAATAAAATATCATTTAAAAATTGCTATCAAGACACACCACAGTGTTATTACATTATGAAAGTACTTTATTAAGGTTTTAGGAAAAATTAGTATTATACCCTACATAATTACAAATAAAAATAATCATTATACATATCCACTCAATAATATATTCTAAGCAAAATTAATCATTAAAATAAAAAAATAATTAAATACATGATGAGTCACTATATCAATCAAATTAAAGAAACCTCACAATTTACACTTCTCATAAAAAAAATAAGAACCTTTGTTAACATTTTCATAACCACATTGGACTTGTCATCTTGTATTTTTGTAAAAGCAACTTTAATTTTCCCTTTCCCATTTCTTTATATAATTATCAGTCACCAATATAAGTTTTTCAATCAAAGTTCAACAAATTCTTCTATGGGGCACAACAAGAGAACTAACAGCTCTTCGAAATCTCGTGTTAGCAATCCAATTCTTCCTCAATCATCCATTCTATAGTTTATTGAACGTTCAAGTCAATGTAATAATGCAAATAAGGTCATATGTATTTTCAACTTGCTAATTGTCTCAAGTCTTGGGGGTGATGTATACAATCCTCTCTTGTTATCAATAATTTCTTTTGCTATTATAAATCTCTTTTGAACGCGCCCACGTATATTCCCGATCTCCTTAATTTACCTAAATAATTATCTCATTCCACCCCATGAGAAAGATATATAAACAAGTAAAGATATTATTCATATTTTAATTTTATGTTAATTACTTTATTATCTTTTACCGAATTGGTTTTATTCGTTTTAATAAGCGGAATAATAAACAATCCTTGATTGAAAGAAGACCCATGACCTAGGTGTATGTTGATGACCTCCATTGCACTTTGGAGGGACCATCGAGAAGAAACAATTTTTTTTATTAATAAAAAATTAGCATTATTGATTACTGTTAATATAAATTTTACGGAGTATTTGTTAAAATCACATAACTAGCTGAAAGAAAACTTTTACCACGTATTTTTTGCAGAAATCGTGTGAAGGTCAACGAAGTCGTGTTCTCATCAAGAAGTTAAACCAGTTGAAGAAGGAGATTCTAGCTGAAAGAAAACTTTCAATTCAGGTGATTTTCATTGCCTCTTAATAAATTGCATTACTATTTCTAAGGATGATTCATGGAAATGGTTTAGACATGATATGAGGAGGCGAAATTTTGGTGAAAATCTAGGAGAAAATAATTTTAATTCAACATCAAATATTTTTAGAACTTGAATTAGTCTAGGTGATTTTACATTGATGAGTAAATATACACAATGCCATGAAAAATTTATACAAAAACATAAATGATTAGTTTTTTCATCAAATATCACATAAATGAAATGCTCCGTATCAGGTATCCAAGACATCCTTGTAAACAGTGAAAATTTATTAAAAAATAATTAAAATGAATAAGATGAATTAATCAAATTAATTAAAATCGAGCCACTAAAAAATAACATGTGGCTAGGGTTCTCGATCGAGCCCTAAATTTAATGTGAAATTCTCGTACGAATTTCGGGAAAATAGGCCCGAATTAAATGTTCATTAAATTTAGGATTCGAGGCTAAAATTCCCAATTTTGGCTGGGTTAAAATCGCCCTAGGGATTTAAATCGAAGTCAAAGTTTCGTGTTCAAAATGGAGACTCAAGTTATGTTGGATCAAAAAATAAAGGTCTAAAGGTCCTAAATACGACAATGATTCGACCTGTTAATCCTGAACCTTCCGATACTCAAAATAGCCTACATTAACTCTTTGGCAGCAAAGTAATTCCAAATCTCCGACTGGCTCACATCTTGCCCTCAAAAATTCAACTAGACACCTCCGAAATTCTCTAAGTTAAATCTTTAAACCACCAAGAAACACCACTTTCAAGTTAAAGATTCCTGCAGAAATTTAAAAATAAAAGACTGAAGCATTACCGCACAAACGCCAGAATTCTTCAAGTTTGAACCAAAATCCGATAAGAATCGATACATATTTTTAAGAACGCTGGGAATATTCACAGAATGTTCTGCGCACCGGGACATTCATAAATCTTGCATGAACACTTGAAAATCTCAGGTTTGATTCATCAAGTTCCAAATATAGAAATAAACTTAATATTCATTCCCTATAATGATTCTAGACAGAAACATACGCTAAGGCGCTGTCTGATCTATTAGTGTTATCAACAAGGTTGGGATACTCAACCTTCATACTGATTATCACTATAGCAACAAACTACTAAGGTCGATGTAATACAAACTAGAAGCGTACATTTCTTCAAGCTTAAATCAAATCCAAGTACGGCCAATCTCACTAAGTCCCAATTTCTACAAAGAACAAACCCGCGTAGTCAGAGACAAGCGCATATCGCTTCAATAACTCTATTAACATCTAACACAACTTGAAACTCCGGAATTCTATCCAAATCAAGTTCCATCAAAGACAAGTGAAAATAATTAATAAGTCTCACCGCTGGCGGTCCCATCAAGAAGGCTAAAAACCCAAGTCCCACACTATCTAACATACACCGAGACGTAAGCCTCCAAGCACTCAAGATTAAGTCCATACAAATAACACGGAACACGTCATATGCCCCTCGGCCCGGACCATATCCAAGTCCATACTGGCCTCAAAGTTCATTGCCACTGTGCTACACATACGCGCAAATTTCATGTAGCCCTAGCCAAGTCAAATCGCCCAAATGCCTCAAATCAAACCGAGGCTCATGCTCAAGCTCCTACTGCTTCCAAGCCAAATCAAGCAAACATCTCACAACACAAATGCTTAGCGATCCATAGTTTGAATACGAAGTCTCTTCGACGATAAAACCCGCATTAATTCAAGCAATTTTTTCCTACTAAGAATTTTATTTTGTACTCCTTAAATAAATAATAAAAATTGTTCTTTGCATTACAATCCTAATAAGTATTCTTTTAGTTTGAATGATGACGTGAGAATAATGAGTCTTAAGTTATAAATAGGACTAGATAGCATTTTGTTGTTTTTTAATTGTTAATTTTATTAACCTATTGACAAAATATGACAAAACATTACATAGAATTTTTAACTTGTACTTTAGAAATAAATGTCAAATAAAGGGTACCAACTACTATATATTTCAATATAAGTAATTTATAATTGCTTAATACTCCTTCCGTAGATTAAGAAAAAAAAAGGTCAAAAAATATATTGAAAATATAGAATGACAATCAATTGAAACAATATCATTGGTTGGTTATTTATTTCAAGAGAACAAATAGTCAAAAAAGTACATTGAAAATGTAAAAAAACTACTGCTATTTATTATGCTAAAACGACAACTATAAATTTTTTTTGTGACTAAAACGACAATTATAAAAAAACGGAGGAAGTATAACATAAAATTTTCTTAACTAAGGTAAATATATTTTCCTTAATAATCCTTCTTAAATTCTGCCACTAATTTAAGTCTCTTAATTATGCAACCTTCATTTACATGTAGACGGACTCATAAAATATATTTCCTCCAATCCCAATTGACTATTGTTTTTGGAAATCGAGGTACAGTTTTGACCATTAATTATTAATTATTTAATAATTATAAAATTTATAGAGTTAGATTCATCTTTAAAAGTAGTTTCATAATATTATTTTCTTATAATTTTTGAAATTACAGTTAAAGAGTAATTAATGGTCAAAGTTCCACCTCGATTTTCTAAAATGACAATCATTTTGGATTGGAGGTAGTATACTACAATCGCAACTTTCATTTATTGACATGTTTAATTAAGTGAATGATCCCGAAAGTGGTATCAAGTTGCACTTTGGTCCCCAATAGTGACACCGTAGCAGTTTACTCTCGATAAGTGACACAAAAGTTGCACTTTAGCCCCCAAATAATGATTTCGTCTAATTTTAACGCCTAAAAGTATATTTTGGGCAAATCTAATATTTTAATTAACTTTTGAGGCAAAATAATAAAAAGATTCATTATTTTTAAGTTTTAACTAATATTTGAGGTATAATTTTATAATAAAATAAGATGAATATTCGACTCCAAGACGGCACCACCTCTCACCACCATCACCATACTCCACGCCACCCCGATTGTCCACATCAACAGTCACCAACTTCACCCCGATTGTCCCCCACCCAAATCGGGTATTAAAATGTGGTGGAATACTGAAAATATGGAGAATATTCAAATAAATAATGTAGCGTACTTGTATGAGGAACGTGGACAGCAAAATGAAGATGCAAATGTGTAATAAGAAATAATGTTTTTTTGGTGAAAAATACTGATTGAGACAATTTTTTATCCAAATTAAGAATGTCATTGAATTGAGACAATTGCCCAGTTAAAATTTGATTAATTAAATTATGAAACCTCAATTTAATAGGATCAATTAATTAAATTAATTAAAAGCCAATCTAATGTGACGCTGCGTGGTAATTGTGAAAGTCCATCGGTTCTCCTCCACTAAAATCTACAAATGTAAATTAAGCCGCTCTATATTTTAAATGAATTCGAAACTAATTACTAGGGTAAAATGGGATTGTATTATTAAATTGAAACCTAATTATATACATCTCATGTGGTGACGTGGCATTAAAATATTGTTCCCTAAATTGAGGGATTAAAATAATTGGGAATGGTATTAAAATCTGATTAAAAATGTGATTTTCACAACCAATGCAAACGCCCACCCAATAAAAAAATTAAGGAGTTAGTTAAACTAAACCTTTACTTGAAATCACGAAAAGTCAAAGGTGCAAAATTACTATGTCAGCGAGATTTGATTTTAAATATTATTTTAATATTATTCGATCTGGCTCAGATTGGCCTCAAAATTAACTAAGATTGTAGCCTTACGCGATCAATAAGAAAGCCTATAAATATCCCTCCCTATAACCAAATTCACACTTCCACAAATAAAAATACAACAAAAAAGCTCCTGATAATTTAAAGATTAAAACAACTCTCAAGTTATTTCTTCATAAAACTTCTAAAGATTGTCGTTTTCTCGTGTGAAAATCACTACAGTAACTACCAAAAATACTGAAATTTAACCTAGTGTGCTTGTAACAAATAGGCGCCCAAATTGAGGAACTGATAGAAGAACACAAAAATATTCAACTCCAAGACCAAAATAGGCACCTAAAATTAAGAGGTTATTGAATTATCGCAAAATGCAAGAATTTCGTGATCACCACCCAAAATCGATGAAATCTGACAATCTGTGTCTCATAAATCAAATCACTACAGATTAAGCCATAAAGGCCCTCAGAGTAAATCATATGTACGAGTATAGTTGTATAGCCCCAGTTCTGCCTATTAAGAAACATGGAGTAAGCCGCTAAGGCACTCTCTGACAAGAATAAGCATATCCACTAGTATAGGACCCGGATCAGAGTAAGCCGCAAAGCACTCTCGAACTCGCCTACTGACTGCCGCTAAAATACCCAAGCTGGGACATAGTCAACCAAGTCTAAGTCCCACAACTCAAGTCTAAAGACCAAAGATCAAGTCCGCATACATTTAGTATACGCCGCACGACCCCGCCGGGACCATATCCAAGTCAAAGACCAACCAAGACTATCTTCTAGGATCACATTGATCCGTGACTCATCCACCTTAGATCATTAACTGTCCAAGTACAACCAAGTCCAAATGTGATCACATAATCTGGCCCAAGACAAATACAAATTCCCTCATTCCGTGCTCTAACCCAACCGTCCAAGACTACATCAAATCCAAGTCCAACATATGAACAAATCAAGAACTGCTTAGAGAGCAATAATCGATAATGGATCTCAATCGCTTGATAAACATTTCTTTGTACCTAGATAGATTTCTTCAGCTTATCAGATTTACACAAGACACTCATAAATACAAAATCTTTCTACGCTACATGTTGATTTGGGACAAAGCGGAGCGGAGTACGCGACGTAGAATGTATGGGGTTGAATATTCATCTTGTTTTATTACTCATCCGTTCCTATTTACTTATTTTTTTAGGCCAAATTTTTTGTTTCAAATTACTTGTATTTCTAGTATAGAAAATTATAATTCTGCATTTTAAATATACGTTTTGTTCTTAAATTATCAACCAACCAATGATATAGTTTCAATTAATTGTCATTCTAAATTTTCAATGTATTTTTTGACTACTTTTTCATTTCATTAATCTATGTGCAAATTGCTAGGAATACAACTAAAAATGAACGGAGGAAGTATAAAATTGTACTCAAATATTAGTTAAAACTTAAAAGTAATGAATCTTTTTATTATTTTTCCTCAAAAGCTTATTAAAATATCATATTTGCCCAAAATATGTTCTTAGGAGTTAAAATTAGACAGAACCGTTATCTTGGAGACTAAAGTGCAACTTTTGTATCACTTACAGGGACTAAACTGTTACGGTGCCACTATTGGGGACCAAAGTGCAATTTCTTGCCACTTTCGGTAATTGGCTCAAAGATTGATGTGTTGAATAAACTTCATATCTAACACATAATCGGAGTCATGACTTTTTGTAACGGAGATCCTTAGGCTTAACTCGCCGAGCTTTAATCACGACTTAATTCTATATGGTTGACGATACTTATATCATAAATATTTTTAGTATTATAATAGATCAAAATTTAAAAAATCAAATTTTAGGAATGTCAAGGCCAGTGGAGGAATTAGGGGGCATGGGGGGAGCAGTTTCTCCACTCTTAAAACTTAAAAATTATATTTTACTATTAAATAGAATTTTCATCATTCAAAATTTAAATTGTTCTATTTCCTAAATTTTTGTATATTTTTATTCATTCATATAATATTAATTATTTTGTTTTCCCTATATAAAATTTTTGATTCCGAAGTCATCACGACACACCCCTAAGAGCACCTGCAGCAATGGTGTGTTGCAAAGGTGTTTTATAGAATAAAACAATACTGTTCCTCTGCAACAAATGTTGTACAGGTTGAACAATTTATAGTTACAATCTACACTCAAAACACTCTATTCATCTCTTAAACCCAGTTAAACTATGACATCTGTATTTAGTGTGCAGAAGTGTTTGAGCCATAATTTAGTACATAAAATTTGAAATATCATTTTTTTCGTTCGTAAAAGTATGAAATAAGTTCAATATGAGTAATTTTATATTCCATTATATATGCATGTCATTAAACTAAAGAGTTAATTAAATAATATGTATTATAACTAAATATTACTAATATATGATAACTGATCTTTCATTTTAGAGAATTTTATTTTTTATGGATAAATCATATCCAAGAACATTAATAATAAAAAATTGATATAATTGAAATGGATGAAAACTTGTGATTTAAACTGGCATATTTGTATGTGATGTTTTAGAAGAATATTTATGTAAATGGCTTTATAAAATCAATATAAATAAATAATAATATTGAGTATTGTGGAAGAGAAAAAATAATAAATTGTGTAGGAGAGATAAAATAAATTTTTTGAATAAAATACGTATTATAGTATGTGGATGAATAGTATAAATTAAATGTTGTATATAATATGGATATGAGTTGTCACATTTGAAAATTGTGTGTGAAACTTGTATTATTGCAAATGCTCTATGTCTCTAATCTAATTCCTTTATCCAACAAATAGCTCACCCATCTTCTTCTTCTTTTCCTTTTGCAGGAAAAGCTTGAGCGGACCAGAGAGGACATAGAAGCTGGAGTCTCTGGACTCAATATTAATTCTACACCAGTATATAATAAATCATTTATAGATGATAATGGGAGTTATGGAATAAGCTTGTTCAGAAGATGGCAAAACCTATTCATACTTTTGATCGTCTCCCGGACTCCAGCGAAGTCGCCGTTGTCTCAGATGTTATATCATCGGAAACATCCACAAAGCTGCCCTTTGTTGAGAATCCTGAGATTGCACCGCCTTGCTCAACATGGATGTTTAGGAGGAATAAGTATGTTTACATAAACATATTTTTTGTCTATTTGTTCGATATATTTTTAACTAAGGATGAGTATTAAGTATTTTTTTAAAAGTTATAGTTATTTTATTAAAAATTATGTTGTTAGTTCTTTTTATATTTTTTTATAAGTATGATATCAAGTAATTTATTTTTTTATACAAAAAATCTTGATTTCTCCATCGCATATTAGTAAAATTATTTTATTATTTCCATTCATGGAATTGTCGGAAGCGATTTTCTATTATCAAAATTAAGAAATTTAGTATTCTAATTAATATATATAATTTTAATTTAAATCAAACTTATCGAGTTAATACTAACATATCTTATATATTTGATTTTTTTATAGTAAAATATTACATGTAAAGAAATATTTGGATTCATATTTTAAAAATTCAATCATCAAAATTAAAAACTTTCAATTTTTTCATTATCATGAGTATTAATGGATGTGTTGGTCTGAGTTATGGAATTGGAGGAAATGAAAAATCCATAATAATTTTCAAAACTTATGTTAGGATTTAAGATTCCTAATAAGAACGATAGTAATTTAAATTGCGAAAATTAAACAAACACAAAAATTTATATAGGTTCACTTCTCAATGTGAGAAGCTAATCATGTTGTTGTTGCAGATCCACTAATAAACCAAAAGATTGTTAGAATCTCTACCACTAGCTATAATCTATATTGACTATTTTTCTTATCACCGAAAAATCTCAAAGCATACCAAGAACAAAAACTATGTTCTTCAAGAATATTGTAGATTTAATATTCTTTTAGAATGATTATTTCTCTATTCCGTATTTGCAGCGCTTAAATAAAAACTCATAGTAACACTTCTATTCATAGGTAAAAAGACAAACCTAGCTGAGTGCTCAAACCCCGAAAATTCAAAGCCGCCTGCCCCGGGATCGCAACGACCATTTCACGGGTTCCTCAGAACGTCCCCAAAATGCACTGCAACGGGCACTTCGAGTTCGATAAATTTCGTCAATCTCACAAATGGCCTCGCAAACGGCCTCATTTGAGGCCGCCGTGAGGCCGCTTGACTCAGACTTAACGCCAAAAAATGGCTTCACTTCAACAATCTCCTCTACTACACATTTTTCTGATCACCATCTTTCAAGCTCCATCTGCAGCCTTTCCGAGTTCATCATCCACGAACTCCACCGGCCGATCCTTAACTTTAATACCTTCTTTTTTCCAACCTCAGATCCCCTCTCGACGAACCAAGCCGATTTCACCAAGAGAATCCAAGAATAGCCATTACCTCTACCTCGTTGGACTTTTCCCCTCATTCAAACAATCATCATGCTCTGACTTTGCCTTCTCGATTCATGATCTTCAACTCCGTATTAATTCCTTTGAAACCTCCAAGCTTGATTGTCATCAATGAATTTCTTCGCCTTCCCATTCCACGCCAACAACTTCCTTTGATCTTAATCTTATCAATTCCCCATATTTGACGTAACATCCTTCAACGGTTAGTATAATCAGGAGGTTGGGGAATACTTCACCGCGACTTTGAAACACGCCACTAACACAGATGATTCATGCACATGTAACCGTCAGATCCTTACCTGCAGTTCCTCATACTCGAATTCATCACCAAATGAAGTATTACATCCCCGCCAGCTTGGTTTACCTTTCTCGACCTTCAATGTAAAATATTCGCATTTACCATCGTAACCTCTCTCAACATCCAGAACATGAATTTTACCTCAACGACAATTCATCGATTTTCATAGAAACCCCATGTCGAATCTCACCCGCTTTCTCTCTGCACTGCATCCTCCTGCTCAACCTCTTCTCGAGAACCGTCGTGCAGTGATGTAGTACCCGACTCCGCCTCTTTTGCTATTACCATTGCTCCTGCTAACAACCCTCCAGTTACCAAGGCCGAAAGTAATTCGATAACTATCACCATCCAACCGACTTCCACCTAAATTAAAATCTTCCCTAATTTTTGGAACAACACTCACCTTTGTCGGGCTTCATAAAGAACTATTCAATAAACTCCATTCACATATCTCATACCTATTTACATCCAATTGTTCACCATCGCCAGTTAACAGTTCCATACTCCTCAAAACATAATTCACCATTACATCATCACACAAGTAGATGAAAAGATACCGAGAATCTATTATCCAGGAATCAACGGAAGCATTCACAGATAAAACCAAAGCATTAGAATAATCGCTCAACACAATATGAGCGTCACCGTTAGCTTTGCAGTGCCTCTTCATGAGACCCGTCTTGCCTCAACCCCAGCACACACGATTAGAGTTACCTCTTCCTCTACTCTGTGATCTTCCACTATTTCCAAAACCGCTCTCTCCCATTCTTCCTCTTCCTACACTTAATGCAGAACCGTTAACACCTTCACCTACATGAAGCTTACGCATATCTCAAACAAGATACGCCACAAATCCACCTTCGAAGTTCAACCTTGTCATTACTCACACTACTAATGCCCGACCTCATTAACTCCTCTAACTCTCGTAACGAAGCCAATAAAATCGTGTCTTACATCTCATAATCAACATTAACATCTACTGTTTACGCTTGATTGATAATGCTATTGAAATCGCTCAGTGTCTCGCTATAGGCCAAGTTATCCGACATCTGAGGTGAAATAATTTTTTCAATGAAAATTTATTATTTGCGTAAGGTTTTCATACAAAATCGCATAAAGCCTTTATCACCTTTAAGTTGGTTTCCTTAGCAACATTAGCAACTATAACCATTGATAGAAAGGTTCCGGGATCACACCCAAGACCTCTTGTCTAGTTCCATCCATTCATCATCCTCCATCTTCTCAAAGCTTCTCCTTGGTGGTTTATGCAACTTCTTCCTGCACGTATAATCTCCATACATATCCCAATACGCCCCGTGTCACACCTCCTTCGCTCAAATTCCATTGATTCTTAAACTCTCAATCAAGCTACGACCAAGCTCTGATACCAATTGTTAGGATTTAAGACTTTAAATCCTTCCGAAGTTTCAAGCAATCAATAAAAAATGATTTAAATTTAAATTAAGTGAAATTAAACAGACGCAGAATTTATACAGTTCACTTCTGTGAGAAGCTAATCCTCTGCCGCCTCCCGCATCCACTAATAAAACCGTAAGCATTGCCAATTCCCTAACACTATTATATCTATATTGAATATTTTTCTTATCATCGAAAATTTCAACCACAAAGCCTAAGCAGTTAACAAAAACTATATTCTTCAAGAATATTATAGACCTTGGGTATTTTCTAGGATGATTATTTATCTGTTAGCGGTATTTCAAGTGTTAAATAAAACCCATGTAGTAACACCTCTATTCATAGACAAAAAGACAAACCTAGCTGTGAGTGTTTCTGAACCCCGAAAAAAGTCTAAAAAGCACTCTCAACCGATCGTGAATCGCCTCACTAATGCCTCCCAAAATATAGCCGTTACGGGACACTTCGAGTCCGTGAGAAATTTCGCCGACTTAGTCGGTCCCGAAACGCATCATTCGGCATCATCAGAGGCCGCTTAACTCCGTACTCAAAACGCCAAAAATGGCTTCACTTCAACAACTCAAACAAACATATTATTTATAATTTTGGCCATGCCATCGTATTATTTATAATTTGGGGTATGTAAGTGACGTATCTTGAACCAAAATTGAGGAGGGCAAAAATATTAAATCTATTTAAATGATTTTTTGTTTCATTATTAAGGAGTTAATTGCTATGTTTTTGTATAATAAATTAAAATTTATGATAAACATAAATGTTTCAAACTTGAGAGGAACAGTAACTCCTCATTGGTCTACTCTAAGCTCAGTCGCTGTTTCCGTTGAGTAGAAACCAGAAAATCAATGCTGGCCGGTCAATCGGGAGGCGATGGATACGCATATGAATAATTGGAAACATCAAGAATTCTTTGAAGAGGCCAACAGAAAAGATTGGAGTGAGAGAAGCATAATTTGTGGAATGTGAAGATAGAATCTTAAGGTACCATTTATTTTCAATATATCCCTATAAAAAGAAAGGTTAACATTTGAAATAAAGTAGAAAGAAGTCAAGGCTAAAGTATTAGGTGTCATAGTCTTGAAAGTATACAAAATTTGTTAATTTTGACTTATGACTATCGAAATCAAAGTGGGACAACTTTCTGGATGTAGGAAGTATTTGACTTGGAATGAGTTATACCTAATGATTCACCATAACTTAAGAACTTGGAATATTTTATACTCAATCTCTTTTAATTTGGCATTTTCAGGATGGTTATCCAGGAATTCGAGCTGACTGAAGATGTATTGAACATCTTGACAGAATATGTACAAGGGACCATTGTAGAGATTGAGGTAACAAAATGGTTCTGAGTCGAGTCTATGTCTTTTGTTTGCTAGAATTCTTGTATATTTGATTGCTTAACTGGTGATATTCAGTGAGCGCTGTAAATTATCTCATGGAAAGAATCAGGCAACACATCAACAAGACTCGAAAGTGCCTGGAAATTTTTGGTTCTGTTGGAGCCATACGATTTGAGAAAGGATTGGATGAAGCTTCAAAATCTTTCGATGACCTATTTTGCCGCACATGTTATGTATGTATCATTTACATAATGCATACTACGTATTAGATACCTCTGTATCTTCTTATATTGTAATTCAATTAATGGTTATGTGTTTGGTTCTAGATATTCGGGTTGTCGTGGTGCATGGAGTTGGAGAAGATCTTAATTATCCTGTAAGAAGATATTGCTTCAAAATTTAACTTTCTGCATTTTCTGAATCAATTTGTATTTGAGATTTTTTCCAGGCTACAGCTAAGCCTTACAAACCTGATCCTGAATCTGGATGATGGAAAGAAGCCCCAGTAAAAACTGTTAACTTGTAGTACTGGCCATACATTTGTTGTTTGATTTGTACTTTCGTATTATGTGACAAAGACGAACCAGTATCAAAATCGAGGCAAAAACTTAAACGTTATTAAAATTTGTTATGACAAAAAAATATATAGCTAATTTTTCAAAATCTTTGATATGAGTGCTCCTTGCTCCCTAAGACTGTCCCTGATTATGGATCAGGCTACATTATTCTTATACAAATTGCAATGAATCTTCTCCATTTTCCAGTTAGGAGTTGCAAAACATCTTGTAGAAGACCATTCTATAGATCCTATGAATGTCTCAAGTAAGAAAAAGGCCACTGCAGGTAATCCATCTCCTTACATAATTACAATCACTTCCTGAATTGTTCACTAACAATCTCTCGTTTATACAAGTTTAGTCACTTTTCAATGACTCAATTTGTATATTTCATGAGAAGGTGTCGACGCTTTCCCTGTGAAAAAGAGAGAACACATTAAAGAATATGAAGCAAAGGGCCTCAATAAAGTTTCTGGTCACCTTGGAGGAAGCGAGTGGAGACCTCTCGAGAGAGACTCACTCGAGAAGGGGATTGAGATTTTTGGCCGAAATAGGTATGATGGTGTCCCTGAGTTTGATATATTTTGATTCCTAAAATAAAATGCTTCTCATAACTTGCATTTATCAGCTACATTCTTTATTTTTATATGATGGATCAATTACTTAGATTACTCTGCATAAATGCAGCTGCCTAATAAGAAGAAACATGCTCTCTGGTATGAAAACTTGCGCCGAGGTATTCAACTACATGAACACTGAAAAAACATCCAAATCCGGAGGATCAAACATTGAACCTCCAGATTCGTGTCCAGATGATCATGAACAAGCCAATGATGTGAGAAACAACGACGTTAATCAGGGCCTGATGGTTAATCCTACTCTGAGGGCTATGTTAATGAGTTTAACCATCATAAGCGCTGTAGTATGGCACTTCTGTTCTTAGATATCTATGTTAAAGTGAGTCTCCTACAATGAATTACCAGCTTATTATTAGATATTGATATACTATTCGGTTATGTTGGTTTTATTTTGATGACATGGATAAGGATTTGAATCAACTTACTGTGAAAGTTGATACTTGAAACTCAAACTTTACATCTTTTCAATAAGGTATAGTACCCACATCAAATTACCAAAACATCCCTCCAAATCAGTTTGAAGGAAAATTTTACCTCATTATCACATCTGCTTCTCTTTTTATCTCTTCATCTTTCTGTTTGACGTTGCAAAACATTACATTATCAAGTATCCTTAGGTGATGTTTACTTGATCTGGCCAATATTATCATTGATGAGAATAACTCGATTATGCATCTGTCTCCTTTCTTTCTTCAACATATCATGAGCGAGACTCTCAAATTTTGTTTCCTTAAAGAATTCGTTTACATTAATGTGATATTTATCAATTTCTTTTAAATGACTAATTAAATCTTCAATATGGGCATTGAGATTATATCGGTTACGGAGTATCATTTATCAATTGGGTGGTTGGCGATTGCGGCTCCAATAATCCCGACGAGCAATTAAAAATAATTGTATAATTCAAACTACAAAGAAAGTCCGTTGAATTCAAAACAACGAAATGTGTTGGTTATCATTTGAAACAACATAAAAAGATACATGTCAGTTCATACATTTACTTCAAACAATTGGTCGCTTTTGTCAACTGTTGAAGATTTATATGCAACTTATGGATGGTGGAGTGGAAAACGGCAAAATTGGAGAGAGTAATTTGTGATCGATGAGAGGAGGGAAGATGGGAAATGAATTTAAAATTCGGTTCTGGATAATTTGGAAGGACATTTGGTAATTTGCAGTGACAAGTTTTCACGTTGAAGGACATTTTGGTAATGATAATTTTGGAAGGACATTTTGGTAATTTCAAGTGGGTACTTGACATAAATATCTATTACTGTTTCCGTTTCAAAATAGATGATCTGAAATTAAAAGCGCGATACATTTATTTGAAAATTATATCGAGATTGTGAAAAGCTCATATCAGATTGTAAAAATCTATATTTAAATGAAATGATATTAAATACAAATAATCAACTATTATGATTTTTTTTTAAATAATCAAAATATTGAGAGAGAGGAGATATGAAATTTTATTAATTATCCACACCCATGCATGCATAAATTGAACATTGCGTGCGTCTTACTATTCCATATAGGTTTATTGATTTGCAGAAGTAGTCCTCATCAATTTGTTAATTTTTCAAACATAGCATTTCAGTGTTTACGCTAAGTGCAAAATGCAAATTAGTCATTGAAATTATTTATATGTTGTTAAGTAAAAGTTAGAATTTAATTACAAGCAATCGAATTCAACGAATTTATAGAAAGAAATAATCTTTTCTTGTATTTAATTCAAGGCTACTTTTTGTATTACATGTAAATTAAATTACTCCTTCCGTCCAATTATTTTAATAATTGTGTTTATAATGTGTCCACATACCATTATTGTTTAAACTAAAATTAATTTATCATATTAACATCACATATTGAATGTAAATTTGATATTATTTGGTAGCATTTTAAAAATAGCATTAACAAATAACTTGATATGATCTGAATTATATAAAGAAACATATATCTCGGTTATCGATTTAATAGTTTACTTTTTATATAGACTATAAATATTTTCCTACTTTGACTTTAAATGGTACAATTAATTAAGGAGGGGGTCTCTTGTAATGATGAGTCATTCCTATCAAAATTAATTAAATAAAAACTTCTTTAAATGAAAATATAAATATAAACAGAAACTATATTATTTTAAAATTATACTCCATCCGTCTCAATTTAATTGATCATTTAGCTCAAAAACATTTCAAATAATAATTAGTTTTAGTATTTTCAAGTAGAGAGAAAAAATATTAAGCAATAAAAATTGGAATATAATATTAGGAGACAAAAGCTTTAATCATTCCATTAATAATATTCAATTGATTTAATTATAGTTGAAGATATTTTCATCTTCTTCTAAGTTTTCATAATAATATAATTAAAAAAATGTATTCTTATGTTAAACTTTTCTCTAAAAAAAATAAAAATATCAATTAAAATAAATTGAAATAAATATTAATTAGTTTCATATGTGTGTCATGTGAACACTATATATACAACCACATCAACATATCGAGTGTATCACATTATTTTTTGGAACGCTCTTTTTCACTCATTCGTATCTCTATATATACCATTTCTCATTTGTTCTACTTAGTTTCTTTATCAATCAAATCCAGAATTTTGCTGTTACATACAAACCTGCACGCTATGGTGCTCAACAAGAAAAATGATAAATCTTCAAGTTCTCAAGTTAGTCATTTTTATCTTTCTTTTAATATTCGAATCTACTACGTTTAATTGTATCGAATGCATGTTTAAGTGAATATATTATTTCACTCTTCAATTCTTCATGATATTAGTATATATGTAATCTAAACTCTAATTTATGATTTGTTTGGGTTGTTATTTAAATCGTTGATTTTATTTTTTTTCTTCAAATTCTCAAGTTAATCACTTTTATCTTTCTTTTAATCTACGAATCTACAATTTTTATCGAATGTTTAACTGAATATATTTCACTCTCCAAGATATTATATACGGAGTATGAATGTAATATAATCTCTAATTCTTATGATTTAATAATATTTACGTTTGATTTAATTCTTCAATTCAAGCTAAGTCCACCTACGAATTATAATTATGAGTAAACCTCATTGCTTTAGCTACTAAGTAAGAGGTTTATCCAATTTTCCACTTGTGTTTAGAAAATTTCCTATTGGTAATTGATCTTGCTCGATTAAACTAATTAAAGATAAAAAGTCTTGGTCTTAGGGTCTTAGCTTTAATTCCTTTTTGTTTACGTTTGATCTGAAGTTCATAAACTCATTTGAGGCATCACGATGATTAATTTGAAATCCCTTTATTTTAATTTGGTGTAAGAATCAAAAACCAAATTATATGTTAAGAATCATGGGTTCCATTCTAAAATTAAATAGTTGAAGATGGATAAAGTTTATGACCATATAAAACACAAATTATCTCGTATACTTTGGTATATTAAATGGATGATCGGTTCTTCAATATTATCGCTGCGCGCTGGAAATCTATATGTTAAAGTCCATATACGCCCATACTAAAATTAATCGTCAGATAGATAAATTTTGTATCATATAAACCACATTATCTACTTTTGCATAGCTTAATTGGTAAAGAACTGTAGTGTTATATATCAAGAACTCGCATCTTCACGCCAGCCAGATTCGATTCTCATAGCGAGCAAACTCGATCAAAAGAGACATCCGCGATTAACTTCGTAGTATCCCGTAGTACAATTTCGATGGATCGTTATGCAACGGTTCCACATTTTTAATAATAACGATTGGGTGGTTGTTCCATGCATGTACTCCAAAAGAAAAATATTTAATTATAGAATTTGTCGTTATTATTTGTTTACCTTGTTAAATTGTTCTCTTCTAACTGTATTTCTTAATTTGACGTATCATTTGATTACTTCCAATTTTGTGTTGTCTAGTTTAGGCAACATTTATTGTTGCACTTTTTGAGTATCGAGCATCGCAGTTATTCTGCTTAAATTTCGCTTCTACTGCTGATTTATCACCCCAAGGCCAATCTTAATTAAGGGCAACCTAACCCTTTACCTTCCACAAACCACTAAGACCTCACACTAAGATGGAATTAGAAGTGGACTCGGAGAAATAAGGAAGAATGTCACCTGCACTTAAAGATAATAAAATTGTGAGTTTTTCTAAGATACACAAAGCCTAAGCTTTTCTAAAAGCATGCCTTAGAATGCTCAACTCATTTATCACTTAACAACCTAAAAGACTATGTATCAGAATTCAGGTTAAGCATTAGTCGATCATCGCAAATGGGTCGGATTACTTGATTATTGGACCAACATATCCAACATGCACAAATTAGCAAGATAATTATCGAATTTAGGCAACATTTATTGTTGCACAAATTAGCAAGATAAAACATGGTAAAAAAATAATTAATTTTTATAAAAAAATTAAATTTCGGATTGAGTAATATTTAAATGAAGAAGATGGCGAGGATCCCGTACCTATTTTATATATCTATTTGATATTGTGACATATTATAAAAAGGTAAATGATTGTATCGCTTTTCTTTCAATTGCATCCTAGCACTCCAAAACTTTTGACCTCTCATCCACATAAAGACTAGTTTATCAAATTTTGGCAGCATTCAAATGAAGGTCAAGGAAGTCGTGACCTAGTCAAAAGGATAAATCGGTTGAAGAGTGACATTTCAGTTGGCCGAAAACTTTCAATTCAGGTATATTTTCATTCGTTTGTTTATTCGTTTCATTACAATTTTTATTATCATTTATATAATTGGTTCATTTTTAAAAAATAATATTTTGATAATTTAAATTTTATTAAAATAGACCCGTAACTTTAATTATTCGAAATTTGCCTAATATTTAATTGTTAATGTTATTCTAAATTTGCCCTTGTGTTGTCTGTTTTTAATTGTCAAAAGCTGGGAGCCAGTCCCGACAATTTGAAATGATAGTGTTAGTTTATGGAGAAATCTGAAATGATAATTAGTTCAAGAATCAATTTGAAAGATACAAAAATTCTAGGGAGAATTTAAAATATTGACAATAGTTCAAGAGAATATATAAAAATAAATCAACTTATAAACATCAACTTTTTCAGTGAAATCTAATTTTGAGACTCTTTTAATGTCTAATAAACATGAACTGGTCTTGTATTAGAGCAACACATTTCCAGTACATAGTTTATCCTCTTTGGTGTTTTATTTTTCAGGAAAAGATTAAGCAGAATAGAAAGGCCAATGAAGCTATAGTCTCAGAACTTATAACAAAGGCTGCATCAGGAAAAGAAGCATCATCTACAGATGATGGAAGTTCTGGAGATATGTTTGATCAGAGGATGGCAAATCCTCTCTTGTACTTCAGTTGCTTCCCCTGCTCCGAAGACCGGAACACTCTCATTGACAAAGATTTATCAACATCAGCTATCAAGATTCCTGCTGTGGACATGTTACCACCCTACACTTCATGGATATATGTTGCAAAGTAATGAGAATAGATTTTTCATATTCTTGAGCAACATTTTAATAATATTCCCTAAATACCAAAAGATTGATTGTCCAACTTGATTTTATGGTTACCAGAATCAAAATTATCATGTAGCTAGTAAATTACATTAAAAAACTAGCATATATTGTTCAACATAAAATAAAAAATATTTGAATTCAAAATTTAAAAAGTCAACAATCAAAATTCAATATGGACGGAGGGAGTGACTCTTTTAATTGTTACTGAATGGCTCATCTATATGAAGTTCTGTCTCTCAATAGTCATATTATATGTCTACATTGAGCAGAAACAAGAAAATGGTTGAAGACCAATCAATTGTTGGGAGAAGGTCTATTTACTATGATCCAAAAGTTCAAGAGGTGAATGACAAATTTCGTGAAGAAGAAGATCAGATTTTAAGGTATGCTATATATTGCTCCTAATATATAGTTGCTTAAACATGATACATGCCCATGATGTTTAAGTAAATATTGATTCTTATTGTACATTACAACTTCAATGCAGAACCAGGATTGTTATATAAAAGGAACGGATTATTTGATATTATACTTATAAGAAAAATATAAAAATTTAAGAAAGACGAACAACATAATTTTTTAAAAAATAACTATAATTTTTGAAAAAATATTTAATAGAATTAAATTTTTAAAAAATTAGATGGACTGCCCCTAATTTGCAGTTACAACTGTCCCAACTCGTGTCCAAAAATGTGACATATATAAATTGAACCCCGGAAGCAGGTTGGGGGCATGATGAGGTACAAAATCAATATAACGTATACCTAATGTCTTGTTTAAGCATATGTTTAAGTACGGAGTATTAAATATACTACCTAATCCCTCCAATTCATTTTAATTGACTTTTTGCATATCGGCATAAATTTCTGATATTTAATTATTTTAATTATATTATTAAAAAATTTAAAATTAATAATATTATGAAAAAGTATTTTAAAAAACGAATCAAATGATATAAATTTTATATTTTTTAGAATAATTAATAATTGATGGTCAAAGTTCAATTTTAAAAAATTCAAACGACAATATTTATGGATTGTACTATTAAAGGGAGTATTATGTAACATCTTGAGTTCTCTCTAAATGATTGAATGTACTTCTAGATACTTATGTCTATATGCAACCTTAACAAGCATCAAGCATTCATCTCCTACGACTAGGACTAATGGAATATTTAATCTCATTCGATTGTATTTAAATTGGTGTTTCCAGTAAGGTAATCAAGGAGTTTGAGTTGAGTGAAGAAGTACTTCAACAATTGACCCAATCTTTTGGAGGTACCACTATCGAGATAAAGGTAGCACTCTCTTCATTTCTATCCAATCAATTTTTTATTGTTACATTTGGCCTTAAAATCTCTACATTTGTATATGTTTTGCACCTACATGGCTACATACAGTGTTTAAGTTCAATTGAAATATTACAACATTGCACATTTTATACTGACGACGAAAAAAGTTGAAAATATCATTCTGATATTATCTAATTTTGAAATATTTGATATTATTGAATTATTAATATAGCGCATGTTTATTATGATATTTAGGAGCGTTGCAATGCTCTTAAAGAAAACGAGCACAAGTCACAGAAGCAAGATCCGAAAGTACCAGAGAAATGTGGATCTATTGGAGGCATACCATTAGACAAAAGCCTAGATGAAGCAACAAAGGCTTTTGAATATATTTTTTGCCGCCGTTGTAAAGTATATGTTTCGTTTACATGCTATCGAGTGGGACTAAAAGCACACTGAAACAGTATCAAAAAAGACATAAAATGAATATTTTGCCCCTAAATAAAACTTCCCCAAACACTACACTTACAAATGGGGGGAGGGTTAAGTAGTAATTTCATACTTTTTTTTACAGTATTTGAGGTGTGCTTATAGCAACCGTGCATGCTATCGGACATGAATTTTGGGACATTTTCCTCAATTTCTTTTTGTATTGTCACAACTCACATGACTAATTATATTGTTTCATATGCTGACTCCTAGGTGTTCGATTGTAGTATCCACGGTGTTGGGCAAGATATTGTTTACCCTGTAAGAAAACAGTGCTTACATACACATTTTTTAAGTTATTTCATTATACTACCTTTCTCTCAATTTATTTAATAAGTTCGACTAATCGATCACTTTAAAAAAAATACCCTTTGTGGATACACTTCAGGATTTTAAATCAATTTATTAGACGAGTTCTAGCACATGACTTTCAGGTACCTGGATTTATCGTAAATGTCGAATTGGTGCATAAACTTTTAAAAATTCATTTTAAATGTTTAAATGTTGTGTATACCATGTTTGGTATACATATAAATGAAGAGTATTTTTGTTTCTAACGTAAAGATGGCCATCTTCTTAATTAGTTTAGACATTTCATGTCAATTATTGTTGAATAATCAACTTGTTATCATATTTTATGTAACAAGACCAAATCATATTTCAAAAGATTTTTAAAATTGAGGCACCAATTTAATATTTACTATAAAACACATATATTTGAAAGTCATTAGCCCAAGTATGAATTATAATTTTTATATATTTCATTCCAGGTTGAGAAGAAGCCATACACACCGGACCCTGAATCTGATGAACTCAAGAAGCCCTGCAGTAAAGATTGTTATCTTCGGGTATTAACTTAAATATAGTGATGGAACTTTGGTTATTACTTTTTGATATTTGTCTCATCCTAAAAGATCATTCACTTTCTAATTTTGTTTTGTTTCGAATTTCAATGAATGCGTACCATTTTCCAGGTAGAAGTTGTAAAACATCCTGAAGAATGGCATGGTGAGCGCTTGAGAAAACGCAAGACACTTCATTCTGATGGCGTAGAAACCTCTTCATGTAATACAAGAAATTCTATTGATGGTCGTGAGAAGAGAGAGTACAATGTCGTCGAAAATGAGGGAGAGGGTATCCCTATCTTTGTGCGACTAGACTCGCAGTCAAATGCTAATGGAGGAAGCCTCTTTAGAAGTAGTGAGTGGAGACCTCTAGAGAAAGACTTACTCTTAAAAGGGATAGAAATGTTTGGCAGAAATAGGTATTATGCTTCTTCAAATAGACTATAATTATAACTTGAATTTCTAGCTACAATGTTTTATATGATCGGCTTCATTTTATACAGTTTACTGCTAAGTAAATCATTCGATTGCTTAAATGTACTTGTTGGCTTGAGCCAACCCTGCTTGAATTCGATGTTTTTGCGTGGTTGATAATTTTTTTCTGGCTTCATGCAGTTGCTTTATAGCCCGAAACTTGCTCCTCGGAATGAAAACTTGCATGGAGGTGTTCAGTTACATGAATGTTCAAGGAATGCCTGGTGGATCAAATACTAACTCAGGGGCATGTACAGAACATCAAATGGAAGATGTCGAAGAAAGAACTGGCGAGATTAATATGGTTTCTTGAGCTTTTCCTTTTAAATTAAACTATCATAATCCTGATGAGTTTTAAACAACTAATTTTCATGTTTTATAGTTAGATGTGAAGGCATATCTAAAGATTGTTTCTAAAAGAAATGGCATATTATAGTTGGTTGTATTCAGCATAGATTGATTTTGTAAAGTTGGTTGTGTATCAGGATTCAATAGTGCATGTAAAAAAAGGTTCATGTAGTAAAGATGGAAGATCTAGAGAGCACAAACAACTATCAAAGCAAGCTAGCGACCCAAGAATTGATTTTGGGAAAAACAAGGCTAAACAATATACTCCATGTAGCTGTCAAGCAGCGTGCGGGCAGGATTGCTCTTGTCGTCTAAATGGAACTTGCTGTGAAAAATTCTGTGGGTATGTAGATAAATGTGTATGCATAGGTGTAGCTATATATTCTTATTTCAATATTAGTATCTGATTGCCTAACATTTTGGTGAACTTCGGAATACTTTTTTGTTCTGATCCTTTTTGTTTGATGATTTAACTTCACAGATGCTCAAAGACCTGCAAAAACCGCTACAAGGGATGTCATTGTACTAGGAGTCGGTGCAGAAGTCGACACTGTCCTTGTTTTGCTTCTCTACGGGAATGTGACCCCGATCTTTGCAAAAATTGTTGGATCAGGTACTCAATTTCTTAGAATTATTCAACTTTGTCGCCACTACTGTAAAAGGCCTTCACGTTAGTTGAAGTAATGGCTAAATGCAATATCTTGTTGTCATTCTATTGCTTTACTAAAACAATTTTTTGCAATAGTTTTGTCACCAATAAACAATTTGAAGTTTCTACATTGTTTCAGTACTATTGGCAACTAAGCACATAAATCAATTGTAACCATATGAACATTGTTGGGCAGTTGTGGAGATGGTTCACAAGAAGATCCACCAGCAGAAGTAGAAACTCAATGTGAGAACATGAAACTCCTGTTGAGGCAACGCAAGGGGGTAATTTTCGGACCTCATCATATAGCCTTTATTTCATTTCCTATTGGATTATCTTAGTTAGCAGGAAAAGAAATTTAACAAACCCATATAAAGTGAAATGGAGGTAGTATAGTAATAGTATCCTAGGCATCTTGAAGAATAATATCGTATTTCTTTTCACCTTTATGTCCACATAACAGATCCTACTCGGAATATCAGATGTTGCTGGATGGGGTGCTTTTGTTAAGGTATGGACATATGTTCATCAATCTTTTTCAGTAAACTGTTGCTGACTTGCTGTATTTCAGCTTATGTTTCATACATTTTGGATGTGGTTCCAGAGATCTGTGGAGAAGAATGAATATTTGGGAGAATACACGGGGGAACTGATCACGCAAAGTGAAGCTGACAGACGAGGAGCTTTGTATGACCTTATAGATAGATCATACTTGTTCAACTTAAATGATCAGGTAAGTTTTGGGTTCTGTTGATTTTATTATCACACTTATTGCAGTTGAAATTGGTAGCAATAAGCTTGAGGTCTCACATCATGAAATATATGTTTCTCTGCAACTCTGCAGTACGTTATTGATGCCTATCACTTTGGGAACAAGCTGAAATTTGCGAACCACTCATCTACTCCGAACTGCTATGCAAAGGTACGGAGCACTGCATTCAAGTAGTAAAAACTGCAATTCGATAAGTTCTTCACTGTTCTTGATAAACTTAGGGTTGTAATATATTGTGTTGTACAGGTGATGCTTGTGAATGGTGATCATCGCATTGCCATCATTGCAGGCAGAAACATGGAAGCTGGAGAAGAGATCTTGTATGATTACGGTTATGGCCCTGAACATGAACATGAATGGGCTAAGAAACCAGAACATAAAAAGAAAGATGGTCAATCTGCGCGCAAGACAGACGAAGGAAGCACCAGCAAGGCGCCATGCACAATGAAAAAGGGAGGAAATGTGTAATTTGCTAGTAGGAACAAAAGGGAACTAATAACTTCAAACCTAGTTTCTTTGGTGATAATCAGACATGTTTATCAGAAGAATATTTCTTGTGAACATTTGTTTTCATGAGCTAATTACAAGTGATAACAAGGCATTGAGGCATTGAGCGATCTGTGCTTTTACAGTGCTATACTATTTGGAACAGTTATGTTACTAATGTTTCAATTTGAGGACATATGGTTGATTGCCTTCTCTCTCCATTGATAGAGATTCCAAGATTGAGTTTCTCTAGATTCATAATGAGAATTTTGATCTTTTATTACTCGGGCCATAACTGAGAGATATTATCGAGCGAGGCATGTTAAAGCCGGGCTATCCTAGTAGTCTTTCCCCAAGGAGATGTCGTTATTATCAACTCAGCCGAAATCGTGTCTCAATAAAAAATAATTAGGGAGTTTTGATACTTTAGCCGTACTACGCATTTTAATTCTACCACTATAAAAAGCTTTGGCATCTACCTTAATTTTTCAACTACAATTGAATTGTGTCTTCCTAATAAATCATTCTTGGTTCTTTGCATAGGTCATACTCAAGGATGGACCTGCTACAATAAAAATTTACCCTATCTTTAGTTTATTCCTACTTCTCCATCAACACTTTCTTTGATCGAAAGATGCTATATGAGGCTTACTTCAAATAAATTTGAGTTTCAAATCCAACAATCTCCCCACTCTTGAAGACAAATTTCAAATCACCATTTTCAAGTCTCTCTTATTCAAGAAGAAGACCTTTGAGCTACTGGCCTGAAGGTTAATCAAGTCGAATACAATCTCAAGCCCCTGTTTACAACCTTTGTAAACATATCGTAAGGATTCTATCTCCGTGAATCTGGCTAAGTCAGTGACCTCTATTCTCTCAATACGTAACTTAAGGAAATGATATCTCATCCTATGTGCTTTGTCCTAATGAAACATGGGATTTTTAGCCGATAAATCGCACTCGAATTCTTTCCAATGTGTTACATCCATGCTCAAGATTCAACTCTTTCAGGAAAGTCTGCAACCAAATCATCTCCTTCACGGCTTCCGCCATAGCAACATACTCTGCCTCACAACTAGACAATGCTACTATTGGTTGCAACTTCGATCTCCAGCTAATAGCAGTACCCCCAAACGTGAATACATATCCACTAGTAGACTTTCTACTATCAACATCACCACCGTTATCAGCATCTACATATCCCTCCAACCCCATACTAGATTTACGGAAACACAAGGATTTTTCAAAGACTCCATCTCGTGTATCTTCAAAAATTCACTTCATGCCTCCCCAATGTTCTCTCCCTGGGTTAGACATATATCTACCGACAACTCCCACAGCATGTGTAATATCAGGTCTAGTGCACATCATAGCATACATAAGACTACCTACCGCAGAGGCATAAGGCAGCTTATCCATATACTTTAAATCATCTTCTGCCTCGTGAATGTTGTATCGATAATTGAAAATGAGAAGAATGGCATTTTCATGTGTTTTGCATCCAAAGATGTTGAATCGCTTGATCACCTTCTTCAGGTATTCCTCTTGTGTCAATCTCTGCAGAATTCGATCTCGACTATTCTATCCCTGCACTTGCTTCATCACCCAGGTTCTTCATCTAAACCTTAATCGACAACTCTTTCTTCAACATGTTTACCTTTTGCAAATCACCCCACAATTAACATATCACAACATAAAGAAAAGATAACATACCTGAACTTCCTTATGTAACAAATAGTGGTCGGTCTCACACCTCACAACTTCAACCTTTGATAAAGTTATCAAAGGTAATATTCCGATCGCTCGAGCTGTTTCTGCCAGGCTAAGCTCTTCCGGCTCATAGACCAAATCTTGTTTCCCTCTAACCTCAAAACCTTGAGGTTTCTTCATAAATAATTCTTCATCTAGATCACCATGTAGAAACGCCATTTTTACATCCATCTGATGAAGGCAGATTATCTCGCTACCAATCCTTAACAGCTTCCGATTGTCACAAGCTTTTCAGCGTAGTCAATACCTTTCCTCCGTTGAACCTCTTGAAAACCAAACGAGCTTTGTAGCTGCTTACTTCCATCATGTTCTCCTTGATTCGTAGACCCATTTATTTTGCAAAGATTCTTCTCCGCTTCCCATGAATTAATTCATCCCACACGCCATGTTTGTCAACAATGACTCCATCTCCTCTTTCATCGCTAACTCCCACTTAATTGCATCATCGCATCGTACTGCTTCATCATAACTACTGTGCTCGCCTGGCTGGCTAATAACAAAGAAGCAGAGGGAGAATACCTCTCGAAGCTGGGTTTGTCGAATTTCAATACTGGGACCATGTCTCTACCTCGATCACAACAACACCCTTCCTCGCTGACACCGATTTAAAATGTTTTCACTGCATCTGGCTGCCTCCTCCATCTGAACCCATCTCTTCCAAAGGTGGCATATCAGCAAAAGGATTTTCAGTTTGACCTTCAAGAGCAGGGGCATGATATAAGACATGTCATTTGGAAGGAACCGAAATATGCGCCTTTCTCCCAAGGCTTGACTTCTCGGTATTTCATTTGTGACTTTACCTTTCACTCTTTTCCTCTAACACTTTATGTCCGTCCTTGTATAAAAAACTTGTTCATCAAGACCACATCCTTGCTTCTCGAATGATCTTCCTGCTCTTCTCGATCATAGAACCTGTGATCCCATTTCAACATCGCCATAACCACAAAGTGAGCAAATGTTAGATTTTGTTTCAAACTTATTTTTGTTAGCATTTGCATCAACATGAAAATAGGCTAAACAACCAAATACTTTCAGAAAAGAATAGTTTACCTTCTTCGAACTCCACATCTCTTCGGAAATTTTAAAACTCAGAGGGACTGAAGGTCCTCTGTTTATCAAGAAGGCTGTGATTGGACAAGGGCCCCGCCTGCACGGCTTCAGGTAAACCACAATGTAACCTCATACTCCTAGTACGCTCATTCAACCGTCTCCCTGCTTCATTCTTTCACTAATTCGCTCGTCAGTGTTCCCTTCTAATAGTCTTCTGCATCCTTATCCCATTATCGGCACAATATTGTTTGAAATCCCTATCAGTGTATTCACCCCATTATCGGATCTCAAACACTTCACTCTCACCCGTCTCGTTCTCAACCATAGCTCTCCACTTCTTGAAGACTTCATACACCTCGGATTTATTCTTCAAAAAATAAACCCAGACCTTTCTCGTCGTATCATCAATGAAGGTCACATAATACGATGCACATCCTACGGAACCAACCGCATGTCCTCTATTATTATCCGCGTGAACTAACTCTGCCTTCTCGATTTCTACCAACGCCATTTTTAGCAAAATCACCTTCTTCGCTCCACGTACTTCACGTATATGATGATCAATGATTTGGAGCTCAGTATCACATTATTTGAAACAATTAGTTTCATACCTTTCGCCTCATGTGACTCAAACGGTTGTGCCACAATGACATCGCTCTCTCGTAACCGGCCACGTAGTTATCGCTGAGAACTCCCAAGAAGGTACGAGTACCTATCTTCTATCTCGGCTATGTCATTGCACCACGAGCTACTTTCCAGTTGCCTTCACCGAACGTCGTTCGGTAACCATCCTCATCCAACTGACTCACCGATATCAAGCTCTTCACTAGCTTCGGTACATGCCTCACTTTAGTCAACCTCCAGGTAGAACCATTCGACAACTTCAAGTTTATATTCCTCCTCCCATCCGCATAATCTACCAAGCCACCATTAGCAAGATGAACCGTTCCATAATCTCCAGCCATATAATTCAACATTATATCCTCTCGAAATGTGTAGTATGAAATGATGTTCTGTATCCAAGAATTTATAGAGCACCACCGTATTGTTAGAAAGATCTCGCGATAATCATCAACAACATTAACATTGTTTTGTTACTCTCTCTCGACTACCGTGACGCCAGATCATGACAAAGACGTGACCACTCTCGCCATTATCTCAACATTCTAGAGTATGTCCTCCAAACTTCTCGACCTACCTCCTCTCGACTCTCAATTCTCCATTTATTCTTGACGTTTCCTTGTCATAGCGTTCCTACCGGCCTACATTCACGTAACTCTTCTCACCCCCATCATTCTCCGAACTTCTTTCTCGACGTACATCGCCGACCACCTTGTCAGAATCCTCATTCCCCGACTAAATTACTAACAGCAGCCCTCATCGGCTCCCAACTATCCAGTAAAGATGCTAATAGTAATAGTATTAGTGCTTGTAATTCATCCTCGAAGTTAACCTCAACAAAGAAACAACTCCATTTATCAAAGGCTGAAATCATGGCGTGTTCACCATAGAGTAAGTTTAGGACATCACATCCCTCAAGTGAAACAATTGCTTCATTAGCCGTTCCTTATTGTTGGCGGACGGCTTCTCATACAACCCCGACAAAGCTATCATCAAGCCTCATTTGTCTCTTCAACATTGGTAAACTACGTTCCTAGACAAGCACGGTCTCACTATACCCAAGACTTGTCTATCTAGCTCATTCCATTCCTCAACCTCCATATTTGTGCTTCGCTCTAAAGCGTTTACAGTTTCTTCCCATACAAATAATCTTCCATATTCATCTTTCTCAATGTGCGAATCAACCCTATCGAACTTATCTACGCACGCGGTCGACACCTTCGGGTTCTTCGCCATTGTATTACTGTGATAAACTATATCTAGACTGCTTACAACCAAAGCTCTCCGATATCAATTGTTAGATATTAACACGTATATATCAACACCCAACCCATGAGTCTAATACGCTCTACTATCCAACAAACAATAATAATGGTAGACAAAAAGCAAAAACAAGTAAATAACACCAAACATTTATACCGGGTTCCCCTCGCGTGACGCCCCGTCAGCCGCTAATCTACTAACGATCTCTCAAAGCATTGCTACAAAGTTCCATCAAAACTAAGCTTCTCCAATTGAGTAATACTTATAATCTAGCATTGTCAACTTACAAATTTATTAATATCTAGATTTAAATAAACGATATAATAAACGATTCTAATCAAGAGAGAACAACTCTAACGACCTCGAAAATGTAAAAAGTAGAGAGAAAGATATTGATTAATCTCAAAATGAGATCTAAACTCAACTTATACACTTCCACCGCTTGGGTCGGGACTTTGATCGGGACTAAGCATCACCCGATCAAGTCCCGACTGGTCCAAACATGCCCGGGAGGTCAGAGCAAGGAGGTCCCGACCTCCTCCCGATCTCCTCTGCCACTTCAGCTCAAATTTGAGCTTCAATCCAACAGATCTGGGTTCCTTGGTTGGAAAACTGCAACTTTTCTAGGAGCTAATAAGAAAGTGTTTCACCCACCTTCTTCTTCAGAGGGAACGTGCCAAAGCTTTGTTAAAGTTTCTTGATGGAATTCCACCGTCTGTCTGTCTACCATGGTAAATTTCATCATTTTCTCACACCCGAGGCATTCATCCAAAGTTCTAAACTCATGGAAGGGTTTTAGGTGCAGCAGTGGGCGGACCAATTTGCAGCTGTGAGTGCTGATTCCGTCGATGCATTAAAACACCGTTGCTTCGCCTAAATAAACGCGAATGTAGGAATTGCTAAAATAATCGCTTAATTTTCGCCTGCGACATCATTCCTATACTAATGAAAACTGAACGGGAGTGGACGGACCAATTTAAATATGAGTGCTGGTTTGACAACTCTGTTGGAGCATTGGCATTTGAAGAGTCATTCACTATTCGCATGAAAATAGCTGTGAAGTTGGCACTTGTTGTAGGTTCCATTGTTGCTATCCCTCTTAATTGGATTGAGTTGATGGTGACAAGAGAACAGTCGCCTATACCACACAGCGCTGAAGAGCAAGGAATAAGGGATACGATTGAGTACTAGAACTGAACCTGATGACCTCTCTTTTATTTGATTTATTGATGTTTTATGTCAGCTATCACATTACAACTCAAATTACTACTTGAACAATTATGAACATTTCTGTCAACTCCCTTTGAATGGATGCCTCTTGTTTATGATAGACGTTCACAATTCACTACTTGAAAATTCTATTACAAATTCATGTTGTGAGTTGGCTCGTTAACTTAGTAGGGGAAAATATTGATGCATGGATGAAACCACAAATTCAGAAGATGCACAATGACAAGAATATGCACTATGATCGAAAAACGTCATTATTACAAGAAGGATTGAAGACATAATAATCTGACAAACATATCACTTCACCATATATCATCCAATAACTCAAGTAAATCAACCTTGAGGCAGTTTCTTAAAAAAGAAGGGGGGAAAAAGCAATCACTTCACAATGAAAGATGACTAGAAGCTCAAAAAACTGCCTCAACCAGTACATGTTTACGCCTGGGGTACCCTAAACCAATCATATGATTCAGATAAACCTTCCCATCCTTCACAGTCGCTGCTGTTGCCAGTCGATGAGTAATTGCTTTGGATGTGCTTACTACACGAGCAGTCTCCCAATCATCGGTGCTTTCCACCAATTTTCCTCCCATCATCCCGGCAACCACAAGCTTCTCCGGGGACAACAAATCTATGCCATCACCAAATGCTAATGAACCTTCAACTAACTTCACCACTTTTACTTGATCGTCTCCTTTTTCCAAACCAATCTTGTACAAATTTCCACTGAATGTGTGGATTACTAATAAGTATCCATCAGGGTGGTAAACAATCCCATTTAGAGTGACTAAGTTCTTGTACCATTCTTTTAGGGTGAAGAGGGGACTTTCTATTGTGCCAAGATATTCACCATTTACTCCTACCTTCCAAATCTTGCTTGCTTTGCAATCAGTAATATAGCTGTTACCATCTGCATCTACAGCTACATCGTCTGCAAATGCTTTGCCATCCTCTGCATGATGAAATCAAAGCTAAATAGCATATCATGTTAAATTTATACTCCAATATGCGCATACCCGAACCAAAACTAAACTGGTCCGATACACATTCGAAATGCAAATTCGAAACTTAACCGGGAATGCCCGAGACCAGACCTGTAATACCTAGTTATTTACTATCTCCAATTCATTTAATCGACGTTTTCATTTTTCTGTGAAATATTTGACATGGAAAACCGAAAATGTCAAGTAAAATGGATTGGAAGGAGCTTTTACTTACCGAGTTTTTATTTAAAAAAATATATACACAGTCCGATTCCTGTGGTGTATATTAACCCGGAATGAACCAATTCGATAACAATAGATAGTGGTGTGAATACATGGAGTATACTCGAACCCATTCGACCAAACACCACATAGTGTATTATCAATTCAGCTCTATTCATAATTATTACTCCTATTACTCTTGTATAATTTATTTATAAAATCATTATTTTCTTTCCTCCTTTTTACTTTTCCATGAAAGTGATGAAACACAAAAAGAGTAAAAAAAATATCTCTATAAGCAGTCGAAGTTTTGACAAAGATTAAATTAGGGTGTTGTATGTAGAGATTTTTTAGGACCAACTTTTATTACCTGGGCCACTAAGCTTGGTAAGAAACAAACGTTCCCAAGTGGTCAAATCATAGGCCACAACAGCACTATACTTGTTCCCAAGCGCATCAGCAACAACAACAACAACCCTATTCCTCTGCCTATCAATAGCAAGCCCCAAAGTAGCATTTCCACTCAAATCCACATCTTTAACCACTATTTTCTCCTCCAAATGACTCTCATTTTCAGACAAACTAATTTCCCCTAGACCACCTTCGAAAAAACTCACCAAGAATCTGTTGTTGTCTGAATCCCACTTTGTACACTCCCTCATCCACCCATTGCTGTGGTAGGAGATATTGGTGGTTGACTTTTGGGTTTCAAGATGGATTATGTAGCCTATGGGTATGGCTGATAATAAAAGGAGAATCAGGACAAACTTTGTGGAACAACAAAAGAATACCATAGTTGATTATGATTTTTTTTTGTGGGTTGGGTGGGGGGAGGATTATGAGCAATGTAGTTTGATGGTTGGTGAGTAGGTGCAATTTGATAGGTTTTTAATGAGTAGTTTAATAGACAGTTTTTTCCATGGAGATATTTAAGAATTCGACCAACCAAGAAAATTTTAACAAAAAAGGCCAAAAAAAATTGGGGTCAATGGCAAGGAACAATGAAGTAATTCCAAGATGAGGGTGTGGGATGGCCCTTGGACTTTTGGCAAACTTGCATTGAGATGCTCGGGATCGTGGAGTGCTAGCACCTAGCCACCTGGCCTGATACCATACTCGTTCGAACTCAACTCGATTACTCAATTCATTATACTGCTGATTGAAGTTCCGTATGCAAGCATAAGTTATAATTAAGTTATCTTAAGGGTATTGGGTATTGCTGACTCGTTAAGCAGTACTCCAATACACAATTAAAGTTCATTCATTTCAAAGTTTGTGATATGATTTTCCATTTAATTTAAATCTGATTTACTTGAAAAGGTCTTTCCTTAAGTTCAGTCGTTGATTTTGGGATTGTGTGTCGAGGTTTGTGCTAATTCTTTATTGATTAATAAAATATAAAATTGATATAATTGAATTTGGTTTTAAAAATATTTTCATAATATTATTTTTTTGTAATTTTTCATAATGCACATAAAAAATAATTAATGATTAAAGTTGTGTCTCGAAAAATAAAAAGGTTAATTAATTTGAATTGGAGGCAGAATAATATTATTATCCGTTTTTTGTGTATTTAAGATAAAGATAATTTACTAACTTTGTGGACTATGTTATTGATTTATTGTTCCATTTCATTTAAATTGACCATACTAATATAATTTTATTTAAGTAATTGTCTAGGCCTAATGTAAATTGCAATCCAATATAAATACCAATATATTATGAATAATTAAATATTTATTTAAAATATATAATAAATTTAAAAATTAATTAAATATAAATGATCGATGTGATTCGGTTCGGTGCGATTCTATTTAGGGTAAAACCGCAAACCGCAAAAAAGCTTCGATTTTGAAATTATTCAAACCTCATTGATTTTGATTTCAAAAAAATCGAACCGAATCTGTTCAAATCGGTGCGATTCGGTTTTTTTTTTCAATATCATCATCCCTGGGTATAGTACCTTCAAGGTCCCAGGTTGTGTTTTTAATCCTTACCAGCTCTCAATTCTGTCCAAGGTACACTCTATTTCACGCATCCGTCGGAAACACTAATTGACCATGCATTATCAGTTTTTATGATCGCATACGTTAAAACAAATTTGATGCTTTTGTTTAATACATAATCATATAAGGTTATAATATAAATTTGGTAATGAAAATGAAAATGCATTCAGGTTCTAAGAAACGTTCAGACATATGAATTGAGAAAAGAAATTGTTAATGACACTATGTCTATATTACGTAGTCTCATGGCTAGATGAGTTTTCTCTGAAACAGAGAAGTAATGAGTTTAGATGACAAATTGACAATCAAACACTTTTATATATTGAAATTAAGTGGGATGCGTTAGATTGAAAGAAACCTGATTTAATGGTACAATTTTATTTCTCGAACCGTTCAAAATATTTCGAGTCTGGAATGAGAGAAATTTCCTAGAGATTCGTTCTAAGTTACACGGCTGCTATAGCCTGAATAGTAACAGAAAGATGTAATTATATTTAACCTCTATTTGTAAGTGTAGTGTTTGAGGAAATCTTTTTTAGGATCAAAACAGTCATTTCACAAGTCTTTTTTTTTTTTACTGTTACGGTGTGCTTTTAGTGGACTACCACACAACATCATTATTCAAAATGATTATTAAAGAATATAAAGTATTCTTTTGCTCAATCATAAGCATATAGGTTATCATATAAATTTGTTTAAACTTTGAAATTTATTCCCTTTTCTGGAATGAACAAGTAAAAAAGAAAGCTAAAAAAGCTCAACTGAAAAACGAAAACTTCTCAATTTGAGAAAATAATACCCATAAACTACAAACTACAAAGAATAAACAAATCACAGGACTCTCTCTATACTCTTCTCACTCCTCTGCTCTCATTGTACAGGTAAATTCATCCAATCCATTATTTTCCATGTAATTAAAATGTGAATATAATTTTCATAAAGAATGTTGTCATTATATGCAATTATGGGCTATAATTTTCTATCCGTGTTACACATTCATGGTCGGCTTGATCCTGTGTATCAATTGATGACACATTTAGATGAAATACTATTGAAGTTGTATCGGGATCAAGTCACATGAAATGTGTCGAGTGATGTGATGCATACATAATTATTCATCCCTTAATGTAGTGTGTCACCAATTGGTTCAAATGATCCATCTAGTCCGTTAAAAAGTAGATAAGGGGGTAGCTATGCATGTAGTAAATGAGATATATTCTGTGTCAGGTGATTTAATTTCATTCACGACGCAATGTGGAACTAATCTATATAAATTTGAAACAATCTCCATTCTTGAATGTTTTTATATTTTGATTCTCTTGTATGTATGATAGGGAATATTTGTTCTATAAGAAGTGTGATAATGGGTGGGCATCATCCTAAGTTAATAGGACCAAGTCCGATCAAGGAGATCGTTCTCGCTATCATTATAGGAACAGCTTGCGGATTTGGATGGAAGAGATTTCAATGGGAACAACAGAGTAGAACCAGGCAATTCTATGAAGCACTGGAACGGGGGGACATCTCCGTGGTGCCCGAAGAATAATCGACTTGCTTCATTGTTGTATGCAATGCCTTGTAGAAATTACATCCTCTAATTGTGTTGTCTCAATCTATTTCCTTTGTCATTACAAGGTTATTAAATTTGAGGTTGTTTAGACTATCTTATATTGCTTAGACAAGAAATAAATCGTTTTCTGTATTGGAGATTTCATCCACTGATTCATCTGGTTGATGAATAAATTCATTTGTTAAAAGTTTTTGCATAATGTAATGAATATTTTGCTATTCTAGATGCTCTCATATTGCATTTCATTTGTTAAAAGTATGCATATGTGTAGTTAAGATTTATCGTGTTATGGTGATGGATTGAGATTACGTTCTTAAAACTAAAACAATAAAAGCCCCTCAGAAATGGTCTACACACTCCAAAATTAATATTATTGTAATTAATAATTCAGCGTTTCGAATATCAGATATATTTCTGACTATATTATTGAAAGCAATCTTAACATGGATGTCTATTAGGGGGTCAGAAAAAAAATTATTTTGGGGGAGAAACACCATGAGTATACATGTGAGTTGACAATTTAAACCCAATACCTCCTACAAAAAGATTGTCTACCTAAAAGATAAGAAAGATCTTTAAAAAACTATCTCTACCTAAGACTGAGGTGGGCATCAACTATTGGTAGACTATAGATAAGAAATATGTGATCAATATCAAGTGCCTATTCCAATCATATTCCTCCCAATATTTAATCAAACCAAAGTGGCAAATCTTCAGCTTACATTTTTCCATACATCAGTTGTGTCCCAAAATTAAAGTCCATTAGTCATGGCAACTATAGCTGGTATGAGCCTCACAACTCCAACAACATTGGCTAAGGCAACAGACTCACCAAAGATTTCATTTACCAAAGTGCCATGTTTGAACACCCCATGGAGGAGCCAATTCTGGAGTAACAGAGTCTATATTCGCCCTATCGCCGCGGCGCCTGATCGATTATCTGAGAAGGTGGCTGAGAGCATCAAGAGTGCAGAGGAGGCATGTTCTGAGGACCCTGTTAGCGGAGAATGCGCGGCGGCCTGGGATGAGGTGGAGGAGCTGAGTGCTGCTGCTAGCCATGCTAGGGACAGGCAAAAGGACAACAGTGATCCATTGGAGACTTTTTGCAAAGATAACCCTGAAACTGATGAGTGCCGTACCTATGATAATTGATTGATTATGGTCGTGTTGTTAGCATACATGGGATTGTTTATCTAAGTTTTTAATGATTGATTATGGGCATGTTCTTATGATACATGGGATTGTTATTACTTCTAAATTTAGCATGTATTATGATTTATGACAACTTGTCTAAGGCTAGAATTCAGTTCAAAAATATGGGTATGTGCAAGAAAGTTAATTTGTCAACTCTATTGTATGTTCTATTTGGCTTGATAAAATTAGTTTGTTTACACCATCATATATTGCCATATAAATTTTCTAGTCAATTAAGTATTTTATTATATTTCAAGAAGTACAATTGATTCAGTTGTCCATCAGTTTGAGCCAAGAAGATAGATCATAGATGTGTAAGGATAAGTGGATAACCCATCTGGCCATCTTCAAACGATGTATTTTTTTTACTGATTTGATGGATGATACACTTAAAAATAGGAATACAAAATAGTACTTTCATTCTTAAAGAAAACATAATTTTATGATGTGTATAATAAATAACTCACATGATAGTTCCACCATTAGTTTATTTTTTTCTTCTCATTCAAATACATTTAAAGGTAATTCATTTTAGTACTCCGTAAATTAAAATAACAGGGCCTTAAAGTTTCACGCCGTTTTCTCCCAATTTTGGGAAAAAAGCTTTCTTTCACCTTTTCTTTGCCGGGTTTAGTGGTTTAGGGGTCATGGAGGCAAATTTATACGGTTTTGGGAACGGTCTCGTTGGAAGGGAGAGGAGTTGGATGAAGTCTTTGTTCGGATGCTCGCTTTTGAGGACAAGTGCCAGTTCAGTTTAGTCGCTAAGGTACTGACCAAGAAGAGGTTCCATGTCAAACGTTCAAAGATACCATGAAGGTGTGCAAAGTGCTAGATATGGATATCATCTTTGTTGAGTCTTCAAAGGATGACGAGAGTCTTACAACATGAACTTGTCTTCGAAGGAATTCAAGTTCTTCCATATAAACATCTCAAATCGAAAAAAGAACATGATTTTAGGCATGGAGGATGCGGAGGGCGTGTGGCAGACGGGCACGGAGAAAGTCGAGGGAATTGTTTTGGACTACTTCACTAATATTTTTAGTGCACATGGTGAGTGTGACCCGGACTTGGTTACTAAATTTGTGGATTGTAGAGTACTCGAGGCAATGAACCAACAGCTAACCAGGCTAGTCACTAGTGATGAGGTGAAGTGAGCAGTTTTTGAAATACCAACTCTAACTCTCACTGGCAGGATGGGATAGCTGTGAGGGTATGTACGTACAACAAGGGGATCCGATCGAGGCGTGATTGGTTCAAATTTTGGGGATGCAAGAGGTACGAAGACCGAGAGGGAGTATCTCCGATTCATATGTGTGAGCAAAGAAGGAGGTATTTGCGTTTCTGGTTGCAAAAGTAGAGGAAAGAATAAAGGGATGGAAGCGGAAGCTTTTATCTCAAGTGGGTCGGGGAGTTATGGTTAAATCGGTAGCTATAGCTATACCACATTTCGTTATGAAGTGTTTCAAATTACCATATGAAACCATTGATGTCTTGAACAATCACATGACGAAATTCTTTTGGGCAAGCTCGGATAAGGAGAGGGGGATTCACTGGCAAAGTTGGGATAAGTTATGCGAGGATAAACTTGAAGGAGGCCTGGGTTTTAAGGATCTTGAATGCATGAATTTGGCGTTACTAGCTAAACAGGGATGACGGGTGGTATCAAAGCAAGCTTCACTACTGTCGAAGCTATTAAAGGGAAGATACTACCGTCAAACATCCTTTATGAAAACAAAGCTTGGAGCAAACCCATCCCTTGGGTGGCGGAGTCTCTTGGAGGGAAGAAAAGTGTTAACTCAGGGTATTCGTTGGAGGGTCAGAAACGAGAAAGAAATAGATATTTGGAAGGATCTTTGGATCCCTCGAACCACCGATTTCTTCGCAAGAGATAGAAAAGTTGAAGGGTTGAACAAGGTCTCGCAATTTATTAATAATGGACAATGGAACGAGGAGTTAATTCTTGACTTGTTTAATGAGGAGGATGCTCGAAAAATCTTGGCTATACCTTTAAGTCGATCTCACATCCGGGATCGAGTTGTATGGCATCACACAAATTGTGGAGTTTACTTGACGAGTTCGGGCTACAAAAGTGCGAGGGAACTTAAAAGAAATGGGAATGGGCGTAGCAAACCCAGGGATGAATCGAGTGGCCAGCGAAAGGTTGAGGAAGTAAGGAAAAATGTGTGGCGTCTTCGAATCCCGCTACGAGTAAAAACTTTCAATTGAAACTGTTTCCATAACAACATTCCGACCAAGGATAGACTCGCCAACAAGGGGATTCTAGTTGATAGGGGGTGCTTATTGTGTCAAAATCATGATGAGAACTTATTGCACATATTGTTGACATGCCCTTTTTCTAGCAGGTTGTGGTATGCTACCCCTTGGAATATATTGACCACCGAACAACCGTGGCACACTTTCAAGGAGTGGTGGGGCTTTTTGTCCGGGCAGTTGCAAGCTCAAGAATGTCCAGATATACTAGAACAAATGGCTTGTGTACTGTGGAATATTTGGAAGCATAGGAACAGAATCCAATTCGAAGGCAAAGCAGGGGAGTTGGATGAAATCTGGAGGGATGGTATGCAGTTAGCTTTGGACTATTCTCGCCTAAATTCACCCAGCCCTTCAAGAACAGTTGGTGCACAACATACAACCGAGGCAGCTAGCAGGGACAAGAAGTGGACGAAGCCTTGAAATGGATTTGTGAAAATCAATTGCGGCCGCGGGCTGGAGTAAACATGAAATGAAGGGTGCAAAATTCAGTATACGAGAAGACAAACCAATAATGTAACACATTGTATTGCACACTGGGATCATAATGGAGCTCGTGAGTTTACCTGGCTTTCGCACCCTCCTAGCTTGCTTTTTACAGCCCTTTTACACTGTTGTTCTAGTTAGTTCTTTGTTGATTGTCTTTTATATTTGAAAAACAACCTTGTATCGCTACGTTATTTTATCTAATGATATCCTATCGATTGAATTAAAAAAAAAAAGTGAAACTTCAAAGTTGTTCCTCTACTTCTTAACAAAGAAATGGTCTGCACACCAAGATCACCGAAGATCAAGAGTACAATAATCAACTTTTTCTGATTAACAATATAAATTAGGGTTAATACTTGTGCAATCACTTTATGTTTCGATATGTTTCATTGGTCATATATTTAAAAGCCGTCCCCGTCGATCCACTGTTTTTAAAAATATTCGATTCGATCACCCATTCCGTCCGTGAGAACACGTGACTTTTTAATAAGGGCATTTTTTGTCTTTTCACTTAATTGAATGGGTGATTAGTGGACCTAAAGATAGGTGATCGACTTCAACTTGATTTAACATACTTGATCGATTAAAACATTAGATGCGCAATAGGTGATCGATAATAACATTAGGTAAATATAAGCGGAGTAATTTAGTCGATTCCGATATTTAAATATTAATGGCCATAATACTTCTTAACGTTTGACCTCTTTCTCCCTTAATTACAATCGCGCTCCCAATTTCTTCACAAATTAGTAATCTTAATCACCATTTTTTATCTTTCGATTAATGCATCTAAGCTGAACATTAGAAACTTCGCTTAAAATAAGAAAAATAGTACATTGTGAAATTTATCCGAAGCTAACCTAGAAAGGACCATACATATGAAATTTGGAAAGATAGTCGTTGGCCGAGATCTTGAATTGAGCCAGTGACTCACTTGAGAGCGAGGGCCGACAAACTATATTGGTGCAAAAGAGCTTGCCAATTTGAGCATTGCTAGCAGTCTAGGATCGAGGATGGCAAGAATGACTTTAATTATAATCACGTTTTTATAGGCTCTCTTTCTTCCAGATTTACCGACTATACATATACCAAATGAGCTACTGGAGGCGAGAATCTTGAGGTGAGCCAGTGACTCGTTTGAGTATTGCAAAATGGGAGAAATAAAATAAAAGTATAAAATTTAGAAGCCAATGTGGTTATGTATTGCTATGAAAAATTATTTAAATAAATTGAAATCGAGAAGTAAGCAATTGAGGGGAGAAATGGGTATCAAATGTTATAATAGGGTGTATTGGGTCATGAAGAACGTTAAATATGAAGTGACTAAATTAGTTCAAAATTATCTTTTTATATTTCTTAATGTTATCGGTCGATCGCTTTATGTTTACTAATGTTTCGGTCGATCAACATGTTTCAAAGCGGTCCCGGACGATCACATGTTTGAAAAAATTCCGATTCGATTAAGTGAAAAGACAAAAATGCCCTTCTTGAAAAGTCACGTGTTCCTAAATGTGACGGAGATAGATGTCGACTATAACGTTTTTAAAGATGGGTGATTGGCCAGAAGATGGTTTTGAAAGATAGGTGATCGACGAAACATCTTGTAAGCAGTGGTGCGGCGCCATTAACCACATAAAATTATTCTTTCATCGATGTATTTTAATTGTATTTACTCACATATTGAGGTCGATTTTGTCTTTAATTCTTTCTTTTAATTGTATTTATTAAAAATTAAAAATTAATATTATGAAAATTTATAAAAGGCGAATCACGATTATATAAATTATATATTTTTAAAATAATAAATAATTTAATAATTAATTGTGACTTCAATTCGAAAAAATAAATAAACAATTATTTTGGATTGGAGGAGTATAAGCTTTGTTTAGAATATCTTCTTTCATTAGAATAGAATCTTTCATGATAACAGAGCTTCGTCTTTCACGAAGTTTCTATCACAGATGATTCCAATTAAACTTTTGATGTATGGAGAATCTAAAACTAGGATTGGGGGAGGAATATAGTTGATTGTTCATTTTGGGGCTCAGCACCTCGTCTATAGCAAAAACAGAACTACAATTGAGATTAATCTTTCCAAATCCATCCATCCACAAACACCACACCACAGATTCCTTTCTCATATCGCAATATGAGAACCTTTCACTATCCTTGAAAATTAAACAATTAATAATTGTTTTAGTGAAATATGTTTCTTCTAAATCAATCAAATAAATAGAGACGAAAAAAATATTTCACAATATATAAAAAACGTAAGAAGTATAACTGGCCATTTAGATTTATTTCATTATATCCAAAGAACCATCAAATACTAAAAAATATAAGTAAATAAAACTATACTGCTTCGTAATAAATCAACAATGGGACACTCTCCAAAAATTAGCAAACTTAAAGATGTATTGATCAAGGTTCACCAAATACATTCAAAGTTTCAAACTTAACATCCATCACTCAATTAATAACAACACACAATTAAGCACTCCAACAAGAATGCTCAATGAAACGAACATATAATCAAACATATCAAACAACAACACACGAATACAATGCAGATTGACTAACACAGTGCCGCTTAGATAATCAAAAGTTCACCAAATCCGATGAAGCATTGATCGGAAGTGTAGGGAAAGGAAGCTGCCACGGCTCCAGTGATGAGTTGTGCACCTCGGGTATCTCTACATTTATGCCATTAGCCTCTGCAACAATTTCAAGAACAGTGTTCAACGAGCACAAACGATCAGTCAACTCCATCACTTGTGCAATAGACACATTTTTCTGAGCCATTGCACTAGCATACATTTGGTCCAGCTGCTCAATCCTCTGATTAAGCACACCATTCTCAGCTTGCAAACGACTCACTTCAGTAAGCAGATTATCACTATGTTGTTGCTTCCTCATACGAGACCTCCTAGCTGATTCACGATTGGAAATCATCCTCTTCCTTTTCCTCTCATCAAATTGAGCATATCGATCAACATCAGAGCCCGAGCTAGCAGGTCGTTGAGTAGTCGGAGCAATTGATTCCATCACTTCTCTTTAATTTTTTGTTTCGTTCTATTATTTCCCAACACCAATTACAAAAATCTAAATTCTAACCACTATGGTCGGGTTTGAGTCTTTCAATGACAAGTATCGATTTTTCTAAAATCTAAATTCTAACCACTAGGGTCGATTTAGAGTCTTTTCAATGACAAGTGCAGATCTTTCTTAAAACCTAAATTCTTTACCACTAGGGTCTCGTTCGAGTCTTTCAATGACAAGGGTCAACTTTTTTGTTTTAAATCTGAACTCTTTCAAGATCTACAAGATTTTTTTAAGTTCTAACAAAAATACTAAATCTTTTGGGTAGTTTTGGCAAAAAAATCAAAGCGGTTGAACTAATTTTGGGCTAATTCATGAAAAAACATAGAACCAATAAAGAAAAACAACTGAAAAAGAGTGTATAAGGCGAATCCTACGCATGGGATCTGAGTAAAACATCAAATTATTTCAAGAAACATGGATATTCAATAATAAAATGCTAAACCAAGCTCAGAATAAATTAATTAATAAATTTATTAGACAATCGGTTACTTGTAAGAAGCGTTGACTTTGATCTGTACACATCAAGAACAAACAACAAAAGATAGTACAACATAGATCAGCAAAAAATTAATAAATCATCAAATAAATAACATGAAAAATAATTACAAAGATATTATAATATAAAACAGTAAATAATGAAGAAAAACGAAAGGATAAAGATGGTACCTTAAGAAATAGGACAAATATAATGGGACGTTTTGGCTAATGAATTAGAGGAAGGCTTTTATCAAGAAAGTATTAGGAGTTTTATAGGCCAAGATAGCATTGGAATATTCGCCCATTCAAGATTCTAACAACTCCGTCCACCTACCCCACGCAGTGTCGTTCGCGAGCCGGGTTAACAAGGACTTGGATCATAACTCGAATTGATAATTTGTCTCGGGAATTCATTTAAAATAGGATCGATTCTGATTTCAATTGAAAATTTTGACGAACCTAAATTAGAATCCAACCTATTTAGTTGGTTCTCTCAAAGGTCGAACCTAAATCGATTTGGTTCCCATCTCATCGGTTCCGATCGATTTCTGTTTGGTTCTAGTATGCACCATTTTTGGAGCCAATTGTCTTGGCCTCAAAATTAAGTGTTAAGACTAGATATAATTCATGTAATTTCAATAAATTTCTTTTAAGATCAATTATTCAATCTCCATACACATTCAATATATAGTATCACTCTTTCCACATATCTATGTATTCCCTATACTATTAGCTTTACAAATATTTACATAACCTTTGTTACATTCTACCAATAATGAGCAAAACTAAATATAAATTTCTCTATTTAAAATGTGCACATGCAAAAACAATAAGACTTTGAAAAGAATAATACGGAGTAATTAAAAGTTGAAAATCTACAGAAAATTTAATAATCAGTTCGGTTATTTCAAAGGCAAAACATAAATCGGATTGGTTCTCTCCGATGCCGAACCTAAATTGGTTCGGATTCGTTCGGGATTGAGCTTCAAGAAAGGCGAGAACATAATTTTGATTGGTTCTCAGGAGACCCGAGAAGCTAAATCGGTTCGGTTTCGATAGATTCAAAAAAATCCGATTATTTTGATTCGGCTCGATTTGGATTTTGTGCACTTTACTATTACCAACTACCAAATTATTTGTACACTCTTTAAATTAATAAACTCTTTATGATAATAATTATTTTATGTACCGATATTAATAGTCTCTTTAAAATAATACTCGATAAATTAATAACTACATAAGTTACTCGATGGGTAACATTCTTGCCATTATAGATTGAAAAAATTGAATATGTTTAATTGTCATTTTAGCATATAAAATTAATATTTTACATTTTGATATTCTTTTTAAACTCTTTTTATTATTAAATTATCAGTCAATGCGATGATATAGTTTGATTATTATCATTCTACGTTTCAATCTGTTTTTGAAATCTTTTAATTCTTGCTTAATTTGTGTGTATTCTACAGGATAATGATAAATGTAGTAGAAGGAGCGTATAATAAATTTGTAGATACCGACAATATTAATGTATGAAGTTGTTTTAATGTGCGGCGTTAGCAGGCGATTAATTTCCTAAGAAAAACAATATGGGTTCTAATTTTTATTTTGTCTCACGAAATAGTAAAAAATTAGGTGAAAATGTAGAGTGGCGATAAATTAAAAGCTATATCGTTGATATTATTTAATAATTTAAAAAAAAAGTAGTAAAAAATTATATTGAAAATGTAAAATAGAAATGTATTATGTTAAAATGATAATTATTTTAAAGCAAAAGCTTTAGTAAGCAGCAAATATGAAAAAATGTAACATATCAATCCAAACAACATAATACTTTCCCCTAATAAACATCATATTTCAACACTCAATCCAGATCTGTTTAGAACCATGTTTCTGCTGGATTGGTTTTATGGAGTCTTAGCTTCTCTTGGTTTATGGCAAAAAGAAGCCAAGATCTTGTTTTTAGGCCTTGATAACGCTGGCAAAACCACCCTTCTTCATATGCTTAAAGATGAGGTAATTCATTTTTGTTTTTGTCCCAAAATTGTTGTCCAATTTGGAATTTTGATGTTGTACAATTTTGAATTTTAATATTTTCCAATTTGGAATTTGGGTATTGTACAATTGTGAATATTTTTGTATATGTTGTATAATATAGAGAGAAATATATAAAAAAGATAGTATTTTTAATGTAATTTGCTAATCACAAGATGATTGGGATTCAAATTAAGATTGTATGTGTGAATTAAGAAATTTTGAACATTGGCAAAAGCACCCTTCTTCATATCCTTAAAGATGAGGTGACCCATTTTTGTTTTTGTCCCAAAATTTTGAATTTGGGTTGTTGAATTTTTTATTTTGAACTCGAATATTTTTTGTGTATGTTTATGATTATAGTTTTTTAACATAATTATCAATTAAGATGACAAGATGTGTCATGATAAGATGTGTCAATTAAGGTTGTAAAGTTTGTTAATTTGGAATTTGGAATTTGGAATTTTGGTTATTGTCCAATTATTTATTTGGATGGTGGATTTTTTTTTTGTACTAAAATAATTTTGTATATGTTTATGATATTTTGATGAAAATATGATAGTATTCTTAATATAATTTGCTATTAACATGATATTTTTTTATTCGAATTAAGGTTGTGTGTGTCAATTAAGACTAAAGTTTGTAATTTTGATGATTGAAATATAATCTACACAATCTTTTTTCAGATGGAGGGGGTAGTTTCCAATTGCTTTGAATTGGGTATTTTTGTTTATGTTCTACAGTATTTGGTGATTATATATAAAAAGATTGTTTAAAAAAAAAATATAATTTGCTACTACCATGATAATTTTTATTCAAATCAGAGTTATGTGTGTCAATTAAGACCATAAATTTTGATGATTGAAATGCAAACTTGACGATCTTTTTTGAGATGAAAGAGGGGGGGGTGGATATTTTCCAATTTATTTCAATTGAGTATCTGGAATCTCATTTCAGCATGATAATTTTGAGATTTTGACTAATGGATTTGATTTTAATTTTGCAGAGATTAGTCCAACATCAGCCAACCCAACATCCCACATCCGAAGAGCTGAGCATTGGGAAGATCAAGTTCAAAGCTTTTGATTTGGGAGGTCATCAGATCGCTCGTAGAGTCTGGAAGGATTATTATGCCAAGGTCAATTTTACATTTTTCGAGCTAACCAATTTTTTGATTTTGTTGCTTGTTCTTAGTTTATGTTACTCCGTAAAAGATGAATATGGTACAATTTGTAATTGATCCTGTGTTTGTGCTTAATCCGCTATAATATATACTCCGTATTTGTTATGTTATTTATTGGGGCATCAGGCATCTTAATGTTAATGTTATTAGCTAATATGTGGGTTGTGTCTGTAAAATGAACCACCTTTTTTGTTGTATGTGATTAGTTTTCTATTCTTGCTGATTGAGTTTTGCGGAATTCAATTTTTTGGTTACTGAATAAAAAGATTATGCAGTAATGTAATTCAATATTGTGTCCTCAAAAAGTGAAAATAATGGTGTAATTCACCTATCCATCCAGGTTGATTTGGTTTAAAATTTGATTTGTCATTTTAGATTGCTTTACCAAGCAATAAGTTTATTTTATGCTTTTATTTAAGCAGTTGGGATTGAGTTTCCAAATGGGAGTACTAAAATGCAAATGCTTGTCTTAAAAAGAAGAAATCGTCTTCCTAATACCCTCGTTTTATTGTCATTAAGAATTCTTCTCCCCAAACCAATATTGATGATGCTTGTCATTTTAAGCATGAAAAAAATATTCACATTTGTAAAGTTTAACTATTGTCACTAATTCCAAAACAACGCTTCTTAACAATGTAACAAACTATTGAAGTCTGAAGTCCTTAAACAACTCTTGTTAAAGATTGGAAGGAGTAGTATCTTTGGGAGAAGAACTAGCTGAGATCAAGTTTCATCACTTTGTGGCTAAATGATAGTTGAAATTAGAACTGAAAGTCTTCTGTTATAACAGTGTCTCCAGGTTGTTGCACTGGTTTTCTTATGGTGTGTATTTGGTTCTTGGGAAAGCATTATGCCTTTGTCATACTCTTGTATTATTCGTCTGATGATGTGTTCTTCTGTGGAAGGCATCACTCCTCTTTTTCCTTTTTGGATCTTTTCCCGTCTTATTCCTTTCTGTTGTGGCTACGTCAACATAGTGTGAAATATAGCTAAAAATAAGTGTATAAATCAATTCTTGAATCATGAAGATAATATTGAGATAGTCATGTAAAGATGCAAATATGACATGGTATAAGCTTGCTGAAAACTGAAAGTTAATTTTCAAATGGTGTTGCTGCTGAAATTGAAATAGATTACTGCTTACTGCTACAGTGCTACAATAGACTCAACATATTTCGATAATGATTGTATTGTGTTGTAGAAGAAAACTATAAAATTATACGGAGTACTATATAAGTAGAAACTGGGAACTGTCATTGGATACATCAGTTGTTCATGTATGTGGCAAAGTTTGTTATTGACATTGTAACATTTGGTGATGTAATAGTGTGCACTTGTCTAAGAAGGAAATTGGAGGTAATGAATTATTCTGTTTGTTCGTTTTTGGAATCTAAGTACTGACAGATGTTAAATTCTGGCACCTGAATTCTTAAAGTAATTGAAGACACTGAGGAACTTAATCCCACATCCCAGTTCTTTTTCTTTCTAATTATATTCTTACATGATTGGCTGCATCGTCTTCAGCTTTATTTTGTCACGTTATCTGCTGTGCTTTTGAGTTTCGCCCCATATATTTCCTTTTCTTTCCCATATCCTTTTGGCCTTATCCAACTTTACCAATAAGTGTAGGTTTGTTTACCAGAACGCATGGGTTATAGCTTTGCATTTGCCATTTACAGGTTGATGCTGTGGTTTATTTGGTTGATGCCTATGACAAGGAACGGTTTGCAGAATCAAAGAAAGAATTGGATGCTCTCCTGTCCGACGAAGCCCTTGGGACTGTTCCCTTCCTTATTCTAGGAAACAAGATAGACATACCTTTTGCTGCCTCTGAAGATGATTTGCGATACCATCTCGGATTGACTGGTGTCACCACTGGGAAAGGGAAGGTGAATCTTTCAGAATCAAACGTCCGGCCCTTGGAGGTGTTTATGTGCAGCATTGTCCGGAAAATGGGCTACGGTGATGGCTTCAAGTGGGTCTCTCAATACATAAACTAGTCCTCTGCCATCTTGAGTTAAAGAGTTCAGTCATATACGCTCCCCTCCCTTTGCTCCTGAAGTAGAGGAAAACAAAACGAATGATTTCGATTTCATTCTGTTTGTTTCCTTAGTTTGTATCACTGTGTTTCTTTCCACTACTTTAAAGGGATATTTCATTAGTAGTTTCCTGTAAAATTATCTTTTTGGTTAACTTTTATTTGGCCTCTTTAACTTGATGACAATCATGAATCTTGATATACCATCTTTTGTTCTACTACACTCACTTTACAAACTTGGATTGCTTATTCCAATTTATTTTCATCATTGTCAAGATTACAGAGATGGAAATGTAACTTCTTTACAACTTCAAGTACTGAGATGGAAATGCATCTTCTTTATGAGATCAGTTGGATTCTCGATCTGCTAAGGACTTCTGATTGATTATGGAATATATCCAACACTCTCTCCCCCCCTCTCAGAAAGACTCCACGAACACTACTAATTCTTTCCAAACACCATCTAAATAGATGAATAATTTTATTTAGGACAATGCAATTATGCAACCCCATTTTACTCCATGAAATGAGGCTGACCTACTGTTTGTAGCTCCGAGAAATTAGATGTTTCAATGGGGACAAATTAAACTTACACTATAATGTATAATGCACTACTCATATGCAAAATACTTCTCATATAAATGCTAGATTCAATGAACTTGTGAAGATGGTGCACAAAGCTCAATAGTCTCCAGCAATAATATTGTTCTGGTGGTTTCTTGCAATCCAATTCATCCAAAGTTGTTTGCATTCTTTGCGGTGTTGCGTTGTGCGCATAACAATAAGGTTCAATACGTGTTGACTCTTTTGCTCTTATAACTAGTAATAACATGACTGAAGTTTGTCTCGGCGTAGTTATTGGTAAGAGGCTTGAGTGTTAAGTCTGAGTATCTAGCATAACCGTGGTGTGTGGGTTCAGTCGCATGAGAGTGGCGGAGCCGTATTGAAGTGGTTTTAAAAGGCTGAAGTCACTATTGGTGGTAGCATCCGCGATTTCTCTTCCGATGCTTCGAGGCGTGGATAGCGTATGGCGCATTTGAGGTTTTCAAACTTTTAACATGACTGGTACATTAAAATTAAATGGCTTTTTCTTCATAAACTCAAGCAAATTTCACTTTTTCTTGAGGATTACCATAAATGTTTGCACAAAACTTCGAGATAATTAACTAACTATAACTTAGAGATATATATATTTTTTTCTTGCTTGAGGGTGAATTCAGTGGTGGAGTAGGTGGGGGCACGTAGATGGTAAGGTCGTGAGTTCGGTTTCGCTCAAGCAGGTTCTTTGAGTGGGGCGTCGCGTGGGGAGCTGCGCAATTGTAGTTCTGCAGTTGGGTGGTTTGTAGGATATTGAAGAAAATTGCGAGATAATTAAGGACAATGGCGTCAAGTTATGACACAGTGCGATATTGCCGCGAAGTAGCAAAAGTTATCTTTAGTCGCCAGCCCAAGCTTTTCGGGTTAAATTTAAATATCGCGAGATTAAGCGTGACGTTAGTTTGGGCCGAGAATGCGATTATTTGATGCTTGAAACTACGGGGGCCAAAGTCTGTTTTCAGTGAGTGCGATTTTAAAGTAAATGTTGGTTGGGGATTGCGTGCGAAACATCTTTTCTACGGGGAATTAAGCGTCGTTATTAGAGGCAAAGATGCAAGCAGTGTCGTATCGAGGGCAATTTCGGTAATTAGCTTCACAGGATATTGTGTCATTTCGATGTCCAGCCGTGCGTGTTTCCGACAGTAGCGTGCAAACTCCCAAATTCTACCAATCACAGTATAATGTTTGCTTCGTTTATTTTTTAAGAAATGTTGAAAAATCCTTAAGGAATTGGCAATATAATGCATAGACGACTCAAGCCAGATTACAAAGAAATAATCTCCAATGAAACATATAATTATTTCAAATGTGCACTATATGAATTGTTAGTAAATAAATGTACATATAGATGTACATATTAGGACATTTTGACCTTAACGAAGATAAGCTAATGGAGCACTACATGTGTTTCCAGTACTAACAAAGCATGACTTTACCCAATCATGCCAGCCATTTAACAGCCTCATGCATGCCAAATTTGCTTTAAAAGGATTCCTCCAACCTTATTATATACTCTCTAGTCTCTATACTCTATAATCCCATCCATTTTCAAAGATTCTCTAATTTGATTTTCAAAATTAATAAAATTTGACATTATAATAAATACTTAGGTTTGAACCAAAAATAACATTTAAAAAGTAAAATTTATTCAAAATTTATTCTCATTGTAGTATCTACTAGTGAAGCAGAGTGTGAAACATGCATGTATATATGTCATTTAATTTTGTTTTTCATTTTATCTAAAGCCCTCTTCTAGATTTCGGATTTATACCGTCTATTGTTAGGTTGAGTAATATATAGTAATTGGAGAGGAGATTGAAAAAAAGGATCTAAAAGAAAAATTGCATGGAAGAAATAGGGTAATATTGAGATGGAAGAGATGGGATAGTAATTCTAAAGGCTTTGTAATTGATAGTAGTAATAATGATATTGATGATGAAAATGCAGTGGGTTAGTAATCTTGAACTCCATCATAATCAAAAGTATATTCTATTTCAATAATATATATCAAGTCACTATATATATATAGAAGTAGAACTCTCGAAACAATCTCAAATTGATGATGTAAGTAATAATCATAGCACCTAACATAAGTTCATACACATAGTCACATACAACTAAACACTCAAAATGTAGCTCATTTCAGTCTTATCTCCAATCAATTATGTCATTTATGTGGACCCTTCAACCTATAAGATTGTTGTAAGAACGAAGTACATGATAAATCATGGAGAAAACAACTATGGCCTACCCTTTTCATCAAATAAAACAAGGGTTGCATTTGTTTTTCAACTTCATTTGATGAAGTACTTATGACTTAGTGAGCAATGTTGCAGACTTGCATCCATTATTGAACTTTGAAACGTTGCAGCTATATAGCCTGCTGGATGAGACCTGCCATGATTTGTCGATGCTGCCAATATAATGGTCCCAGAAATTAGGAATCTATAGAACATGGCTACAAAGCCAAAGTCGAATTTATGAGATCTCCATTATTATTGCTTAAACACGTCCATTTTTAATTTTTGTTATACCTAGGTATATATATTACGTCAAATAAGTTTTATGAATTAGTCTTTGTAAGAAAGATGTGCTACAAACTTAAGGTAAAATAGCAAATTTACCTAAAATTTGCTGTCTATATATATAGACTTATTAACATTTCCATCAATTTGAAAACCACACTCCAATTGTTTAGAAATAATTAGAGACAACCAATAAATTGTTACATCGATACTAACAAAGACTAAAATGCAACTCCATCATACTTATTGAGACCAAATTAATAATTCTCGATCCTTACAATTATTGTACCTTATTATCTCCATATATGAATGGATATCAAATGATGAGAATAGGGCCTTTATTCAAATGCTTATCTATCTATTACATGTGCTCTTTGCTTGAAGGGAAAGATAGTTATTTATGTGCCCAAATCACGATGGTTCATTCTGTGATCAATTTTATTATTCTATCTATTTGGTTATTAGTTACACCTGCTTGGTTATCATATACATATATGTGTGTGGATAATGAGTGGATATTGAATTGATTTCTTATCTCCTTGAAGCAAGCTAGGGTGAGGTAGTCCATAATCGATTTCCCTCTTAAGTGCGACTACACCATTTAAATATGATCCGCAAAGATCAGCATTATGCATGAAGGGAACATGCACAAACTGAAACTTGTTTTTTCGTAATATGCATACACTAATTAACTTGTAATTACATTTAGTATAGTCATGATACTATTAGCATAAAAGCTTGGCATAATACACTCTCATAAGGTTATATATTCGAACCCCATTAATTATCCGGCCTCTTTAGAATGAGCATGAGAACAATGTTTAAAAATTACAACGTCAAAAGTTTATATTAAATCGATTGATATATATGGATAAAAGCTCGGTATCATATTATTAAACTTGTAGATTTTATTATCTTGTGCTAAAATAACATATTCAGTTCAATAAAATTTTCCTAAATTTACTTTGGATACAACTTTTTTTAGGAATTATTTTTTATGTATGTTCTTTATTGTATAGTTCACTCTCACATTATATCTCTTCGTTATTGAAAAAAATAATAGAAAGAGTATAAATTTAGGATGTGAAGAAGATGAGTAAATAATTTTATAAAGGAACAATTTATTTTAGGAGAGTTGAAAAGGTATATTTTTTTTTGTGTTTTAACTTTTAGGCTCAGGGGCGATGTGATATTGAGATTCTTAACCAATGTGGCTACAAGTATGGGGGCCATGGTGTATATATGAGAGCATATGATTTAATAAGGGCGTTGTAGGTCTTGTGAATTGTAAGGAGTGCCAAAGGAAAGGGAAGTTTGAGAGCCTTTAAAGACATATCCAACTTGCTATCTATCCATATCCATGTGCATGAATTAATCAATGAAGACGAAAGGAACCCTAAAAGGTAAAGGCATGATTCTTGTGCTTTAAGATAATTTTGGCACCTTCTTTCTTTCCATATATTATACCGCTTTATCATGTTAAATTTAGCTTCTCAAATTCTATAAATGAAAATATAGATAATTAAGTCAATTAATTAAAGTCAAAACAAAGCAAAATCTATACATGTTTTTATCTTAAATCAACCTATTTTTAAAGAACTCAAATTAGAATGTTAGTTGTTATTTTTCAAATTGTTCTCTATTATAAATAATTTTCAATAAGATAGTAATTATGCTAGTTATTATCTAATAAATATTGTTTAAAGCTTTTATTATGTTGTCTTCAGTACAATCTTCTCTATAATTAAATATGCGTATCTGAAAAAAAAAAATCTTTCTATTACAACCTTATTGTGTATATGAACAAAAAATAAGAAATTAAAGTCCCTAAAATGTCATGTAGTTCTTGGAATTACAACATGAATAATCCAATTTCAAACATAAATCTAGCAAGAGAAAATAGAGAATATGTTGTGCCAGCGGTGAATGAGAACGATCAAAGTGTCCAGCCTCCTTTAAATTAAAAACATGCATACTCTCTTAAACCCAACACCACCCAATTTAATTATATGAGTGATGATAATTGTTTTTAACGTATTGTTCATTTTTTGAATAATATTCATTTTGATTATTTAAAATTAATAATGATATATTCAAATTCTTTTTTATCTAATAATTGTGCAATGCAAAAGAAATTTTTATTATTGCTTTGGGAAATTCGCCGGTGTATGGTTTTTATCAATGAAGAGGATCATTGTCCAGTATGGATCACTGGCGTTCTTGTGATTTGTGAGATAATGCAAGAACAACTGACTGAGCGATAGAAGCTTGCAGTTGGATTTGATTGGCTGGATTTAAGTCTTGATTTGGTGATTTGGATTTGGATAAGCTCTGGCTTGAATATGTGTCACCAGTGCTTGATGAGCAGAGATTGGTTTGGAGCTTGGATATAGCAATGTTGGCGGTATATGAACTGATACTTTGAATTCTAGAAGCGTTTCTTGATAGACTTGCTTTGAACACCGGTGGGGCTTCGTAGTTGGATAGTAAATTCTTGATGGGGCTTTGGGATTTTGGTATAGCTTTGTGGTGGAATGGAGTGAGCAGAGGCATTAATTTGAATGTGATATATTTATAAAATCAGAGACATTTGATATGATAAGTGTTGAGCGATGCTTGTCTGCTCTCGGCCCAGCAATGAACAAGTGGTCTTAGAGTGATGATCAGTATGAAGGTGGAGCGTCTGGCTTGTTGATGATAACCCAATCAGTAGGCAGGGCTAACAGCGTATTTCTGCACAGGTCAGTACCAAAGGTGGTTATTCTATATACGGGATTTGAAGTAGTCAGCTTTATGATTAATCAGGTTTTTGAATAATCGGGGGCTACGTAAACATCATATTGAAGCATTGCGAACCTTGCGTTACATTATAAATCAGTTTCGCTTTGGCTTAAAGGATTATTGCGTTTGTGCGATAATCTTAGTTATCTTTGGAGGCCATACGTAGTGTTCTTGACAATATTTAACTTAGAAATTTGGTGTCTTGTGTATTTTTGGGGGTTTATGTATTTTAGTTGGATGGTGTGTGTGTATTTTAGGTCCAAGAATGAGGGGGTATTTGCCAGGTTTAGGCAATCAACAGTTAGATGGATTCTGATCTTGGCAGTGAATTTTGAGCGAGATAAAGGGTAGTCGAATAATTTTAGATACTTTCTCTAGAAGCCATTTTGGGCGCCCACTTTTCGTGAGAAGGAAGGTTAAGTTTAACAATAGCTTTTGGGCTGATTTTGCGGCCTTGAAGCACGCAGCTTAGATGATTTGGTGAACCACATAACATGATCTTGTTTCAGCACGTGGTTTGTAGATTAACCCCCGTTTTGTGCCCAGAATGTCGTTGGCCGATTTGTCAATAAAATTAGGGGTTTTAGAGGCCACAATTTTAATTGTTTAATCAGAGGTTGTTTCTCGGGAACCCTCTTTCAGTTAGCTTTTAGGTTAATTAATGTAGAAGCGCTAATTTTGGCTCCCGATTGAATAGAACGATTTAAAGAACCTCGTTAATTAGAGGTTTGATTTGAATTGAGTTAATGAGAACACAATGACTAGTGGCTCGACCCTTAAATTGTTGATTAATTCGTCTTAATCAATTTAATTATTTTTTGATAAATTTTCGATGTCTACAAATTAATTTAATTAAAATATCAAAAAAAAATTTAAAAATTATAGTACTTATAAATTCTTTTAAATTCTACAACCTCTATTACATGAGGTTTGTTCTCTCGTTATAGTTATGACTTATGATACACAATTTACTTTTAATGTTCTAATAATCTACAAATAAAATAATTATCTTGGTATTTTTAATAAAAGGTATCTTATTTCCGTCATAGTATAAATTTTGATTTTTATCTTAAATTTTTAAAAATCGTTGGCTAACTACATTTATATATTTTTATAAAATATTACGAGCGTAAATAGTATATTTAAGGTCGAAATTTGAAAGTTATAGCATAAAAAAGTAAGCAATCTTTGTGGGATGGAGGAAGCTTTACAAATTATAATACTTCAGTGAAAGCCAATTGTAAACCTCTCATTTCATCTCCAGTTTTTAACCTGCTCATCGATAGCAATATTATCTTTGATTCAATTTTTTATGCAAAAATTATTATTTCGAATTTATAGATCTTGAAAATAAAATATTAGTAAAAAAATAAATTAATTTTGAATAATTATTTGACCAAAAAGACCATTTTAAAAAATAAGAAAAATAAGCTTTAATGATGAGTTATAATTAGTAAAATGATTTAATATATTTAATAACTAAGAAAAAATTGTAAAATAAATTACCATAAAAATATATTCCTGTTGTATCAAATAAATTGATCAATGCCTACCTGCTCGTGCAATTGGTCTAACAAAGGATGAATTGTGCATCCTTTCTTTTTACTTAAATCCTCTAACTTTCTCTTCTTCTATCTATAAAAGAGAAGGAAAAAACCATCAAATGCTCTCTTAGCTTAGACCTCTCTAGTCTCTAGTTTGTATCTCTTTGTATATATATATAATATAAGAAATCTAGAGCTACCCATTTTCTCTCTTTGAGTATTAAACATTGTTTGATGTTTGATAACTTCAACAATACAATGGCTATATCTCCATCTCTTGCTAATGCAGAGAAAAAACATTGGTGGCTTACCAATCGAAAGGTATATTACTTCCTCCATTTCAATTTAACGAGAAGTTTTTATTCAATAAAAAGTTAACCGATACTTGAAGCTATATTTCATTCGTTTAACTTTGTACTTATGTCGAAATACTAATAAATTTAGATGGTACATTACCGTACATAACACAAACTTATGTGTTATTATATTTCAAGTTAATAACCAAATATTTAAATAAGATTAGTTTATGATCAAAATTGAGTTTTTTTTATTGCGAGTTATATTAAATTGAAATGTAGGTAGTAATTCATAAAGATGGTAACATTAATGATTCTTGGTATGTTTTATTTTCAAAGATCGTCTTTTTTCTGAAATATTTATGGGTTTTTTATTTTCTTGATTACAGATGGTGGAAAAATATGTAAGAGAAGCTAAAGTACTCATTGCAACAAATGATATTTCTTCAGCTTTGAGTCTTTTGGAATCAGCATTGGCTCATTTACCTCATTATGAGCTAGCACTTGAGTTAAAAGCGCGATGCTTGCTTTATTTAAGTCGATTTAAGGATGTTGCTGATATGTTACAAGATTATATTCCTAGTTTACGAATGTTGTCAAGTTCATCTTCTGATGACTCATCTTCGACGAGTTCTGAGAACTCGTCGAGTCAGCTTTCGAAAGAGAGAGTTAAGCTCCTTTCAGGGAGTGATTTATTGGGTGAAAATGAAGCTGTGTTTAAGTGTTTTTGTGTGTCTGATTTGAAGAAGAAATTTATGGCTGGAATCTATAAGAGTTGTGAAAAGGAAGGACAATGGAGGTAAATTTTGTCACATTATTGTTTCTCTTTCTTTTGGGAATTTGCAAGATTATTGGATTTTGGTAGTTTTTAGCACAAATTGATAAATTTGCAAACAAGTTTTTTTAAAAATGGTGTCTTTCATGCTATTAGGACAAAAATAAATACATGTAGGCATCTTTATTATTATCCTAAAAATATGCAAATGTGATAATTTTGGAGTGTATTGATAATTGGTTGAAAAAAGTCAAAATAATGTGAAATGGTGTCCATCTTGCAAATTTCTCCTGTTTCTTTCTGATTCATCAAGGCTTGAGTTGTATTTTAGCCAATTAATGAAAAGAATGACACATTTGATCCGATATGAAGTCTTTTTATTAACATTTATTTGAATCCTTAACTGATTTTGATGTGTTGTAAATTATGCGTTCAATTTTGATTAAATTTTGAAGTTCTTGTTAATTTAGGTACTTGGTATTGGGACAAGCTTGTTGCCATTTGGGGTTGATGGAGGATGCAATGGTGCTCCTCCAGACCGGAAAGCGACTGGCCACAGCTGCATTCCGCCGTGAGAGTGTCTGCTGGTCTGATGACAGTTTCTCATTTTCAAGATTCCCCATCTCCACCACCAACAATCAGCCAATTTCACCTCCCAAAACTGAGTTGGAGAGCATTTCTCACTTGTTGGCACACATTAAACTGCTCTTGCGGCGTAAGACTGCGGCGATTTCAGCTCTTGATGCTGGTCATCACTCAGAAGCCATCAGGCATTTCTCCAAAATCGTTGATGGTCGTCGTGGAGCCCCTCAAGGGTTCTTGGCAGAGTGCTACCTTCATAGAGCCTCGGCTTATCGGTCTGCAGGCCGATTAGCTGAGGCTATTGCGGATTGTAATTATACATTAGCATTGAACCCTTCTTGCATTGATGCTCTTAGTATCAGAGCAGGCTTGTTTGAATCGGTCCGGTGCTTGCCTGATTCCCTCCATGATTTAGAACACTTGAAGCTTTTATATAACTCGATGTTACGTGATCGAAAACTCCCTGGACCGGCATGGAAGCGCCAGAATGTGGAATACAGGGAAATTCCAGGGAAACTTTGTTCATTAGCTACTAAGATTCAAGAATTGAAGCAAAGGGTTGCTTCAGGGGAAACTGGGAATGTAGATTACTATGCTTTGATTGGGCTTAGAAGAGGATGCACAAGATCAGAATTGGAAAGAGCTCATCTATTGCTTATTTTGAGACACAAGCCGGATAAATCGATTAGTTTCATTGAGAGATGTGAATTTGCTGATGAGACTGATGCAGATTCTGCTAGGGATAGAGCTAAAATGTCAGCTTTGGTACTGTATAGATTGATCCAGAGAGGCTATACTAGTTTGATGAGTACTATATTGGATGAAGAAGCTGCAGAAAAGCAAAGGAAGAAGGCGTCAGCCAAGTTACAAGCTACACAAGCAATGCAGGTTCAACCGCAGCTCACTCAAGAATCAGCAGCACCTAAAGTTCAATCAATTATGGTCTCTCCAATCGCCTCAGAGACGCCTGGCATACGTCCTAGGGTCGAAAATAAGCCTGTCCCCACCACCACTAGACCAGCTTTTGATGATGATCGGATTAGTGAAAATAAGACGGTCATCGCCACCGCATCAAAATCTGCCACTGGAGCAGTGTATCAAGGAGTGTTCTGTAGAGACCTTGCAATTGTAGGGAATTTACTATCACAAGCTGGTTTCAATCGTCCACTTCCAATGAAGTATGAAGCTCTAAGCTGCTAAGTTAAGAATTCACTATGGGAATAAGCACCAAATCAAGAATCCAATGTGGAATAAATTTGAAGTTATGGGATGTCAATATTGTGCTCGGAATATTTAATTATGATCCATATTTTTGTACAAATTAAAAATGTTGCCTCTACTACTTGATGGACCAAATTTTGTTTACCATATTTTAGTACTACTACTACTATTCATGATTTTCCCTTTATTTTATTTATCTTTTGTGTTTGTGCATAAATTAATTTGGTGCAAAAAAAATTGCCTCATTTTAGAAGATTCTGAGACTGGGAAATAAGTCTGACCTGACCTTTAAGTTTCAAAATAGAAGTCTTGAAATGGGAAGCTAATAAATGCAATCACTCATAAAGAAAGGGGGTTGGGTTAAAGACTTCATGGGGGTATTTATGGCTTTGCATTTTTGCAGTTGATCTTGACAGAGAAAAAGAAAGGACTTTTGGCTCCAATCTCATGTATCAATGTTTTACATTAATTAAATTGTCAGAGTGGTAAAATAAACGAATTTAATTTGATATTATATTTCGATAAATGATGGATTCAACTTGACATTATATTTCAAATATAATCGAGTTCAAACCTCATTCGTGCTTCTTTTAAGAAGGCGTATATAAAATTTATATACGTTCAGAAGCTGAAAACTTTCGCGACTAAGCTGCGTCACAGTAAAGCTGCTTTCACAGAATTTTTTTTTAATAAAAAATGTTTTCCGATTGATGGTTGGTGTCCCAAAATGTTAGTCTTATCCATCATGCACTCTGTCAACACCTGACATTCCACAAGATCTCACCATTCTTCAAGTTTTAATACATATTTATACGCTATAAAATTGTAAATCGATTAATGTGTTTTTTTCGTTTTTTGTTAACGTTATATTACTCCTGAAATAAAATTATTCTGAAGACGTCCCAATGATTATCGACTTCAATAATAATAAGAGTTAAAAATGCGTTAAGCATGCAAAATAGAAATTCTGACTTGATATTCTTCGACTACATTGGATAATTAATATAAATAATGGTGTTTATATTATTAGTTCATCAACTAATGTGTTTCTTCCATTTTTTGTTAAAAGGCTATTACTCATAGAATAAAGTTATTTGCAAGGCGTCCCAATGATTATCGAACTTGATAATAAATTAAATAATAATGAGAATTAAAAATGCATTAAACGTAAAAAATAAGTTTACAACTTGATATTACATGACTCTATTGGATAATTAATATAAATAATGGTGTTTATGTTATTAGTAGTTTATTTTAATTATAGTTCATGAATAAAATATTTAGAAGTTCATGTTTTTATTATTAAGCGCTTTTGAAAGTTATACAAAAATATTGAATAATTAAAATTAACTAATTATATTTATATATTTCTTGCATGCTTCAGCGTTAAATGTTTAAATTACGTGATTACCATTAAACATTAAATAGCATAAAAAATAATATTCTTTGTTAATAATAAATATCCATTATTTTTATCTTAGAAATGCATGCAATTTCAGCAATGTAACTCAAATAGCAAAAAAAATATTACAATATTAACTTTATTCATTTCTTAGAATGATTAAAGTATAATGTTGTTAATTCGTTTCAGGTAAGAAGGCAAAAACAAAGCTTCCAAGAATATTATAATTTAACTCTTTCAAATTATATTACCTGTCTGTTTTCTACGACTCTATTAGAACATAAAAATCGATGAAAGATGATGGGAGATGTCAAGACATTTTTATATTTTCATTAAATATTTAAATGAATAAAAGAAAATATTCATTATGGTATGTTGTTTACATTTAATCGCTTTTGTTTACACAAAATTAACATTGATGTTGTTATACTTTTGATTATATTAATAAAAACCAAAAAGTTGAATATAAATAAATACAAAAATATATATTCTTTTGAATTAATTAAAATAGTTATAATTTAATAAATGTATGATCAATTCCGAAATAATGGTTATCAAACTCTGATAATAATTAAATAACAATGGGAATTAAAATGATTAAACATAAAAAACACATGCTTGAAGAAGTAGCGAAACGATGTTCTGTGGCTACATTGGATAATTAAAATAAATAATTGTGTTTATATTAATACTTCATTATTATGATCATAATTAAAATATTTGAAAGTTACATGGCTACCGTTAGTTCACTTTTAAAGTTATACAACGATATTGAAGAATTAAAATAAATAATTGTATTTATGTATTGCTGTAATAACTCACATTAAAATATTTGAAAGTTACGTGATTAACATTATTCCGCTTTTCATAGTTCTTTCAAAAATAACGTATTATTTGTTCTATAAATACCCGTTATTTTATCTTAGGTATTATGTAATTTATTATGTCGCCAATCTGAAAAAAGATTCTGATATCGATTTTATTTATTTTTTTAGGATGATTTGTATGCGTGTTAAGCTTATTTTGGGTAAGAAAAACCATGAAGACTTTCACTTTCTATATTTCCAACTATCAATAATTCTTAGAGTTAATTGTTGATTTGGTGCAGGATAGTGGGGCAGTTGTAAGCGATAAATTGCATTGATGCAGATTCATTTCACGAAAATAGCCTGGCGTTGGAGTATCGTGTAAATAGGCGAAAGTGAAGATATTAATAAAAAAAATTGTTGGACCATGTCTTTATTGCATTAGAAGATTACTTTGCTTCAAATGAACAGAATTGATAGTTGTCTTATTGTACAAGCGTATGCTTTAGGTGTGCATTTAATTTACTTAGTGTTCAACATACGCAAAGCACATTAATATCCAAACAATGTACTCAATTCCATAGAAAGCAAGTAATTTTTCTTTGTTTTGTAATGAAAAGATAGAAAATGGAACTACAATCGAGTAATGATGCATCAGTTCTTGATGTGGAGATTATGTCTTTATTATACTTAAAATCATGATGTTTATAGTAACATATTTTTTTATCTTAATTTAATTGATTATTTAGCAAAACTTTTTTTTATTTCACTATGATTGATCAACTTCTTGTAACGGCCATTAGGTCGATCGTCGTAGGAGTTAGATTAATGAAGCGGGATAAACTTGTCCAGTGTGTCCTGACGCAGGCCAAAGAATGGAAGAGCTTGTCTAGCGTGGTATCTTTTTAGGCAGTCTGGGACAACGACAATATTCACCAACCGTAATTTGCGTGTCATTACCAATCGTATCTGTGCGTTCCAAATATATCTTTTAGCAAAAAATGAGTCTGTATTTGAAAATTTGTTGAGGATATCACAGCAGCGTCCAGAATCATGGTACTTGTTCGTCGCCTTGAATGATGTTTCGTCTTGTTTTTGCGAGCAACCAAGCAACCCATTTTGAAGTCAAAATAGAAGGGTAAGCTTGTGAAAGCTAGTGAATCTCCCGGTAGCGCGTATATAAGCGTATAATATAAGTGATAATTCTTTCGTTATATTTTATCGTACTTATTAAATGTCGGCTAGTCGGCGCCAGTATGATCATAGCGTAATTTAATATCTCAAAACGATTTAATCTGATAAAACCTGAAATAATTGATAATATCGAGATAGCGATAATATCGGAAATAGTTAAATATAATATAGTATCATTTTCTGAAATCAAGCTTTCGATATAACTTTATTCATTTCTATTAAATTACATATAATAATCTTGTCGCTCGTTGTTTCTACTCAAATAACGAGGACAAATAATATAATAATCAGCTTCGGCTCGTTCTTACACTCATATGGCTTGAGATACAATAATATAATAATAATCGAAAGTAAACGTTCTTACACTCAGCCAACAAGGACCAAACAATGCTAATAATCGATTACCGTTACTTTAAATGGAATCATCAGATCATCTAAACATCTAGACTAACCGGAATAGAGTTCCATAGCGCAATCGTTTGCTTCATCGTACTGACCATAGTGAATACCGGACTATAGGTAGTTGATTAACAAATCTGAGACAGCGCGAATTCGTTGATTTCGCAGATCCTTAGATGATCACATGGGACCAGTTGATTAGAGAATACCGGACATATCAATCGTAAGTCATGGCAATCAGCGTAAACTTTTCGTAATATTTAGCCATGTCATGCTTGTCGTCTTTAATACATGTAAATCTCATTTAAATGCAAATTGACCTCGATAATTTCTCGATACATCTGTCACAAATCATTTATCCGTTTATTATTACTTTACGTTCTTTCCATATGTCGCTATCAATCGTGAGAACGCTTGTGTGTCAGTAGTAACGTAATTAGCGATCACGTATGGTATTTTTCCCAGCTACTTCTGGCTGATAATTGGCCAAAGTTGTCATCATCTCACTATCAAAAACATATCGATATACCGTCTCTTTACAACTATAAGATTATCTGATACACACATATAGACAATATCTAATTTATATGTAACCCGTGCTATGATAATGTTAATATCAACTTTATTATTAACTTCGTATCAAATCCTTATCTCATATTCGGCTTGTCATGTCAGCTTTCATGTCTTCTGCGTTACATCGTCGTATTATCTTCGCATAGCATCATAAATCTCGACATCTTATATTCATGAATATAGCTAATTCATTTTTAATTTTTTTATCTCGTCGCTTTAATGTTAACAAACAATGATTTATTCCTTTATATTAAATTACGATACTAAGCTATATATAATCTCGTTTAACAAATTATATAACATTATGACTTTATGCCATAGTGTATCATAATATTTCAAATACATAACATCGATATCTGCGTATATTGATATTGACATGGTTCTGTCTATTGATTAGTTATCAGCCGTTAAATGCTTGCTCATGTGTACCATTATATCGCGCTAATATATCAACGTCGCGTTTCTCTTAAATCATCTCGATTAATAACTTTTCATATATCCGCACAAAATTGAATTATCATATCGACATACTAAGTAATCCTTTTAATAGTTATCGCTTCTGACGGCAAAATATCTGTCTAGCGTATTAAATAATATATGAAAGATTATAAATGTGTGATATAGTGCTAAATCTAGTCGAAGCCAAATGTGATAACGCTTCTTCTTGAATCGCGCATTACGACGTCAATGACTTTTCTTATTTGGCTGGCTTGACTTTAAGGTTATGATTTAAGAGGAAGAATAAAATAAGGAAAGAAAAATTTGAGGAAATGGGGAGGGGGAGGTGTGACTAACAGAGCAAAAAATATTTTTGTGTCTTTGTTTTTTTATAAGTAGATTAAGATAGGTTATGCTAACATGAAATAATCATGACCTTGAGGTGTATCGGCTTAAGTAAATGAAAGGTGTCCCAAAACTCATGACACGAGGTGTCGTTTCCTTTCTTGGTAGGAAGGAAAAGATGAGTAATCTTGGACATATTTTTTACAGTTCGGTTTGTTTTTAAGTAGAGCCGATCTTCGATTATTCTTGAATCGCTTAAAAAGTCGGGTTATTTGATCAAAAGCCTTATAAAATTTAGGCGTCTTGATTCTTTACATGGCTTCGATTTGTCTTGTGTGACTGCTTCGATAAACTCTGTTATCTAATATCATGTGCATCATCCGACAAATGAATCACGTTATAGTGTCGTCTTCATAGTTCACATAATATCTCATAAACATAATAAAAGCTTTCTTATAAATGCTTATCACTAGATTATACTATTCATTGATAACATCTACATGCCTCAATTTAAATTTATTCATTATCGTATCGTTTCTATATTCCAGTAAATTCTGACCGTACGTATATATATGCTCATTCCGCGACTATTATAAATGAATTCACTCCACACATGGCAAGTATATTCTGACCAAAAGAATGATTCTACGATACGACCATGGCTAAGTGATAATAAAAGATATCGTTTGTCTTTCGCGCTTCTTTGTCGATTATAGTTTACACGCGTTTTGCGCGTAATTCAAATTGGAGTTAAAAAAAAATCTTTTTGTCTCCTAATATTTTTATTTTTATTGGTTAATATTTTTCTCTACTTAAAAATAGTAAAACCAATCATTATTTTAATAAAGTACTTTTAAGTGAGATGATGAATTAAATTGAGATATAGGAAGTATGTATAAAAGGTCTAAGTTAAAATGTAAAACTAAATAACTTTTCGAGATGAAAGGAATACTTAATCTCGAGGAAGCGGTGTCGAAATAATCTCTTAAAAGTGGTATCGATTGCGGCTTTGATCACGATAGTGATGCAGAATACGGTTTGGTCGCTTGAAAGTGGCGCAAAAGTTACTGGCTTTGGTGCCAAAGATATGATTAATTTATTAGCGATGGCCGGCGATTTGAGATCAAATTTAAATTTTTAGACTTGTTAAGGTCAAATTTGAATTTTGAGACTTGTGAATTGGTGGCTAATTCTGCGGGGATGTAAAACATCTTTTTTACAAAAATGACCTTAACAAGTCTCAAAATTCAAATTTGATCATGATCTCGTGTGATTAATTTGTCGATACGAATCGTTATTTTGGGGATCAGTAGAGCTTTTATGTCGCTTTGGAAATCAAATTGCAGATATCCTTTTCGGGGGCCAATTTCATCCAATTTGCTCGTTAATCTCACTACCTGAAATTCTTTAGTAAAGGAAAATAGAGTATTCCTTAAAAGGAAATAATCAATGTATTACATGTAAATATTTTATTATTAAGTAAAATACCCTATGAGTGCTTGAAGCTTTTTCTTGACATGATTAACAATGGTTGCCTACTTTTTTGCATCCTTTTTGTATCTTTTCAGTATTTAGATTTCTTATTTTTAGCATTGCACAGATTTTTATACCATAGTAAAACCTGATCTGTATACCTGTAGTGGTGTAAGTGGGGCAAAAAAACTTTGAACTTTATTTTTAGGACAAGCTTTTAACCTCATTGGCAAAAGAATTAAAATGCACACAGTGCCACTAGTAGCTCTAGAAGTGACATTGAATGGATGATTTGACAACTCCCTCCTTGATCTTATAAAATGGTTTCACTGTCAATCTTTGATGAGACATTCACCCAGTCCGAGGTGGCGAGGTGCATGGTTCTTCACTATTGATACTTGTATTTTCCTCTATATGGAGGATTATAGGGGGTTAAAATTAAGATGTTTTTTAGAGAGTTTTTTTAAGCGGTGATAATAAAAAATTAATTGTAAATGATCTATTAATAAAATGATATGTAATACTCCGTAACTTAATATTTCAAAAGTTGGAAATTTTAAAAGTGGAGATTTGGTATAGTAGTTAGACATTTATTTATAAAAATAGAGGTGGATGATTCAAACCTTAATATCTAGGTTTTAACTAAAAAAACAAAAAAATGTTGGAAGTTTAAATTCCACTAGTCCCTTTAGAGAATAGTGGTAGTATGTTTTTAGAACTTTTATTCTAACATTTTTGAAATGATTTATTGTTGAAACTTTTGTCTTAAAAATCAAGAGACCATCAAATATGAATTAATGATTATTTGAAGTAAAATAAAGTAAAAAAACAAGTAAATGATACTCATTTTGTATTTCACTAATCTTCCATCCCCAAACAATGTTATGGCATAGTTTTCTTACTTCTATAAATTAAAAAGAAAAAAAAGGGATAAATATGGAAGTGTTGGATACTGTAGTACATTAGATTCTATGCTTTGGAGTTTGGAAAATGGTACAGAAGTAAATTAAAGCAGCAGAAAAAAGTTATCATGATAAGCTCAAACAATGATTTTGGTAAGTCAGGTTCTGCATCAAGTGTTGTACTCTCTTGTTCTATTCATCAACTCCATGCAAATCATACAGTAGTACATTGAATTATATCTAGACCATATAAATCTTTTTTTGCTAACCTCAATCTAAAATGATTCATTTTTAGATTAATTTTTCATGGAAAATTACTTTTGAAGTCAAAGCTCCAATCTTGATAAATTAGCTTAGGTCATCTTTGTACCAAAAGCAGTACAAATATTCCTTCAACGATTTTCCAATTGTCCAAAAGAGAGCACATTTTGATGTATCAAATCTTAATTTGCTCAAAACTGGGGCATCTTTCCTTGTGTGTCTGTAATCTCTTTCCTTTTAGATAATCGAGATTCAGAGCTCCATCTTGCCTTCAACTCATAAAACTAATACTTTAAGGCAAAGAAAAAAAAAATAAAAATAAAATAAAACTAATACTTTAATTTATATAAACGTATCCCTAAACGGTCGTTGAATTTTACATTTCAATATTTTTTTATATGATGGTTTTTATTCAAATCAAAATTATATGTGTTAATTAACACCTCAAAATTTGTTCAAATGGTCATTAAAAAAATAAATGGTACTATCTTTAAAGAAATATATTAATATGCATGTCTAAATAAAAAAAAATGTATGTCTAAGTATATAGATACATTAGCATATATCATCATGTTTTATATATAGCATATATGGCAAGCATAATTCAGAAATTACATAATATTCAATGTCACTAACAATGTTAGATTTTATAAATTACTAAAGACATCATAACAATAATCTCCAAATTAATATTACTACTTTTGCTAGCAGTATTGCATGATTAATTGAGAACTAAAATGGTACGTTATTATGTTGATACTAATAGGAGACATCTGAGAGAAAGTGGTATCTGAATGAGAGTCACGTGCAACCCAAAAAGGACTGCACTTTTGTTATCTGTAAAAATGTAAGAGATGCAAGAAAGTACAATAATAGAAGCTATTGGCAATAATGTACATAATTATTTTATAATAAAAAAGATATGAAGAATTTAAAATCATTCCTATTAGATTTTTAGCAGTTTGGATTGGTTTCTTACATATTAGACAAATTATAAATGTGCAGATCTTGAATCCAGTTTGAATTTTTTAAGTACTTGTTGCCTAATAAGAGAATTTTATTTAATATGTAGGTACTTTATTAGTTTAAAACTTTATTTAATTAGTGAATAAGTTCAATCTTGAAACCAATCTGATCGATATGTTGCTGCAAGTCCATATGCGGTTTAGCTGGATATGCCTAAAAGTATTGGCACTTTACTCCAATATTATGTTCTGCATCTCCATACATACACCAAAATATAATGTGTCTTATTGAAGTATTTATGAAGTTTAGAATAAGGTATGTTTGATTACATATACTCCCGAATATTTCATTTTATTTATCATTTGAGTATATATCTTTTTAATATTCTGTTTGATCACGAATTGTTTATTTAGTCGTGTGAGCGAATGATAAATGAAAGGATAGATATGTATAGATTATAAATGAAAAAGAAGACTTATGTTTTAGTGTTTGGAACATTAAAAAAATGAGAGGTCGTGGCCAGATATGATGATGTCAGTTGTGGCATGTGAGGGAATCATGTGCTCTAAACTTTTAGTCATATTTTTTATATATATTTTTTTTTTATCATTTCTCTATCTTCAATCTTAGAACTATGATTGCAATTGTAGAATTAGATGCTTAGATTATTGTATTATTGGGGGGTCAGAATGTGAAAAGATAAGAGATGATGAGGTTAGAGATAGAGTTGGAATTAACTCAGATTTCCATTGGTGTCTTTTATTTTTATTCTTTGTCTGATTTCCACAAATTCTTAATTCTGGAATCTTGTTATGAACTCAGAGAATTTAAATTATGATACCATTATGCATAAATTATTGTGAAAACATTAAAAAAAAAAAAATTGAATTGGTAAAACATGCAATTCCAATGCAGTCATTTTGCACTTGAGGATTGTTATCTGAGTGTACCAACTGCGAAGCTAGTTGAAATCCAATTCTGAAAATTGACCTACAATGACTACTTCATATTTATATAGTTAGACCCTAACTAGTGTGATAAAATATCTATAGTTTTCAAGCCTCGGAATGACCATCAAGCAAGCTCACATAGTTATCAACAAAACAAGGAAGATGTGATGGGACGAAATCGATATCTTCACTCGAGCAACAGGCACATATTCTTTGAACCATATAGAAATCAACTGAGGGGAAGAGTGTGATCATAATTTCATGATAGTTCTTCCAAGGTAAATACATCTGGATTATGAAGTATTAGAAATGGAATTACCATGTGAAAGATAGTACAATGACAATGAGGGGCGAAAAACACTTTAAAAATTCATTGGTCCAGGAAGTAGAATCAAATTCAGTTCCCCTTTGACTGTTTCTTGTACAATTAAAAAGCATATCAACATTAGCTAAGGTTGAGATATATTATTACAGATTAGTAAATTACATGAGAAGATTGTGCTCATCCAACATAGAAATGGATATCTCAACTCTCAAGCAAGGCAGCTCATCACCAGGCAAAATCTCTGTTCCATTACCTGGTTACAAAATAGTCGAAACTAATGACTTCGAAGATGAAAAGTCTTACCTTATGAATGACCCAGCAAGAACTTATACCTCAGTCCTTCATTTAAATTACTCTCTCGCCACTTGGACAAACCAATAGTTACATTCTCAATCGTTATGCATATTGGACAAACCAGTCTTCTTGGGGAACCACGCTAGGGGTGGATCACGGCGATCAATGTGGATACCCTGTGCTACAACCAGACAAACCACAGCCATCGCCACAAATCGACATTACCTCTCCTCTATCGCGTGATTCACAGATTTGACATGCTATATCTCTCAAAATTTGTGTACTCTGGCTAAGCTTAGTCTTCGACAATTTCGTCCATGCGGCTTACCAAGTTTGTAAGTGATTTCTCAGCCCATGAATTAGTGCCATATTGCACATGTTTATCAAGGGAATACCCAGGCTTACAAACATACTCCACCAAATAGTCAGCTAAAACACAAGGGATTTCATGCCTTAAGAACTCTTGAATCCAAATATCCACCCGAGGCATGCCAGGGCTGACAATTGCAAAATCAACACCTGAGTTAAGGAAGCGAGTGTAAGGAGGAGAAGTTGCCAACACTGTCCCGCCTCCAGCCTTAACCACTCGTTTGAGAGTATCCTAATCAAAGAAAGAAGTGTTATAGAAACAAGTTAATTCCAAGCTTACTGATAAAAACATTTACATAATAAATTGGCAAAAAACAAAAACAAAAACAAAATATAGGGGAAATAACATTAGGCATACCAATGGAGGACAAAAGCATTCCCCGTACACTATTATACACATTCCGTAAAACGCTCCATGACCAGTTCTCTCTCTTATCAGACGCCACTTCCGGGGAGCAACTAAGTTAATTGATCCATCCTCGGTCAAGCTATTTTTGTGCCACTCATATGGATGCTCATCCAAAAACTTTCCAGCTTCATTACTAGCAGTCAAATAATCAGTCTTCAGAATCCACCTGAAACAGAAAAGGTAATGTATAATAGAGAATCCAGTGATGCAATGCTTCCAGGAAGAGCATGATATTTCCAGTCCAATTAACAAGCATTAAATACACTTCTGACAGATAGAATTCCCTTAGATGAAACAGAACAGAAGAGTTTCAGTAAAAGCAATATAGAAATACACACCTCCCTGATGCTGCAGCACCAAAGAACTTCTCAGTTCTTCTTATTGGGTCTGGAAGAATTAAATGGGTTGCTTGATATGACCAATTATGAGAATCTCTACAAACTCTACCTCTCAAGCATCTTATGATTTTCTGGAACTCCTTTCTCTGAAACTTATGGCCACTTAGTAAAAACCACACTGGTTCTTTTTCTTGATCAGCAGTTGTACCCTTTAAATCCCTCAAAGGTTTTTTCTTAGAGTTTGAACTCACTTTTCCTGTGTGTAATTCATCACCTTCGTCTGCAAAAACTATAGAACTATTTTCTTTTTCAACTTGAAGAGAGGATAATGACTTTTCTTGAGCTGATATCAAGGATTGACCTGAAGTATCTGAAACTTTATTCTTCTTATTTTCTGACACCCCATTCTTCTCTAAAATCCTGGGTGCATTCTCCTGAGACTCTCGGCTATTTACAGCTTTTTTCACGTTTTGAAGGTTCTTTGCTTTCGATAATGGAAGTTTTCTTGGTTTGTCCATTGTTCCATCTGTAGTCTTTTCCTTAGAAGTTTTCTTAAGTGCATCTCTGGCACTACAGACAGCATTGTTTTTACTGCTTTCTTTGTTTTTTGTCACTATTTCATTTCCACATATGATCTGATCATCTCCTTTTGCTCTGCCTGAGGTAGTCACTGGGCTTTTTCTTTTCTTTTCCATCTTCCCATCATTCTTTTTGGGCTTCTTTTCTTGAGTATCAACGTTAAATGCGTCTTTTTTCACCTCCTCATTTCCACCTATAATCTGATCATCTCCTTTTGCTCTGACTGAGGTAGTCGATGGATTTTTTCTTTTCTTTTCCGTCTTCCCATCACTCTTTATCTTTTTGGGCTTCTTCTCTTGAGTATCAACGTTAAATGCATCTTTTTTCACCTCCTCATGCTCCTTCGTTGGTAAATGACGCTTTCTGCCTTTATCCTTACTTTTAGCAGTAGTATACTCTTTAGTAGTTTCATTTACTTCAACTCTAGCACTACATACGGCAGCACATTTCCCTCTTTCTTTGTCAGTTGTCATACACTCATTCCCACCCACAGTTTCATCTTTGTCAGATGTCATATACTCGCGCTCATTTTCATGGGAAGCCACAAAAAAGACATCTGCTTCATCATCAGGTGATTTAGTTTCAGCATCTAGCGGTCTGGCTTTAGGATTAGTCTCCGAACGAGGATCTTCAATATAACTTGTTTGCATGGATGCATTAACAGTTTTATCAGCTGATACATCAAGTAACTTGACCCTCTCAGAATCACAGTTCTCCTCTAGTTTTCTTCCAGAACTGATGCTGGAGTGAATAGAACCTTTCTTGTTCATAGAGCTCAATTTGCCAAACCTTGAGGAACCCAAGACCTTTTTTCTTCCCTGCTTAGGAGTAGAGTTTGAATCTACTTCCTTGGACGAGTTAGAATTACCTAATGGACTGGAGTTACAAATATCTTTAACCAATTCTCCGAGAGAAGGGTCGCCCAAATCACCCTTATCTTCAATGAAAGAGGTAGCTTTAGAAGCGGAGAAATGACTAACAATCTCTGATGGGACACCTCGACGGGATGATTGTGCCACTTCTGCCAATTTATCAGTTTTATCATGTGAATTTCCACTACAACCAGATACACCAATTTTAGTTTTGTCAAGCAGCTCATCAGTGGTCCTCTTTTCCAAATGTTGTCTTACAGGAGTTTTCACAACAGCAGTGCTACTTTTCTTTGGCTCCTCAATCGGCAACGATAAATTGAACTCATCAGTCGCAGTCGCATTAAATGCACTTTTGTTTTCTGCCAAAGTACTTCCTGGATTGCTTTTCCTTTGTGCTGAACACAATGAAAGACCAACTTTCCTCGCCCTTCTTCTCGAATAACTTATTGTGCTCAGGTTTGATGGTGATTTCTCAGCAGTTCTAGAAGTTGAAGCAGAGTTGTTTCTAACTTTTTCTGGAGTGATGGCATTAGCATGCTGGTTTAGTGGAAAGCCTGATACCTCACTGAGAGCATGGGTACCGAGTGCTTCAGGCAGATCAGGATATCTATTCTGAATACCTTCAAGACCCCATGTTGAGCAACTGGTTACATTCTTCTTTGTAGCAGAAGGCGTGTCATGGAAATGATCAGGGCCTAACACAATCATACTTGCATTTGAATATTTACTGTTTCTCAAAATTTCTGATTCCACCAGTGAAGGCTTATGGGGACTTCTCTCTATTCGCAAGTTTTGAGGACTCTGAACTTTTCTTGTACTACATGGTTCAGTTGGCACCTGTTCCCTCTCTTCCTCGGAATCTTTTGCTTCAGCTTCCATTATTTCCAATTCATAAGAGCTGCAATAAAGAATTTATATATGTGAGTAAAATAACTCAATCAGCCTCAACTAAAAGTAAAAGAATGACATTAAAAAAAAAATAGGCAACATGATGTATTTTAGTAATTCATCCATTAAAGATCCAAAAGTATAGAAATTAGAAGGCTATAAAGAACTCAATATGCAAGTCAATCGGGTTATATGGGCCAACTTCAATGTACCTTTTATTGTAGTCTGCTTCTGGAAGAATCTCCCACACCCTTAAGCTGTGAAACAAATTAGAAGAAAAGAAACGATTAAATTGTACCATCTTGAAAGGGGGATTAGATGCCGCACCCCTTCATAAATAGAATCTCCCACACTCTTGAACATTGTTCTACTACTGTAATGTCACAAGACAATTAATTGCAAGAAAATTGAGGAAAAGCATGACTCTGACTCACCAATCTTCCAACCAACAATGATTAACCAGCTTTATCTTCCCAATCTTTTTGGCAAGTTCATACTTCTCCCCTGCAATTTGATAATACTGTAGATATCAGTACAAGGAAAAATAAAAAAGCATTACTTATAAAGGATATTTCAAGAATGTTGGATTATGATGAACAAGAATACATTAACATTAACATGTCCCAATGCCTTTGAAGAAGCTCCCGCCTAAGCAGGGTAAGGGGAGTCGGATAGTACACATCCTTACCCTTGTGATAGATAACAAGGAGGTTGTTTCCAAAATGAACAAGCATAAACTAAGTAAAAACTTTCACCTAAACAAACATGACACCTTATCACATAGATGAAATAAGTTGGTTTACTACAGGACTGGATAGATTCCATGTTTATGTCGTCACGAGAAATTTAACAGCTAAATCAGATGAGGAAACACGAATTAAGTGAACTACGTAAAGTAATATCAGGTGAACTCTACTAGCATTGTTGAGCAAGACCCATCTTTAAAACCATAAGCACTAGATGGACAAAGGCTAAATGAGTGACATACTCAAGAACATTGACATGCAAGTAAGCAACAATCCTCGAGGTAAAAAGCATCAAACACAACAAAAGAGTATTTCTGGCAATCTAGAAAAGTAATAAAGATATCAAAGTACTAAAATCACCTTCAAATTTGAAGCACACGAGATGTGTTATTTTACTGGCTACCAATGGCTTTGAAAAGGTTGCACCCATTAGTGCAACCATAGTCTGATAAAAAGAAGTTCAAGGAATCAATTGTAAGTTGGCACAAAGGCACCTGAAGAATTGTGAGAAACAAAAAAAAAAACTACCATAATGTCTTCTCGATCTTGTCGCTGGTACCCAGTTAAGCAAATAACAAACAATTTGGCCCCTGGAATTCCGTTAAGATCTCTCACAGGTCTGTATATGATCTGAGTAAAGTGGAATACATAATTTAGCAAACTCCTATTGAAGTTGGACATGCATGAAAAAATTATAGTTGAGGTATATAGACATAATCAAATAGATGGAACTTTTATAAATCCTCTGAAAGATAATGAAACCCCTAAATGAGAAATGTCGACTGAAAAATTAACAGGTTCAGTGTTGTGTATACAACTAAGTTCAGAAAAGTTTATCATGAAAATTCCATTTAGTTAACACACTGAACGTTCTGAAAAAGCTATATGTCAGGCTAAATTAGTAAACTATCATAACTAAGCAGTCTAGGATAATCGAGAGCGAATTTTGTATCAATAAAACTTCTCTAACTGGCAAGAACTATGTGCATTAAATCAAATAAAGTTCACTAGAAAAACTCACAGGTGTTACATCAACCAGCATGCCTGCATCACAGCTATGTTCAACCCACAAACTAGTTACCAGTACCTTGGCATCTCTTCGAGCAGCAGCACAAATAGGATCATCCTGCAACACCACAATTATAAAAAGAACTTCACAATTGAATAAACCAAACCAAACTAAGCCTTATCCCAATAAGTGAGGTCGGCTATATTATACTCACTTCAATTTATATTAATTCACATTTTTGTGTTATATTAATTGACGTTTTTGTTTGTCTATGTCAACCATCAATCACTTTATTTTCATTTTTCTAATAATCATAAACTCCGTATCATTAGATTTGTCTTTCAAAATACTTTTCATAATATTATTTTCTTATAATTTTTCATAATATAACTAGAAAATAACTTTTGGTGAAATCTTGATACAAAAAAAGGAAAACTTTAATTGATGAATTAGTACCACGAATACATTCGACTCCACGTCGGGTGATCTATTATGTCAATCCCAACTTCAAAATTGAATAAATACAAGAAAAATAGCAACAACAAAAACAAACTAATTCGCCTATAAAGAGCAAAAGCAATAACAATAGTAACATCAATTTGGGGGATAAGATGACTTACATAAACAACTTTATCCACAATCACATGAGTACAATTGGGTCCGCACTGACTAACCTCCACTCCACCCCCTTCCAATAGCTTCAACCGGACCTAAACAAGTGTACATTACAAAATTAACATGAATAAAATATTACTACCTCCATTCCAAAATATCGTCGAGTTGATTTTCAACGATCAAAATTAACAAACTTAGCAACCTTAATTCACACACATAACCTTGATTCGAATCACATCAAAGCTACAAAGTTCGCAAATTTCAATTAAAATTAAACTTATACGGGACAACTAATAAGACTACAAAGTTTATAGGAAAAAAACGGAAGAGTATTAAGTTAACAAAATGAAATTAAACCTGGTTTTTCTTAAAAGCATCAACCCCAAACAGAAAAAAACAAACACCCTGGAAAATCTTATTATATAATTGATCTTGATTATTTTCAGCCATTGATGAAACAACAACTAAAATTTGAAGATTGAAAATCTATGTAAATAATGTTGATTAAGAGATAAAAATGCGAAGGGAATATATAAATGAGGGAAAAGCTTGTTGAGGAAGGAGGTGAATTTGAGTTTTTTGTTCTAGAAAGATTTTTTGTTTTTATTTTTATTTTGTTATGATGGCGGGAAAATCGAAAAGGTTCAAATCACTTCGTGTTATTTAGGCGGCGTGTGGTTTGTATGCACCATTGGTTCGGTTCCGTTCGATTTTGAATAAAAACTAAAACCTAACATATTTTATTGGTTCTCTCTCAAAGACAAAACCTAAATTCTTAAGCTCAAAATTCAGTCTTAAGACTGCATATAATTCATGTGATTTTGAAACAAATTAATTATAAAAACAAATAATTTGAATGAAATGTAACATGTACTCAGATACAAATGTAATTCTCACTTTAGCAAAAAATGTTAATTTTTCAGTTATTAAAATGGACGAATTCTGATGTTTTTCACAAAATATGATAAAGGATGCAACATATTTAAAATTATTGGAGGTCAAAGTTTAAAATTCAACATATCAAAATTAAAAATTAGACGATATTTAGGGATTCGAGATTATATGATTCATTAACATCGTATATTACTTTTGTTGATTGTGTTATCTCTTAAATGATATTGTTGATATGGATCGTATTTGATCCGAATTTTTATTAAAAGATTTCGTGTTCAACTTTGGTTGGACTAATATTCCTACTTCCACTGCAAGTTTGAAGAGCACTCATAATCACGTGAACTTGAAATCATATCCCAAAAAAAAATGTTTCATATAGTAGGTCACATAGAAGATGAAGCTCTCTAGTGTTTACTATGGTCGCGATTATACTACGTTATATATAGGTTGTAAACGAGTCGAACCCTACCAAAGATGAACATGCCCGAGTAATCGGAAAAAAATATGATGTTCGAACTGGACTCGAACTGGTTGAAATCAAAGTCGAGTATATAGTTTTAGCCGTGTGTGGTAATTATTGTATAGTAAAATGAAATATGTGTTGGTAACAGGTGGGGTGGTGAGTGGACTGGGCAAAGGTGTTACAGCAAGCAGCATCGGCGTTGTCCTCTTAGCTTGTGGCCTCCGTGTCACCTCCATTAAAATTGGTTTCATACTCACTTTTATTATCTATTAAACAAAAATTCATTCTTGCCTTTTTGTCTTTTCAACTAAATTATCATTTTTGTTGTTTAATATTTGGTCAAATATGTATCAAAAGATAGTATTTTCTAACTTAATTTATTGTAAAATATTTGTTGATAAATCAATCAAAAGATAGTATTTTCGAAACTTAATTTACTACCGCAATCTTTAAAAGAACGTAAATTTTTGAATTTTTTTGTGGTTGAATTTTTAAATATTGTATTTGTTGTATACTATTTTGTGAAAAATAGACCAGAAATTGATAAATTTTGACTAAAACGAAAATCGTGTGGGTCAATTAAGATAATAAAGCCTGTTAAGTTTGACGATTGGGAAAACTAACTGGACAATCTTTACGGGATGAACTTAGTATTAACATTTTAATTTTGATTCGAATCGAAGCTGAGTTAATCAATTAATGCCACAAAGTTTGTTAATTTTGACTACTAAATTTTATTTATATGGAGGCAGTATATATAATTTGAAGTTCAATGTGGATTATATATTTGTTTAACCTTGTGCATTTGTTGATTAATTTATGTATTTTACTTGTGTAAGTATTAGTTTGGATTTTAGTTTTGATTTTTTTCATATTGCAGATCCTTATTTAAATACCGATGCTGGTACCATGTCGCCATTTGAACATGGAGAGGTTTTTGTCCTTGATGATGGTGGAGAGGTTATTGTGAACCCCTTTATATGAATGTTGTAGTTTGTCTCATTTGAATTGAATTTATACTATTGATTTGAAGTTAATCGTGTCTTTCCTCGACAATAAATTGATTGTGTGATTATCTCGTCCAAGCTGTTTGATGGATGTATATTTGGCTAAGTAAGATGAAAGTTACTAAGTCTTGTTAACCAATCTGAATTAGTAGCCTGTACTTGTTCAGGTCATTGTCTAATGTTGTCCCATTATATTGAATATTTATGAAAAAGAAGGCATGTACCAATAGCTATTCCGGATATTTCCCTTGTTTTGTAGTGAAAAGATGGAATCTCATGTATTGACAGTATGTAATGATTTAACAGGTTGATCTAGATTTAGGTAACTATGAAAGATTTTTGGACGTGACTCTTACCAGAGACAATAATATTACCACCGGGAAGATTTATCAGGTCCGAGAATTTTCTTTTGTTTTTAAATTTAAGTTATGGCCTTGTTTCTTAAAGTGAGTGCTTTATTTGACATATATCAGTCTGTCCTTGAGAAGGAACGGAGAGGAGACTACCTTGGCAAAACTGTTCAGGTGATGTATTCATTTTTCTCGACAATTAGCAACAACATAACGGAAAATAGAAATATGTTAACAAGATTTTGATGTGCTCTAAAGATTTATAATTCAATGGATTCCAGGTGGTCCCACACATCACTGATGCTATTAAGGATTGGATTGAATCAGTATCTCTTATTCCTGTTGATGGGAAGGAGGGGCCTGCAGATGTTTGTGTCATAGAATTGGGAGGGACTGTAGGTACTAACTTTCAGAAGCCACATAACATCAATTGTAACAGTTTTCCATACATGTGTCCGTGTCTAACTATATTCAGGCCGACAAATGCGTATGAATCAAGGCTGATAATGATAATTTCTCTTCAGGCGACATTGAATCAATGCCATTCATTGAGGCTTTGCGGCAATTATTCTTCTCAGTTGGTATGTTTTACTATTTTTTGCATTAGATAATGGAACTCCTGTTTGTGATCTTTGTAGATTCTGTATATCTCTTTTTGTGATCAATGTTTATGGTTAACTCTTTTGAGAAATTTATTTTCGTAATTTGTTGTATGATTATTGTGCTATAAGTTACATAATTACTCACTTTCATGTTTCATTTCACACCGATGGTAGTCAGTTTCTATCTGACCTCGACTCATTCGTTTAATATGCTGCATACAATTGTCACATGAAACCATAATATACTTAGTATCCTCTCTATGCACATTTGGTTCAGATATAATTTTGTCCTAATGTGTAATTTTTTACTCCCTTCAATTTCAGGACAGGATAACTTTTGCCTTGTCCATGTCAGTCTTGTACCAGTACTAGGTGTAGTTGGTGAGCAAGTATGCTCTCTCCTGAGTTTTTTTTGTCCTTGGCTTTTGTTTAACTAATTCATTGTTTCCTTTGAATCCAATTCTAAGAAGTTAAATCCTGTTTGTAGTTAGATCTCTTTCTCTGTTCTCATTATTTTCTTGTGCCCTTAGAAAACAAAGCCTACACAGCATAGCGTGCGAGAACTAAGAGCGTTAGGCTTGACACCACATCTTCTAGCATGTCGCTCTGCTCAGGTATATTTAGCAACCTTTTTTGGTAGGATATAATTGTGTCAGGTTCTTCCACTCCGTCACTTTTGTAAATGATTGCCTGGTATCCAGTGTGGTTACTGGCAGATCAACACTTGTTTGCGGTCTACCTGTTGAATGGTCTTTTTAGTTATTAATATCATTTATATAATTTATTTTTCACTTGGTTTCTTTATTGTAGAATAATAATCAGCTTTCTTGAAATACAATTTCATCCATAGGCAAAATTGTCCACTTAAGGCTTGATTTTTTATTCTGTGCTGTTTATTAACCTTTCAAATTTATGCACAGCCATTACTGGAAAATACAAAGCAGAAACTATCTCAATTCTGCCATGTACCGGTAAGTTTTATTCGAAACATTGAATTTTCACAGTATAAAGATCTGTCTCATATGGACTGGTTCATTTCGCTTTAGTATCCTCTAAAAGTTCCTTCTTCCCCCCTTTCTCCCTTGATGTCTTACAGATTGGCAACATTCTGAACATACATGATGTTCCAAACATATGGCACATTCCGCTCTTGCTCCGGGTTTGTCTTTGGTTCTGTCACTTTGTAATATCTTTCATAGACAATTATGCATCAACTTTTGATGCTCGATCGTTATTGCAGAACCAAAGTGTTCATGAGTCCATTCTCAAACAACTGGATTTGACTTCGTAAGTTGAGCTTCTGCTTTCAAAATTCAACAAATGACTCTTATTACCTCATGATTTGGGCAACCTTTTACTCAAAAAAGCCCTCTCTTAGGATGTTCGATTCTTGGTTGTAGAAGAAAAGTATCGTTTTACTTAATTGATGGTGGTTATCAGTTGTCTTTGATACTGAAAGCATACGATTGTAATGCTAAGATGATGACAAAATTTAGTGTTTTTTCAGGGTTGCAAAGTCTCCTGATCTGCAGGAGTGGACAAGCAGGGCTGAGACTTTCGACAATCTGAATAACACTGTAAGTAGCACTTCATGTGCTTGTTATAATTTCCCTGCTTCATTTTATATAGTGTTAGAGAATGTTATAGCCAGAGATGACGGTATTCTGTATTTCTAGGTAAGAATCGCAATGGTTGGGAAGTATGTGGGCCTCACTGACTCATACTTGTCTGTAGTCAAGGTAAGACGGTAGCCATTCAATTCATTTTTATCAGCCCCTGAACCTAAAGATACAAAATAGTGGTGCTACACTGCTACTATTTTAATTTTCTCAGCTTGTAGATAGTATTGAGGCTTTATTCATAGAGTTAAGTTGTGCCGTCGGCTTCCTGCTACTTTATTGTTGTTGTCATAGATTTGGATCACACGTCATTTGCAGGCTCTTTTGCATGCCTGTATTGGATGCTCTTTGAAGCCCAAAGTTGATTGGATTGCTGCTACGGATCTTGATGAAGACAGTGCCCTATCGGTATTCCACTGTGAATGAATTGTTGCAGTGTTATATGATTATATTACATGCTATATTGTAGAATCATCTGCACTGTTGAGTATTTCATGTTGTTTACAGATGCCGGAAGCTCATGCAGCAGCTTGGAAGACTTTGAAGGTAAATTTGGGTTATTCTCGTTTATAATTTTATTTCCATGTAATTGGCCATTGTAGGCACTCTTGCATTGCGCAATTTACATCTTGGCCATGTAATTTTATTAAGTATACTTTCCGTTCAATGTACTCTTAGAATTATATCTTGTGATGAAAACAGTAGCTGATGACAAACGTGTTTTTTTCAGGATGCTTCATGTGTCTTGGTTCCTGGTGGATTTGGGGACCGTGGTGTGAGAGGAATGATATTAGCTGCTAAGTATGCCAGGGAGAACAAAGTTCCATATCTGGGGATTTGCTTGGGCATGCAGATTTCTGTAATTGAGTTTGCTATAAATGTAGGGTGTCTTGTTGTTGCTTTAATTTTAATGGTCCCTCTCTTGTCAATTTTCTGTTGCATCTTACTGTTATTTATATTGAAAGGTTTTGGGCCTGGAGAGGGCTAACAGTGAAGAGTTTGATAGTCAAACGCCAGATCCAGTTGTGATATTCATGCCAGAGGTACATCAGCTAACAAGTCGAATAGTAATCAGTATCTCTCGTCTACGCTATCAGTGGTACTCATAACGTGTTCCATTAATCTCTGGTATATGCTTTCAGGGATCCAAAACACACATGGGTAGTACAATGAGGCTTGGTAGTCGAAGAACATTATTTCAGACTCGTGATTGTGTCATTGCGAAACTGTATGCCACTAAAATGGTCATTGCATACAAATTTTAGGCATATAGTAAAGATTTGAAAGATTCCTTACGACTAGTCTAATGCCAGTTCTCTTATGATAGGTATCATAATTCAGACTATGTAGATGAGCGGCATCGACATAGATATGAGGTCCGGATGACACTGAATTGAGGATTGAAGTGATCGCTACTGAAATTAGAATCATATACTGAGGTGTTCTCTGACCACGTTTTACATTGCAGGTGAACCCTGACATGGTTGGGATGATAGAGGATGCTGGTCTTAGATTTGTGGGGAAAGATGAAACTGGAAAAAGAATGGAGGTTAGTAATCTAATTTGAGGCCATTAGTTGGGACTTGGATAGTTGATATTCATTTTGCACTTTTACCTCTAAAGACGGCGAAAGCTCGGATGAAATAAATACTCCTTTACTTATAGCAGACAGTCAAAGTACAATACAGAACCTAAATGATTATAACTTTGACCAATTATTATTTTTATATTCCATCTTTCTAATTTTTGACCACTCGGTTCTTGCCTGCAGGTTTTAGAGCTTCCAAATCATCCATTCTATGTGGGAGTACAGTTTCATCCGGAGTTTAAATCACGGCCAGGGAGGCCATCAGCTCCTTTTTTGGGTATGCTCAACTCACAGCTAAATAAATTATGTGTCCCTAACCAGCAAGTATGTCGAGTACAATGGCATTAAAATGATGGATTATCACCACAAAACTGTGGAAGTATTTTTTTAATTGGTCTATATTCGGCACCTGTGCAAATTAGCTTCTAGTGCTCCATGTTAAGATACCACGGCATATTTTCCACAGTTTCAGATTATTTTCATTTTGCACTCCACACTATTCTTATTGGTCAGCCTTACTGTACTTATTATCTGTGTTAACGGATAATCATGTTATGGCTAAACCTGTTGAAATGTGAGAGCTTAAAACATTTTCTTTTGTTGTATTATTTCTGTATATAGCTTTTCCTTCTGAGATATTATCAGTTTCTTCAATTTGTTGATGTGACCGGTTTTGTGGATAATGTCTAACTCGAGTAGGTGACTGCATATTCTGACATTTCTTAAATCTTTTTTCTGAGATAACAAATCCTACTTCTGTATATAATCTTTTTTTGTAGTTAACTGCATATTCTGACATTTCTTAATTGTAATGTAGGTCTTATCTTGGCGGCTAGTGGTCAGTTGGAGGGGTATCTTAGAACTCAGCAGAATGGGAGCCCATAGAACATACGAACATGTTTTCAAGGTATTAGAAGTAGGATTTCGTCCATTACACTCAATAGTCACATTGAAATTTAAGTAAAACATGTTACGCTTCACTTCGGATTTATGGAAAACATTGAAATTTAAGTAAAACGTATTACATTGGCATTCTCAGATTGCAATGAGTAAGTTATCTTCTCAGACTGAACATGTCTCTCATCTCAAGGTGCAGGTAAAAAAAAAATTTTGTTCGGACTGACCTACTCGAGTTGGATATGCATCTTAACAAATCACACAGATGCAGATTACCATTCAAGTAAACATGGTTAACTTCTTTTGTAGTATGTCATTGATGTTGACAGGAAAATAGGAGATTTTGTTGTAGAATCACTTTGGTTCTACTCTTTAGGGAAATGGGTGTTTTCCCTGGTTAGGTAGTTGGTGTACTACAATATACAATAGTAGATTAGATATTTATGCTTCCCCTTAGATGACGCACTTCAAATTGATTTCATTCTCAGCATCGCTAGGTCGATAGCTAATAATACTATCGTATGTACTTCTTGCCCTTAACCTTATGAAGTCTCTCAGATCTCGAACGCTATAAAAATTACTCACATCATTGTTAGTTCTTTCAGAGGAACTCCTCATCTGAATCCTATCATTATCATATTTGATGCATGAAAGCTGGGGTATTTTGAAATGCGATGAAGGATGATGCACTTTGAACTGGAAAATAGGAGTTTCATCAAATGAAAGTTAAATGTTTTCCATAATAAACTGCCCCATGATTGTTTCTTGATGACCATGTCTTTTCAAATGGAGATTTATGATGTTTCTCTCTTAAATCACCTCATGTTCTTGTCCACAATAAGGCTAAACGTAAGAGTTTCCAAGCTCTACGTGCAACGTTCGATTTTGGATTCTTTATTCTTGAAGTTGAGTTTTGTTTGGAGAGGAATTGAGGAACAATTAAGAGATGGACGCAGAAAGTATTTACTTCATGAAAGATTTTTCGGTTTGAGAAAGGGAGGGATTATTAGAAGGATGATGATGATGATGATGATGTTTGAGTAGGCTTTGCTGAAGGAAAAGTGAGAAGTAATGTTTGGATTGTATGTAATATTTTATGTTTCTAAGTATATTTTTTTTATAGAAACTAAGATGACATTTTACAGATGGAGGTAGTATTATTTGCATGATAGTGGTAAGAATCAATGTCGTTCTTTTTTTTTTCGGAGGGAGAATATTTTATAATATTTCATGTAAATCGAGAGGCAAAAGGCACTCGTATGAGTTGGGATGAAATGTGAATTAAAGTGGCATGGATTTAGAATCAATGCCCATCTTAGGTGCCAACCAAATCAATGCTCGTCTTGTTCTATCTTGGAACCCAATTTTAAGAATTAAGTTCTAGTTCAAGCATAGCTAGAGGATAATATATCATCATATATGAACAATGTCATCTTAAAATGGATTCAAGAAATAATGTTCAACTTGGTGAAGTTGCAAAGGATTGAGGTGAAAAAGGAATGTAGGGTGGTTGATAGACAAATTATGGAGCAAAGTTAGTGGCAATCTTGGAGTTATTAGAGACATAAAGATTAATTTTGGTCATTACTAGAAGAGAAATGAAGTGCCAGAGTTGGTGGGGAGGGCCGGAGGGGATATTGTACCTGGTCAGAGGAAAAGCTTTATTTCATTCTTATTTTCTAATATTTAAATTAAATTTAATTAAAAAAAGTCCCACATCTTTACTTCAAAGTGCATCAAAATCTAAATTTTCATGTAATTCTAAATTTGTATATAAATTAGGTTAATCGATTTCCTTCAAATTTTAATTATTGAAATCAAAATATAAGTACAATTTGAAAGATTAAAACTAATTAGTAAACAATATGATATGTAACTCTTAACTACTCCCTATATTACTTAATTTTTTTCTTCAGTTTTAATACGATTTTAGATTATTACATTATACCTTAATTTTTTATCATTTCGATCAATCATAGATGGATTTTCATTTTTTAAAAAAGAAAAATCATTAAAGGAATATAGATGGAGGGAATACAATGTTTTGTGAAAATAATGTATGAATCATAAATTCACAGTATAAATTATTAAAAATACTCGAATGTAATTTTGTCACACACTACCCTAGCAGGCTAGCACTGTCAGAACTCAGAACACTCATCATTTCATTTCATTTCTTTGTATGTACATAGAGTACAGTATCTAGTCCACCAGGTAAAGTCAAATCCAGTCAACATCTAATCCAACGGTTCAGATCTATAGTTAGAAAATCGAGGCAAATTTTTGTTGGAATCTTAAGGGTAGTAATGTCATTTTCACTAGGGTTTTGCATTTTGACTAGTCTCTATCAAATCCCCTTATTTTCTTTATTTAGTTTAAACAGCCCCAAAATACACAAAAAAAAAAACGGCCCATTTTCATTTTCCAAATTTCCTCTCTTTTTTTCTTCCATTTTTGCAATTGTGTTTCCCTCCTCATTCTTCCAAGTGTTTTCTTATTACCCTTTAAATAATTGTTATTAGTCTCTTCCTTTTCTACCCCTTTTATTATTAGTTAACAAGAAGTTGAAATTTTGATCACAAAAAATGGATCTGAAACAAGATAAGGTTAGTGTGTGATCACTCAAAGTACTTAGTCATACTTAAAAAATCATGTAGCTATACTCATTATAGTAGTGTTTAGTTTGATTTGATTACATAAACTCACTTAAATATTTATGTTTTTTACAGATATCAGATTCTGGAAGCATCAAGAAAAGCAGCTTATAGTTTAAATCAACTTGGAATGAGGGATTCACAACTGCTTGTGGGAGGTTCCTAGAGTGAAGATGATAGAGATTAATGGCTTTGGGGACTGATATAAGGGAGGAAGAGCAAGCTGCATTATTATTGATGGCTCTTTCTTGTGGATCTGTTTATGCTTAATTGAAATCTAATCTCGAATCAAACTTTTCGAATAGAAAAACATCATCATCACTAATGTATAAGCTAGCAAAAAGCCCCTAACATTTTTCCTCCAAATCTCACCTACCAGCTACATTAGCTAGCAAGAAAATCTCTCTAATTTATTTGACCCAATTTTAATTTTCTTTTTTTCAGTGTTTAGTTTTAGATTGTATCATTTGTATGCCATTTAAGGTTTTGATGAATTGCTGTAATAACTAATGCTGTTTTTAAATAAAAAAAATTCCTAGTGCATTGTTTATTCTTGATTTGTTTGATTATTTTTGGGATTGAATATTATTATGGATTAAGTGATGGTTGGTAAGTCATTGATTGTTGTAGATATGGATTAAATGTACTTTATTGGTTTAAAGATTCAAATTTTGAAAATTGAATCTTCATTATAGTCAAATTTAGCGCAAGATTGATACAAAATGGGATCAAAATTTAGATTCATGAGACCCAACAAATACAGAAAGAGATTACATATTACCAATCATTTCTAGAATCTGTTATAAGTACTACTAATTCATAGGCTGAGTTGTTTTTGCCTGTAAAATAGTATTTGAGAATTAGAAATAATTATTTCTCTTAATTTTAAATGTAATAATTTCACGAAATTATATTCGAGGAATAAAAATATCGTTCGATCTTAAAATTCTTATTTGGGTGTGCATATTGGGCCATTCATAAGGGTGTATTTCAAATTTGTCCCTTCCGGCTAACGAAACATAGAGCGAAATGGATCGAATATTTGATTAAATTGGAGAATTATTATTGACAAAATTATGTGCCATAACTTCTTTTTTGTCAATTCGGAATACCTACACAACCTGCTATACGAATCGTTTTAAATGGGTGCATGAGACAATTAAACAAGAGTTATTGGTAAGTTAGGCCGGGAGGAGTTCGAGCTGGTCTCAATTTATTAAGGTGTTTGTAGATTTTTTTTTTTTTTTTAAAATGTTTTTTGAAAACTCTTCTTATTCTACTTTGTATATTTTAATATTTAGTTTCTTGTTTTGATTTTGTTATAAAATTTAAAAATCATGTCTTGAGGATTCGGCTTCATTTTTCAATGTTCATTGAATTTATATATATATTCATTATAATATACGGAATACTTTCATTAATTATTTTTCTTATTTTAGTTTATTATATTGAAAAGGAAAATAATACTTCGGAATTGTTTTTCCCACACAATAAGAATAATAAGCGGACATAAGGCATAATCTATTAATGTGTAAAATACCCAGCGCGTTATTTCGAATTGATTGAGTTTTTGATAGTTCGTTGTGAGGAGTTTAAAACTAAAGTACAATTTCATGGAGTTCTGCTTATATTAGTATTACAGGTATTCTAATTATCGTAATTTAAACTTTGTTATAAATCCAAAACTGTCGTATGGAAATACTTGGAGACGACTGAAAATGTACAACTCATTTTTTTTGGACCTCTCGATAAACATGGCGACGGCCTCGATGAACATGAAGCGGCATGTCTACTGTTTAAAATAGCTTCATATGGAGCAAAAGTGAAATTTGACGAACTTTATTGCCTCTTTGATAACACCTTTTTCTAGCTAAATCTAGAGACTTCAGTGGCATGCAAAATAACAACACCATGACACGAACACTCTAGTAGACACACTACAAATCTGGAACCACTGCCACGTCAAATTATCAAACACGTGTCCCTTGTCCCAAATTACTTGCACCTTTATATACATGCTTATCCAAAGTTTTCAAATTAATTAAGAAATCAAAATTCACAAAACAAAGCAACTGAAACTTTTCAAACTGCAAACATTTCTAAACAAAAATGCAATCAAGATTAATAAACAAATGACTTTGGCTTTTACCACCACAGCCAACAGACATCTCTACTACACAAAAGATCTTCAAAAGCTTCTAGTGGTGAATTTGCCGAGGTCAGAACCTTGACCCAACGTATTACACCCAGCCCCGAAGACACGTACCCCGAGGAACGTCCCCTAGGCACGCCCACAAAAGAGCAACACCCCATCAAAGAAAACAACCCCTTTGTTCCACCAAGCCCCCCTCATTCACCATCTCCAAAACTCGAGAGCAACGCCATCAACCCACCCATTGATCCAATAAACCAACAACGACGAAGAGTGTTCTCGTGGAAGGACGTTAGTTGTGTAGGAGTTGATGGAACACCCTGGCCAGAGGATGAAATGGATAGGAGGCGGCAAATTGAGGAGAGGGTGGAGGATGATAGGGAGTATTATGAGGATCATAAGGCTTCCCCGTTGGCGGAGATCGAGGTCGCGGATACGAGGAAGCCGGTGACTAGAGCGACGGAAGGGGGGTATTTTGGAGGTGATGGGGTGGTGCTGTTTCGGCCGGAGCAGCTTGATACAGCTGAGGATTCGCTAACGAGAGCGAGGATGATGTTTTTGGAGAATGCGACGAGGGGTGATCCTCACTCCCCTCATGGCAGAGTTCTTAGAGCTCTTCGAGGTGAATATTGGTGATCGAAAACAGACCAATTTCTTACTTGTATTTTCTTATTTTTCACCTTGTATATTTACCATAGTATGATAGTGTGATCAAGTGATTGACTAATGGAAAAAACTAAAAGGCTTTCTAATATTCCCTTCATCCTTTTATATTATCTTTTAATTTTATACAAAACTAAAAGGGTTTCTAATAATAATTTTTGTAATTTCTAAGAAGAATTAATTTGTGTATTTTTTGGGGTTTATATTATAGGATTTTTTGAAAAAATTATTATTATTATCTTATTATTTGGTGAGTCCCAGAGTGAATTGTCTAAATTTATTATTTTGGAATTATTAATTTGCTCGAATATGGAATTGAATTTAAATTTATTATTTTAGATATTATTAACTTATCGAATATAGAGTTTTTACTGTACCCTCCATTTCAATTTTCAATTTACTAAGTATATTACCATAATTTTGATCTAATAACAAATTATGTAAATGAGATAATTTATTGCTGATCGAGTATTTTTCATATGTTGTTGACGTCGAGTTTTCTCATTAAATTGCACCGGAGGTCCTATAAAATAGTGTAGGATGTCCTATGTATGGTGATACACATACATGCCGTTCATCATTCTAAGAACAATTGAACCTACTCTACCAAACCATTATATTCATATTAGAGTATTTAGACTGGGCGTGCAGAAATTCGATCCAATCGAAATTTTCAGAACAGGAAGAGATGTCTTTTCATATTCCTAGTAGTCCGTTTTGAACAATTTAATCAGATCTCAGGCTCTGTTGCACATTCTACAAATTCATCAGATTTCGTTTTGGATGATAAATTTTAAAATACAGTATATTTTAAATCAAATGCATTTGAGGATGTATTTTTATTAACAATTGAAAGAATTTCAAAACAGCTCAAATCAGCTTGAATTTGAAATATACCGTAGCTTAGTTGAATGGCAAAACTTCTAATAACATCATATTTTGAGGTCATTTTGATAATTTCAGTATCTTAAATTCAAGAAACTTATTATTATTTTTTTTTATATAGTTACTTACATTAATATGAAATAACAATTCATACATATTATGAATATATTTATATGACAAAAAAGATACTTGACAGACGAGTTTTACAAAAAGCATCGTAATATGAAAAACACAAAAGCGAAAATTAATGCTTGCAATATTAGTGGTATAATCTTTTGTAAAATATGTAAGCTTCACTTGTGGATCCAAGAACTAAACTTGATACTCATAATAACAAATATTTAATTCATATTTAAAATCACCTTGATTTCCTAATAAGATATAAAAGATGGAGCAGTAATATGATGGGTTTGAGAGAAAGCATGAAAAGAAAGAAGAAGAATTTGTTACAGCGTGAAAGCGAAGAAGAGAAACTCAAGGTTCTCTTGAGTGGGTGTCCTTGATAAAATTTTCAAATGCGATGGGTGGGCGGAATTATATAAGGTATTAAGTAGCACAATGGAAGTAGATGTTTGTGTGTTGGGAAATCGATAGTTATTATTGGTTTTATTTATTATGTCCATTGTGATAATTGTTGTAAATAGTTCATTTACCTAATTTAGTGAATGTGGTTACATAAGCGGAACATTCAATCATAGTAATTATAATTACTAATTCGCTTTTACCGCGATAATATGAGGGGTTATGTCGGATTCTTAGATCAGTACATAACCGTTATAATAATATTAATGATGCATTATATTTATTATACTCTTCTTCATTAATAAATTAGAAGGTCAAACACATACGATGTGATTGAGTTATATTTTATGTATGAAATAAAGCATTTGCCTTGCTAAATTAAGAGTTGATTGTAATCAACGAATATTTTCAATTGAGAATTTTACATTGATAATGTAAAATATAAATTGAATAAACCCGAATTAATTAACTAGTCCGTTTAATGGATTTAATAGTTAGTTGAGCTTGTTAGTAACTTGTAAGTTACTTATTAATAACTTGTTAAATGTTTAATTTACTTAACGGTTTAATTAAATTAAGCAATTCATTCGATTAATATTAGATTGAGAACTTTTTTAGGTTAATTTGAGAAGGCTTATTAGGTTTTTAAACATAACGTCAAAAGAAAATCAGCCTCAACAAAATGATTTTCGAACTTTCCTACTCCTTAAGATGGCCAAAAATTTAAAGTGCAAAAACTTGAAAGTTTTGCTGATTCTATTTATCCGATCCTACCGTGTGTTACAGTAGACTGAAGTGACCGGGTTGTGCGATGTGCGTCAATTAAATTTTATCATTTTGTGATGTTAGCGATTGGAATTCAAAGGAAACCGTGAAAGAATTGTTGAGTAACGTTTTTCCACTAGATTTGTAAGTTCTAGATTTGTTTAAATATATGTATTATATATATTTTTGTAGTTCTGATTTTATGCAATTTAAATAATCATATATGCTATTTGTTTATGATTATGAACAAGTCTTACATAGAGAAATTTCATAAGTTTGGCTTGTGAAGCGAGAAGAAGGCTGAGTTTCTCTTAATTGATGTCACATGTGGATATTTTTGTAATGTCTATAAGAAATCGACTGAATATAGTATATTGAAAAGAAATACTAATAACGAGAAGATCAGGCCGAGGAATTCGTATTTCTAAAATTATCACACGTACGAAGGTACAAGAGTGATTATAATAACAGAAATAATATTTGAAGCGGTATAAAAAAAAATATAGTAAAAGATTATCAAAATTACTTATTAACTCACTCTAAAATGCCTTTATTTTTGGGAATTGATTGAGGGCAATCTCCCCAAGCCTCCTCGATTCTTGGGAATATATCCGATAACGTGAAACATTAATGACTTGTAAAAGGAAATGAGTAATGCTTAAAATCATTTCTTTGGTATAAGTGAAAAAGTATTGATTTTTTCTTAGAGTTTCAATCTAATGGATCAAAAAGGAAAAATCTCCATTTCCATTAGAAGTGCTTATACATATAGTCCTAGCCCGACAACTATCAGGACTAACCAGGTAATCATCGAAGTACATTTCATAGTATGAACTAATTGAGAAATGAAAATATTGGCTTTTCCTAGAATTCCGTCGATCTGGATCGAGAGAAGCACTCCATCAAATACCTACATATGATGCAACCGGCTATCGGGACTAACCAGGTTATCATCAAAGTACATTTTATAATAGTTGTAATTGTATGGCATGAGAGAGAGGTCCATTGAGTAAGTGACAACAATTTCTTACATAAATTGAAGTTGATTCATTTGCCTAAAACACCTAGGGGCAAAATATCGATAATAGGAGGGACATGCTCGAAGATCTTAATAGATAATGTGAGTAATAATGAGAGACTGTTTTAGGATTTATGAGGAATATGAATAAATAGCGTCTGCGACTCCATATGATGGTTTGTTCCGTTAAGGGGATATTTTATTGTCAAAACTTTAATTCTTTTGTCAAATTTTCTTTTTCATTCTCCTCAAAAATAGGTTCAATAAAATCAGAACATGAGTCCCTAATTTTATACTAACGAGAAAGACTTATTTATGCACACACGAGATAACCTAAAAGCGATCTTGATTTTCTAGTTTTTTTCATTTTAGGGCAGCCAAGATCTTCCTAATTTAACTCTAAGTTTTCCTTTTACATTTCAAATTTTTTGAGACCACGTCGCATAAACTTAAGTGACCGAGGGTTATTTAAGCGAGAACTGGCCCCATAACATTCGAGGAGTAATAATTGTATACTATTTTTCATCATATCAAATTGAACATCTTATTCCAAAAATCTATAATACTATTATACGAAACAACGGTTTGAGTATTATCATTAAGGTTGCTAACACGAGGGCTTAAGCAAATCTATTTTCCTACACAATTCTTTGCTTTGGAAGGATTTGGATCGATTTGATCGCCGATTTTTGGTCAGGAATAAAACTGTTCTTCAATTCTCCGTCCCCTCCAAAATCAGGCGAAGTGCGGTCCGATAAGTTTCATCAACAAAAGTAATGTTTGTAGAAGTAGGATTGTATAAAATTTTGATTGTTTGATCACCTTTGATGGATTTTTGATGGAATTTTCATGATTTTTGATGTTGTTTTGATAGAGGTTTTGTGTTGGCTCCGTCTTTGCCTCTACGCTTTTGGTTTTTGAGATTTAGTGCAGTTTTCTACCGAAGAGTTTTTGAGTTTACGGGGAAACTCTAGATATTTCAAATCACAACACAAGTTTTAATCGATTTTTTGGTAAAGAGTTGTTAAAATGACCAATTGAAATGATACTACTATTTTCCTTAGCTTATAAAGAGCGAGAAAGAAGGCTGCGTCCGCTTTCTATTTCTCGTCTCTTTAGTCGTCGGAATCTTGCCGTTGTGCACCTCTTCACGATAACGGCCTTGCGCCAGTTTTCTCTCTCGGCCATACAACTCTTAAACAATTAATAAAGCCTTGGTTTTATATGTGGGACTTGTCTGATTTGTTATTTTTGATTTTCATATATTTCTTAATTTTAATTTTTTTTTCTGTTGGAGCTAATTTGGTATCATTTGTGTGATTTATCTTGTGATTGGATACCTCATTTATGTGATTTATCTAGTTTCAAGCTTTATTTTGTTTGAAGAACATTGATTTGCAACATAGATAGAAAGAATATTTGGTATGTATTAGTTCTTTAATGAGCTATCTGGTTGTGGTTAGGAGTTTATGTACTAATTAGATGATGATCATTTGTTAATGGTCAATTTGAAATAATTTGAATTTGTGGTTTTATTTTGGTTGATTTGTATGTCAAATGTGGTATGATTGATGCTTATAAGGTGTTTGGTAAAATGTCTGAGAGGGACTGGTTTATGTGATAATATCATATTTAAGTTTGTCTTTGTTGGGGCTGCTCCACTTTCTTTTGGTGGGATGGTGTATTAAATCCGGGAATCTACGTTCTCTATTTCCATTAGTCATGTTGTTTATATTTATTGTTAGTTTGAGACTTGTTTGTTTAGCCACAATGATGAGTTTATGTACTAATTAGATGATGGTCGTTTGCTAATTAGGCGTTTGTCGAACTCTTATATTTTCATAGTAACATCTGTTCTTGATCTAAGATTATATATGACATAGAGCATTGACAACATTGTTGTATGAATTTATGACTACTTCATTTTAGTCAACTTGCTCAATATATTTTAATGTCTTAAATGTATTGTCTCTCATGAAAATTACTTGATTGCCGCTTCAATATGGATGTAATAATTGCGTCGAGATAGGGCGATCATGAATAGCTATAAAAGCTTGATTGAACTCATTTGAGAGTCGATTACTCAAAGACAGTTGGCCTGAATATTATGATGGTAAGACAAGAAGATATATTGGAAAACATACAAGGAAGTACCAAACATGGTCGATTGCAGGTTACCTTGTAGGGAAAATGATGCTTGAAGATCCTTACCGCGCGCTTTAGAGGAAGATAAGCAAATGATACATACTAAAAGTCCTTTAGCTCATGGACATGCTTCAGTTGATAAATGAACAAGATTATAGTAAACAAACTAAGTTGTGATATAGAGGTGGTACAAAATGTTATCTTTGATAAAAATAATATTCTTTCAAGATTTCTGCATTGTAGGATGTTTTGGGAGCATGTTGTTGAGTACCATTGTAATGTGTGAAAAGACTACAATTTTTTCTGAATAAGAACACTTTGATATTTTGATTTCAAAACTTCAAAGATCGAAAGATGATTGTTCAACTTTATTCATAATTACATTACTAGTAAACAAAATGAAATACTTCCATCAAATCACTCCTTAAATTTCTTGGTTCCCAAATAGGGATTCTAAATCCATCCTCAAATCCTTCTCAAATCCATTGATTTCCCAAACAATGGATTTGATTTCAAATCCCTTTATTTCAAATCTTGACACCGAAATCTACCCAGATCAAAGCGGAGCTTAGTTAGAATTTGAAATCATTATCGAAATCCGTTGATTTCCCCGAACAATGGTTTGATTTAAATATCGCTTTATTTAATCATGTCGATTAAAATCTAGATCCATGACATAGTTAAATTTAAATGGAGTGGAGTCCCCGATTTCTTTTTCCCACCCAAAACATCTGAAGCTAGATTGCAAACGGTAAATAATAACTTGTACTTTCTTTGACTCTTAAAACTAAACCTCACCCATACTCGAGAGTAAAAATATCATCGAGTTGTAATTGTTTGGAGGTAAAATATTATGGGTGTATGTAACATGACAACGACTCGAATAATTTCCTTTCCTTAGAAGTTCTTTCAAGACATATAATTGGTTGCTCCTTTTCTTTTAGTGAGAAAGTTAGTAGTTCTCACATGCAGTCGGAGGTTCATGGCTTGAATTATGTCGAGGGATGTGTCACAGTAAGCGTGCTAAAGGGAGAGGAGGACCGGTGAGACACGAAATGAAACAACGCTGATATTTTAAACCAATGCGCACGAGTCGAGCCTTGATCTCGGGATGTCTCCAGCCCTGGAGGTATAAGATATGTCTAGTAAGTTTTATAAGCGGTAGTCAGCCGCGATCTGGCCATCTGCAAAACCAGAATGATTATTTTTTAGGAGGCATGAATTCACAACATCTTAGGAATTGTCCTGTAGGCACTGTAGTAATGTCACTATTTATGTAGCCAATTGAGACAACATCCTGAAGCAGTTTATCGCTTTTTCTCTTGAACTTAAGACCGATGTAAGTTATGAACCCGAGGAAAAAAGTAAATGTTAATAATGATATGTCAAAATTAACGTATAATTGTGAGTAAAGTCAATATATAATGAAAAACTAATTACATTTAAACTTTTAATATCAATCTAATTATATAATATTTATATTTTACTGTTATAATATATTTTTATATTAAGTTGATATTTATATAATCGAAAAATAATTTCACAATAATTATTCATTTTTAATATACTTCCAATTTTTTTATTAATTTCAATCTAATTAAACGCTCCATATATAATGTGATATTCAACCAAATAATTCGACCTTTGTTCGAGAAGTCGGCTACGTTAACGTTCGGCTAGAGCATTAACATTCGAACTAAGGCTGGGTGCTTGATCTTTCATGAAATACGTACATCCACGATTATAGCAATTTCGAATATATGAATAAATATAATTAAATTTAAACTCCATTAACTTTATATCAAAATGACAAATATAATCAATGTCCATTATAATTATCATGGAATACAATTACATTAATCTTCAATATTTTTTATCAAGTCGAATCAATATCGAGTCAATCAAACACTCGTCGTCATCTTCAAATATCAGCAGCAAAACCCTAAACCTGCCCCTCTTTCTCCTCCTTTTTCTGCAATTTTTATGTCACCAAAAAAAAAAAAGTCTAGCTATTTTTTTTTCTTTCAATTTTGATTTCTGCAATCAATTTTGATTTCAGCAAAAAAATTAGTGTAGCTAATTTTGGTCAATTTTGATTTGAGTAAAAAATTGGTGAGTTATTTTTCTGCAAATATTGAATTCAGCTAATAAAAATTGAGTGAAGAAAGATTAATTGGGTTTGTTTTAGAAGTTTTCCAGCAATTTTATTTGAAAATATTGGGTTTTTGAGGTGATTGATTGATTAGCTCAGCTAGTTTTAGAAGTTTGTTAGCAATTTTATTTGAAAATATTGGATTTTTGAGGTTTTTATTAAATAAACAATACTATGAAAAAAATATTGGGTTAGTTAAGATAGTTTTAGAAGTTTATTAGTAAGTTTGTGTGAAAAGATTGGATTTTTGAGGTTTTTATTGAATAAACAATACAATGAATTTTTTTATTGGGTTAATTAAGCTAGTTTTAGAAGTTTGTTATAAAAATTATGTGAAAATATTGGATTTTTGAAGTTTTTATTAAATTTGCAATCAATGGCAGTTCAGCTAGTTTCAAGTTGTTAGCAAATTTATGTGGAAAAAGTTGTGGTTTTAAGGTTTTTTTAAACCTACAAACAATGAAAGAAAACAATTAAATTGGTTGTTTAGTCATATTATGTTTATGTGTTCTGATTAATGATCGATTTTTCGAGTCCCAGGAACTATGGATGATAGCAATGCACTCATGTTACCGGGAAGAAAGAAAAAATCGAATGAGAAGAAAAAGGTACATGTAATCCATTAGTGTTGTTTAGGATTAATTTGATTGAATATTTTTATTGAATGTTATATACTTTCAGGTTCAAGTGAAACCGAAGCCGAATTTGAGTAAATCACAGATGAGAAAGCTGAAAAAGATTGAGGTTTGGATAAATTTTATTGTTGATTAAATAATATATTTTTTAATGATGTAGTCATGTTGAGTTGTTTATTGTTCTTGATTTGTGAAGGAGGATAAAGAAAAGGAAATTCTTTTATCTCAAAGCATCGAAGAATTAGAGTAAGCCCAATTTATTATTCTAGTACCATATTTCAAAATTCAATTGCCATACAATTAAAAATATAATCGTTTCAATAATTAAGCTAAAAGTTAGTCAAGAGTTGTAATTTTTAGCTTAATTATTTAAAATATGAGATCTTTAATTGTATAGTTTTAATTTTGAGCTTAATTATTGAAAATATGAGATCTTTATTTGTATGGTAATGGAATTCGATTGTTGAAAAGTTAATTAGATAAGCTAATTTGATTATAAATAAGCTAATTATATGCACCAGACTTTGTTGAAGCTCTGTGTTTTTTCTTCGTTGTAGGAAGTACAAGATTAGAGATGATATGTATTCACTTATGTGGTCATCGAGTAACTTGGGCCAGGTAAATTCTTGTGTCTGCATCTCTATTCTGAAGTGTAGTTTTCTATCCATTTTCGTAGTTTTCACATCGATGGACTGTTCGAGTTACAGGTTGAAACTGTCCGTGGAAAACGTTTGAGGGAAGTTCAGTTCTCAAAAGCTGGGCTGGAAGGTCCTTATGGCGACCGACCTCCCAAGAAGAAGTATAGTACTGTCTCTAATGAAACTGGCTGTGAGACTAGCATGATTCGGTCCACTCAGGCAGTTAAAAATGATGATTTTACATCAACGCCTATAATAGAAGTAGAGGTGCAGGGGGTCACATCTTCTTCTTTAAAATTTTCTGAGAAACAAAGTAGTGGTAATGGTCTTAGAGGTTGCACTGATTCAGGCGGAGCATTGAGTAAAAGTAATGACTTACCCATACAAGAAGGCACCAAGAGTTCATATTCAAAAACTAACTCCAATCTGGAAGAACTCATGAAGGTAAAGGTTTGCTTCATTGAGTTAACAGTATAATGTCAGTCAAAAGATCATATGCATATATATGGATAATTCATTGATTTTTTAATCCCAGCTGATGGTGATCTCTCTAAGAATTCATCTTTTTCCAGATATTAAGTAGTTCTTACATATGGGCGTCTCTGTAAGCAGGATATAATAGACGAACCTGCTAAATTTGATGTGAGCAGTAGGAGCACCCTAGCTAATTGTGGGGCCCCAACTACGCCAACTGTCGTGCGTGTATCAAGACCATCTGAGGTTGAAGATAAAAGGAAAGATCTTCCCATTGTCATGATGGAGCAGGAGATTATGGAAGCCATAAATGAGAATCCTAGTGTCATTATATGTGGTGAAACTGGTTGTGGTAAGACTACTCAAGTACCTCAGGTGTGTAACATCATCCTTCTCCTTTTCCTGCATTATAGATCAAAAATCCTTTTTCTTTAATCGTAAAGATGTTACCTGAATCTTTGCATAATCAATTTCATTTTTTGGTTTTCAGTTTCTTTATGAAGCTGGATTTGGTTCAAATCTATGTACCGCTCGAGGTGGTATCGTTGGCGTGACCCAACCTCGCCGTGTGGCTGTACTAGCAACTGCTAAGCGAGTGGCTTTTGAATTGGGGCTTCGCCTAGGCAAAGAAGTTGGATTCCAAGTTCGTCATGACCGAAGAGTTGGTAGCAGTTGCTCTATCAAGTTTATGACAGATGGAATATTACTTAGGGAATTGCAGGTTTTATTTCATTTTATTCTTGCATAATGTGATCCTTTGTTCTGAACCATATTATTGGGCTTTTTCCCCAGAATCTGTTTTTTCTTGGATATTTTCATCACCGAAGTGAACTAACTACGTAAAATAATGAGTAATTCCTTCATAATAATAGCTTCTGATTTTAACAATTATACCCTTATTAGCACTGTACTTAATTTATTAAGGATGGTTTTGCTTTTATGACAAATAGCTTATTATTAGAAAGAAAGTGCTTTGTTCTTCAATAATTTATATATAATGTCAGTCAAGTTGGGGAGAAATATAACAAATGCTAAATTTTCAACTTATTGCTTAAAGATAACAAAAGTACTCCCTCCATCTCATAATCTAATTAAAGAATTTTTACGAGTATGTTCAACTGTAGATTGGATAGAAAAAAAATACTCCATCCATCTTATAATCTAAGGGACTTATTCCTTTTATAGAAATCCCATAATTGATTACTTTGTTACCAAATTTGGTAAGAAAAAATGGAGGGAAAACTTTATTTGTGAGTTATATTCAACTTTTATGTTTGTGTAAAATCAGATGGGCCTTAGAAAATGTGATGGGGGAGTAATATTTTAACCCTTGTAGGGAGTGGTAAGTAAACCATTTTCAGGTTTCCACACTTGGCATTTAGTTGTTGAGCCATCCATGATTCAATTTTTTAATAATTTGATTTTTATATTTAATCAATACGTAGTTCTCAAATTATTACATTCAAATGTGAGCTTCTTTTGAGGAAATACTTCCCTATTAGTTCTATTTTTTATTATCTATTTAATCAGTTTATTATTTTTTTCACAGAATGACTTTTTATTGAGGCGATACTCTGTCATAATTTTGGATGAGGCTCACGAGCGAAGTCTGAACACAGATATACTTATCGGCATGCTTTCTCGTATCATCCGAGAGCGCCAGGTAAAAATTGGAATTATTCTCTGCATAGTCAACAGCTTTCAGTTTATTCATTTGACAGAAAAATATTTTGCATTTGCTTCTTTTCTACTCTTTTTGGGAATTTGTGGCCTTTTTTCTATTGGCAGAGACAGTACGAGCAGCAGCAGCAGAATTTTTTATCCGGAATTACCGTGAGCCCGGAAGATCGGGTATATCCATTGAAGCTTATTCTGATGAGTGCAACATTACGAGTTGAGGATTTTGTGTCTGGGAAAAGGCTTTTTCCTGATCCTCCACCAGTGATTGAAGTACCTACGCGTCAGTACCCAGTGACTATACACTTCTCAAAGAGAACAGAAATTGTAGATTATGTTGGACAGGCTTATAAGAAAGTACTATCTATTCACAAAAAGCTGCCCCCTGGAGGCATACTTGTTTTCTTGACCGGGCAGAGGGAGGTGGAATTTTTATGTCGCAAGTTACGGAAAGCTTCTAATGAGAGATCGAAGACTGGTGCCCTGGAGAGATCTGAGGTATATTCAGAACCCACAGACCATACGACTGAGGACAATGATATGAAGGAGATTAGCGAGGCATTTGAAATTCAAGGGAAGTCTGATGATCAGATTACTGATCGTTTTAGTTCTTATGATGAGGATCAAGGAGATTTATCAGATGAAGAGTCAGATTTGTCATATGATTCAGAAGGAGACAGTGATTTGGATTATTATGATGGAGCTTCAGGTGATCATAAATCACTGGAGTTTGATCAAAATCATACAGATTTGTCAGGAGTCAATAGTAACCTTGCTTCATTGAAGGCTGCTTTTCAATCTTTAGATCGAAAGAAATGTTCTAATGTAGATTATGCAGAGCAAGATGGCCCTCCTCGTGCTTTAGAAGAAAAGCTTAATGATAGAAAGTCTTCCCCTGAGGAGGCTAGTGTCGGGAAAAATAATCCTCCTGGTCCACTTTTTGTTCTTCCTCTTTATGCTATGCTTCCAGCATCAGCACAGCTTCGTGTTTTCGATCAGGTCAAGGAAGGAGCACGCTTAGTTGTCGTAGCTACTAATGTGGCTGAAACCTCACTGACAATCCCTGGTATAAAATATGTTGTCGACACCGGGAGAGAAAAAGTGAAGAAGTACAACCCTTTAAATGGGATTGAAACGTATGAAATTCAATGGATAAGTAAGGCATCTGCCTCCCAACGTTCAGGAAGAGCTGGGAGGACAGGGCCTGGTCACTGTTATCGCCTCTATTCTTCTGCAGTTTTCAGTAACATATTGTCTGATTTCTCACTTGCAGAAATATCTAAAGTTCCTGTTGACGGCGTTGTGCTTCTCATGAAATCCATGCATATTGACAAGGTATGTCATATGAGTTCATAAGTCTGAAATGTGTACCTATGTTTCTAATGAATCTCATTTATGGCATGATGAAACTATATAAATTGAAGATGCCCTAGTGTGGGGAATGGCCTAGTGTATTTTTTGCTGGTCATTTACATTGTTCCTTCTGATATTATTGCTACTTTATTTTAGCTTATTAAAAATAATGTTCAGGGGTTCTTAGTACCTTATATCAATTTTTAAATGTTGATGGCAGGTCTCAAATTTCCCCTTTCCAACTCCTCCTGATGCGTCTGCCTTAGTTGAAGCTGAGATTTGCTTGAAGACGCTCTCAGCACTTGATGATAAAGGGAAACTGACGCCTATGGGAAAGGCTATGGCACAGTATCCGATGAGCCCTCGTCACTCTCGAATGCTCCTTACTGTTATTGAGATGATGCAAAATATTAAGAATTACGCTCGAGCAAATCTAGTTTTGGCTTATGCAGTTGCAGCAGCAGCTGCTTTGAGTTTGTCAAGTCCTTTCATTGTGCATTTAGGAAGTGGCTCCAATGATGCAGAAGAGTCAAAGGATGAAGAAAAGTCTGGCATCCAGGAAAAAGAGAAAAGGTTAAGCAAAGAAGAAAGATCGCAGAAGAAGAAACTAAAAGAAATTGCCAAAGCATCCCGCACAAAATTTTCTAACCCGACAAGTGATGCATTGTCCATAGCTTATGCTTTACAATGTTTTGAATTGTCTGGCAACCCAGTAGAATTTTGCAGTAGTAATACATTGCACTTAAAGACAATGGAGGAAATGTCTAAGTTGAGGAAACAACTTCTACAGCTGGTCTTTAGCTCAAAACTTAGTGGGTTCTGTTGGGTACATGGGAGTGTCGATGATGTAGAATGTGCATGGAAGATATCCTCGGACAAACACCCTCTTAAACTTTGTGATGAAGATATCTTGGGTCAAGCAATATGTGCTGGATGGGCAGATAGGATAGCTAGACGCATTAAGGGAGTTACTGGATTGTCAGAAGAAGATAGAAAAGTTTATGCAGTTCGATACCAAGCTTGTATGGTAAAGGAAACTGTATTCCTCCATCGCTGGTCATCTCTGGCAAAATCTGCTCCAGAATTTTTGGTATATAGCGAATTGCTGAAGACAAGAAGGCCATACATACATGGAGCAACAAGTGTGAAGGCAAAATGGCTTTGTGAATATGCTCGTTCATCATGTACCTTTTCGGCTCCTCTCACTGACCCAAAACCTTATTACGACCCTTCAACTGATCAAGTTTTCTGTTGGGTGGCTCCAACCTTTGGTCCTCATTTATGGCAACTCCCATTGCACAGTTTGCCTATTGAAAATGAAACGACTCGAGTTGCCACATTTGCTTGCGCTTTGCTAGAAGGCCAAGTTCTGCCATGCCTAAAATCTGTGCGGGAGTTGTTGTCATCCTCTCCAAGCATCATTATGAGACCAGAGTCATTGGGCCTTAAAAAAGTAGGAAATCTTCTATACAGATTAACAAGACCGTTGAAAATTGTTGACAGCTGTGCCACTTTAAGAAGTCTGTGGGATGAAAATCCAAATGAATTGTTTTCAGAGATTCTGGAGTGGTACCAGAAAGGATTTCATGGTCAATTTGAGAAGCTTTGGATCGAAATGCAACGTGAATCACGGTTGGATCCTGCAGAACGTTTTCCTAAGAGAGTAAAAAAGCGAGAGGGAATTCATAAGTTATCTCATCAGAAACCAAATTTTTAATATCAGCAATTAATGTCATTGAGGAATTACATTGCCCGTCTCATTATAGGTCCACTGTTTTGTTGCCTCCTCCCTATGATGACAGTATCCAGGTATGCTTCATTATCCATAGTTTGATATTTTATTATCCATAGTTTGATGTCTTCAGCTTATATCTGGATTTTATTTAGTTTACCATACAAAATCTTGTACCACACATAGTTGAACAGTGAATATTTCTGTCTTAACTTCATGCATTCGAATATGATCTCTGACTTTATGCATTCGAAGGTTATTCTAATTTAAGGTTGCTTATCCAGCTGATGCTTGATTCTTGATTTAGGTTCTGGGCAGCAGATTCTGAGAGTCCCGGAAAGTAAGAATCAGCAAGATATTGGTCATACTCATTCCCAACTTGATCGCTTAATATACCAAACGAGCTATTTAAAAAACCAGATTTGCTACTGGTAAGGATAATTTATTCTTTAAAATGTTTGTCATAACATTTATTGCTGGTAGTGAACCAAGCGGTTTGCTACTGGCTCAACTATCTAGATCGAGTCACTCATTCTGTATCAAGTCAGGTTCAACTGTTCAAGATAACATGTTGCTCTTTATTGTAACGAGTCAATTATGTTACAATGTTGCTTGATATAAAATCGCAGATAAATTGTTTTGACACATGTTTTGATACTCAGCTCTAATTTTGTTACGGCTTCTCAAGTTTACACGTTATCTCAGTAAGCCGACTTCATAATTACCCAAATCCGGATAAAGAATCTCCTTTCTTATAAAAAAGAAAGAAAAACAAGGCTACAAATCTCCATAATAGCGTTCTTGGATACTCTGATTGTCTTCTTCATTGGTGGTGAAGTTGAGCTTGGCTTTATTTCCTCTCATTTTGTTTGTATTTTTTTTTCTTTGTTTATTGTGCAACCTTAAGTGCTTCTAAGACCACTTTATTCAACCTTGTATCATATGTACATGTGTCTAAATAATCTTATGAAGAAAAGGAAGTAGATAGATCTATTATAAGGAAAGAGTTTCGTATTGACATAGACTTATTACTTTTTTTTTGGGGTTAATTAACGATAAATTTTTTGTTGGGAAACGACACCTGCAAATTGAGCAAGATATAATTCTTAGAGGATCTGAACATGTGACCTCTTCTAGAGAAGGTCCAGACACATGCCGTTGAGCTAGATACCTTTGATCATATAAACTTATTACTTGATATGTATTTTTGTTTGACTAGTTTTCTTGAAGTATTCTCATGTTAAGAACTGTCGATTTTCTCTTTCATTTAGGGCTTCACAATCAATAGCTAATAAAGTTTTCTCTCATGTCTTTCTTTGTTCATTGTTTGATATTCGAATATTCTTGGCGTTTCTCTCATGTCTTTCTTCGTTCATTATTTGATATTCGAATATCCTTGGCGTAGATCGAGGAATCATACCAATCCATCTCAACTTGATGGTTAAACATTAGTTGTAATATATAGTTTAATAATATAAACAACACATGCATGTCCTAATGGTGAAAGGTGCATAATAAGGAGTAACTTAACATTATAATGAACAATTATAAACATAAAACTTGAGGAAATTATCGAGTCCGGTTTGGCTAAATGCTTACAATAATTTTGTAAGCATGGTGTTACGTTTGATGCATACCATTATTTATAAATTATGATATTTCAATATTATTAGTGAATACGATTATTGATAAATTATGATATTTTATTACTGCCGGCACATATTAATTACAAAATTTTAACATAAAAAATCCACTTAAAATATATCCAATGGTGTCTCGGGATATTATAAGCATGATCCAATTATGTCTCAGGATCTTATAATCATCATGCTTACACATAGCTCGAAATTACCATACTACGGAATACTATTTTTTGTGAATTTTTAAAGTTCTGGATATAAATAGTATTTATACAAGTAATAAGAAGGATTATCTTGAAAGGTTACAAGGTGACAACCAAATCAAGATATCAACAATCTTCTATGTATCCAATAGGAAGATCAAATTGAAAAGAATCTCAACATATGACCCCTATATTTTAAGATCATATCAACATATTCTAAGTAGTATTATGGCTCATTCTTCATGTTCAGTCAGTGTTAGTTCTTGATCTTTGACTTGGGGGCTTTACCACCACAACCAAGAGTGGGAAATCTCCCAATGATTGAGTATTTAGCATTTACACACTCAGTTATTAGTGGTCCTCTAATGAATTTTGATCCAGGAGCAGGAAGTAGGTCAATCTCTCTCAGTTCAACACCTTCACAATTGTCTGACTCACTGCAACCCAGGGAAACTGGGATTGGTGAAGCACTTGTGCCTCTTATGAATCTGAAGTGGACATCACTAATATGCACCTTGGATGGCTGTTTCAACAAAAAAAATTGAATAATTAGACATCATGTAATTTTGTTAGGTAATTATCGAGATGGTCGATGTAAATATTGCAAGTACTGTCCCAAAAATTGATGGGACGATTGCCCCAACATTATACAATTAAGAAGAACTAAATGAAAGATTTATTTGATATGATAATACATGTATGTGACCATTTTATTAGTAATTGTCTCACTCGCAAAGTATTATTACCGATTTGGCCTTCTTGGCCATGTAGTGTTGATCAATGAGGACAGGGTTCAAGACACCATTCATGATGATATCTTCAAAAACAACATCTTGAACTTGGAGTGCATGCGATCCCATGTAGGTTTTGATTCTTGCTCCATTTGTTGTTCCTGTGAGTGTACAATTCCACACACGGACGTGTTTCACATCTCCCTCATTTAGGCGCTTCCCAAGACTACCAATGCTACATACAAAAAATCAAATAAAACTTAGGGTAGATATACATTATTGATTCTTCAATTAGCAAATGCTAGATTATGATTACTTATTTTTTGTAATTAACAGGATTTTGTTTGAAAATTTATTTTGTGTTTTGATGAGTTTCATTTTAGTAAATAGTAATATATAAATGGACTCGGTTAAAGTATATTTTTAAATAACTAAAAGCAAAAACAAATCAAATCTTATATGGAGTAGTCAGAATAAAAATAAATGGACGTTGCATTACAATGTTTTGGTTTTACATTTATGAAAACATAATTTTATTTTAAAAAAGACAAAACATAAAACAAGTAAAAATTTCAAGTACCATCTGACATGGACGTTAGGATGAAACAATAAAGTCTAAAATTTAAAAATAGTAACACTCCTATTCCAAAAAGATTAACCAAAATTGATTATAGTCAACATATAAGTTACATTAAAAATAATAAAAGTTAATATATTTCGGCAAATATTTACAACATATAGAAGCTACTTAAGTCCAAAATTGGAAGTTCAAAAATAAAAATTCTAAACATCATTTTTTGTAACGATTTGAGGGTTAGAAGTTTAAGAAAAATCCAACAAACCTTAGACCGTGACCTGGTCCACAAGTGACTCTGGTTACGTTTATGAAAGAGTTGGTATCCCCTATAGCTACACAATCATCACCGGTTGCAATGTTACAATCAGCCACAGTAATTCTGTCGGAGTTAGAAATGACTATTCCATCAGTATTAGGGCTCTCTCTAGGTGCTGTAATATGAAGATTTCGGACCAACACATCATTACTTGAAGTAACCTTGAAGTGAACACCTTTGGCATTCACGAAATTAATGTTATCAATTGTGCAAAATGATGCCTTTTGAAACATTAGACCCTGCATCAAACCAATAACCACATTATCAAAAAATCTACTCCACGATGAATAATGTCCCGTATTTGTTCTTCAATTATTTTAATAAATAAAAAACATGACACTGATCGAGATTTACACAAGTTATATCATATGCAACGTACAACGTAAAAAGCTTGACATATGACATATCTAGTCATTCATTTTTCTAAGTGTAGATGACTAATATCAGATGTTTTAATTAATTTTAATTTCTACGTCCACCAAAAATAGGAAAATGATCTCATGCCTCAGTTTTATGCATCCCATTGTATCTCCTTCATTCTTTAATTGGTTATAGTAAGAAGATTGTGGATAGTTACGATATACGGATTAACGGTTTAAGATATCTCATTTTGTTAAAGAGTTTGAATAACAAACATAATTCATATTTAGATCAACTTTATTCATATAGTGGTGATATTTCACTCGATTCACCTGATTTCAAAAGAATCTAGTTTCTTTTTTCACGAAGTCGAACCAAACCAAACCGAGTACGTATTTCTATATCATCATAATCTACAACGTAACTTACAATTGGGAGAAGTGATTTTCCACCAGCATTGTACTTCCAGACAAACTCTCCTTGTCCATTTATGGTTCCTCCACCAGAAAAGGTTAGACCAGTTACTCCACTAATGATCCATGCTGGCTCATTTCCAGACATAGCAGAAGGGTCTTTGGTTTGCAATACTGTTCCTTGAAGATCAATTCTAATGGGGTTAGCTCTGCATGGCCCATTGAACACAACCTTTCCTACATTGAATTTTCCCATGGGAATGCGAATTACAACTGGCCCAAGAGAATCGCATGCAGCTCTCCATGTCCTAATGAAAGCCTGTGTATATATATTACATGCAAAGAAACCTCTCATTATTAGTTTAATTTCTTAAATAATAAAAAAATCATTTAAAGTATAAAACATAAAATTCGCCCTGGTGGAAGCAAGCTTTTTATGTATTTAGGGATGACAAGGAAGTTAGTGTTACTAGGAAAAGAAGCATAACTTTAAAAATTTAAGGGCGGACCATATAAATTTTGAAAAAATATATATATATATAGTATAACTGTTTTCCAAAAACATTAGGAGGGACACTGCACTTCCATACCTCCCCTAATTCCATTAAAATGCTAGCGTGACATAATAATCAAAACGTAAAATTCAAATCAAAATGCAAAATTCAAAAGATTGACTAAGGATGATAAAATATGAAATATTGGCTAAAGTTTGGTGTGTTAATATAAACATGGACAATTTTCAAAATTTAGGAGACGGATCGGACCACGGACACCTCGTTGCCCTCCTCTAGTTTCGTCCTTATTCAAACAAATGCATGCAAAGCTTTGGCCTTAAGGTGTTTTTCACAAAACTAAAGAATCCTACAAATCTTACCAAAGCACCATCACCCATGCCATTTCCTTTTGCCCCAAACTGTGTAACATCAAAAACAGCCTCACCGGCAAGGCCACGACGTGCCAATCCAATGGGAGCACATTGAGCTCCAATGGAGAACAGGGTTATGCCCAAAACAAGAATAACCTTGATTCCAGATCTCATTGGAGGCGACATGATGACCTTTGATGAACAACAACTTCTTTTTTTCTCTAAATATAGAGGTGCACCAATTTATTGATGCCTTTTTCTAAATGATAAATGAAAAATGTCCATGAGTTTTTATGGAATGTTTCCCTAATATTTCGCTTCATTTGTTTGGTTTCTCTAGTTTATCGGGGGAATTATGATACATAATGCTCCCACAAATTTGTGTAGTCTTTATCTTTTGTTGAATGTCTTGAACCTCCACTAATGAAAGAGAAAGTAATAGGAAAATAAAATAATTAAATATGTATATCCCTTTATTACATATATATGTAAACAATCTCCATTAGTGCATTAAATCGATTCAATGTTCTCCATACTGTACCAAGCAATAATCTTGCAACCTGTATTGTGATGCCAATACAAAGATTGAGGCTATGAGAATGGACCTACTGTTTCTTTGACAATGATCCGGTTATAAGCCAAGTATTGCTCACAAGAAAGAGAATTTCAGTCTTTATTTTATAATAAGTTAATTAAAATAGTGGATCTCATTTAAAAAATATTACTTGAAATAATATTATCGACTTGTCTACAATTGAGACATCAGAAGACACACATCTATAGAGATATACAACCGAATAAGATGTCATAAATGAGACATTTGTTTGAAGCACAATGAAAATTGTACATAAATCTCAAACGAGTTGTACAATTCAGACAACAAAAAAATCCAATTTCAAGAAGTTAAATTGTATTCGAACAACTCACTCGCCTTAGCGGAATTATTGAATAACTCTAAAACCGGGCCAAGTCACTCTAGCACTCGTATTCGAACCCGGTCCTCGGTTTTTGAACTCGCCATAATATAGTGTGCTCAATGCATAGTCCCCTGACCATTCCATCCATCCAGCCGGATCAATCAAATCGCCAATGTTGGAGTAAAGAATGATGGTCCGGGAGTACTCTTTCCACGGCCGGCCTAGATACGACTTGACTTGTGATTGAACCGGGATCAAATCAGCAGCCGCGGCAATTTTACTATTCATGATTTGAATTCCTGTATTTTGATTAGGATCCTGCCTCCCTTGAGCGGTGAACATGTTCTTTTGGTGTTCGTCCGGCTTTCGGGCATATAAGCTACAGTTTTGGAAGACAACTGCAGCATTTCCGAATATGAAATCGACTGTTCCATAAACGTCGCATTCCTTATAAAATTGTCTAAAAGAATGGACATACAAGGTGTCTTGATAGCCGATGAAGCTACATTGGTAAAATACAGAGTAGTCAGCGCCACTTCTGAGGGCTACTGCTTGGTGCTTGCTTGGACCGGCGAAGTTCTCAAATGAAATGCCTTTTGCAATGAAATTGTTTCCAACCACAGCTGTGAAAACCAAATTGAATCATGTCATATCAATTGAAAGCATATTTCTACATTTTTCACTCTAATTAAGTCAAATTAGACAAAGCCTCCAGCCTCTGTATATGATTGCAAAAATGATCACATAAAATATGATGGTAATCGAACTTCCAGCTTTATCACTAATATATATCATCGAATAGAATCTTCACTTGAAATCAATCGAGTTTAAAACTAATATTTGACTCGGTATGCATGAACACATAATATAATTTTTTTACTCAAAGTCTATCAAGACTATGACTCGTTTTAGACTCACGTACATGCCTACGCCTATTCAGGCACAATGACTTCACTATACAGTAAATCTTTCTTATTGCCCTTTAGTTTATTATGATCCAGTGTGAACAATATAATAATCAGATGAAGTGTCCTAGAAACATTTAATTTTTAGCATATTTTTGCATGCATGAAGATAACAATATCACAAAAATAACAAATAGATTTCATAAAGAATAGTATTAAGGGTAAAAGAAGCTCACCAACAGTAGCAGATCGGAAAGTAGTCCAGCCATCAATAACACTTCTATTTCCCTTAATCCATGTCTTCCCTATCCCATCTCCAACCAGCATTATTTTCCCCTTCTTCCTTGGAATCTCAATATACTCAAAATAGGCTCCCTCCTTAATATAGATCACGAATCTCGAATGACTCGAATTATGAGCTACATGTAACGCTTCATTGATTGTGCTATAGTCCCCTGAACCATCTTGTGCCACAACCAAATCAAACTTGGTTTCATTTACACTTTTTTGTAATAATGTCTTTTCATTTTTCTTCAACCACGTGGGGAATCCGTTTTTCAATTCCCCGTAGTCAGAAAAAATCTCTGTCAGAGATTTTTTCTGACTTTTTCTTAGTTTCTTTAGCATGGATAAAGAATTACTAACGTGCTTGGAAATCATTTTCAGGCTTTTCTGAAGAAATGTCCGCACGTTTTTATTGGTGTAAGCAAATCCGTCTAGGCAAGTGTACTGATTTGTCATCGCGCCACTAAAAATCGTTTGCAAATCAGTATACTGCTCGTCTGCGGATTTATTTGGAGAGAGATCGGAGATAGCTTTTTCGAGCTCCACAATGGTGTCGTCTAGAAGCTCTAGACAATCTTCTAGAGCATGTCGATCAAGGGGATCAATTTTCTCGAAAAGTTGTTTTCGAAGTTTGGCATATTTCGAGGCCGAATCTATCACTTCCGACATTGTATGATTGACATTGGCCGAGATGATTTCGGGGAGGGTTTTGTTATGGAGATTAGGGATGCTTGCAAGTGTCGATACACAAAGGTCGCGGTAGAGTGTCCCGTCGCATGATGCTTGGGCGATTTGGAGGTTTTTGTGAACGTGTATATGAATATGTGGTTTTGTTCTTTTTTGGGTGTTTGATCTTGAGTATAGTGTGAGGACTAGGATGAATGAAAACAAGGAAAATGTAGCAAGGACTAGTTTCGTTTTTCGTTTGAAATTGGACATGTTTTTGGGACACAATGACTTGGGAGAGGATTTGAAATGTGTTGGGGAATAGGGACTATAGTTGACTAGTTGAGATGTGTAGTTAGCTAGTTAATAATGGTTCAAATCGTTTAATATTGGTATATTTAAGTTCATAGAATAGTACTCCAAATTTTGTAACCTAGGATCTCAAACGATAATTATATTTGATCATGGAGCATTGGAGCTTGGTTTTTTATTAGGGAGTACATGTGATTCTGAGCTCAATTAAATTAGATCATGTGTTTGCTTATAGAATCCCATGGAAAATTTGAAGTCTCCTAAATTTTCGACCAATTACTTCTCTTTGGTAGACAAGCACTGTAAAACAATTAAATCTCAAATTTACATTATTAAAGTTTAAGGTGGAAAGTCCCTTTTGTCCCCGTGATAGCATTGTGGAGTCAACACGACGCCTAAGTAATGGGTCGTGTCTTGGGGACGATGGAAATAAAGGGAGTCGTGTTTTGGAAATGATGGCAAGATATGGATCGTGTCTCGGGAACGATGGAAACCAAGTGAGTCGTGTTTTGGGAATGATGGCAACATCGTGGGTCGTGTCTTCAGGATGATGGAAACCAAGGAAGTCGTGTCTTGGGAATGATGGCAACATCGTGTGCATTTTTAATATAATGATAAATTTAAAAGCTAGTTCTTCAACATGTAAAAAGTATATAGTTAAATTTTGATATTACATGTTCATTCCATTCAAACTTAATTAAAAGAAGTACATAAAATCTAAATATTTTTCCTACGTCTAACATTTTCATTTTTTGTTTCGACCCGTCGAGAACCTTGGGCATATGTTGGGCCGTTTATTGATACGAAATTAGCGTCACGTATGTAAGTTGCATGATCCTAAAGAATGATGCAATCATCATGATCTCCGTTAATTACGAACTTACTACACCCAATTAAGGTCATTAATAATGAAGATTTTTATTAAGATATCTAATGATACAAAATAATAATAGTATGTATAAAATATGAACATGATTAAACTTACCGCATGTGTTCCCGACACTCGGATGGAACCATAGGCAAGTTTGTCATTTGTTCAGTATTGCTTGAAATAAGCTCCGGACCACGTTATTTGCATAATATCCAAATGGGTGACAAAGCTAAATAGGTGTCTGAAGCAACTATTTTATTATTAATGAATATGTAAGAGTAATAGCAATTTTAAGTGATTATTTAGAAAAATTTGGTTACCTCCCCTTATCTTTGTCCAGCCACAACAATGATAGAGGTCTTTCTTGATTATGATTATCGCTACTGTTGGCATTTCCCAACGTATTTTTTTTCACTCATCTATTTGTAGGCAATCATGAATAGTTTATTTAACATAATTTAACGGATTTTGAGCTTTAATGTTTGTTTCTTATTTCAGAATTTTTTTTTATCATATTAGTATAGGTTTGGGGACGAACATGTAATAAAGGTGAAATTGTAACTACTAACAAATTAATTGGAATGAAGTTTACAAATGTAATTAACAAAATATAAGTGCTATAAAATTAATAATAGAAAGACGATGTCAATTAAAAACAAAAAATATACAATAAAAATATGGACATTATTCCGACTGTTTATCGTCAGGGTTGTTAGGTTGATTAATATTATGGTATCCGGGGTAAGTCGATCAATCCTGTTGTACATGGTGTCTATATTGTTCTTCGGATACACATCATTTAGTCTCCACCCGATTACTGCATAGGCGTTTGATCACTTGCGCTGGGGAAGCCTCCGTGCAGTATGCGATAAAATATTATAGGTTCGTCACAGGCGTTTAGATCTTGTGAAGCTTCTTGGAGACGACAGAACAACTCTTGTCTAGGTTTGCAACCTATATTAGTGACAATATGCATAGTACCTACAAATACATCTGTTGGGCCGTGATCTGGGTTGTCAGCCCTCGGAATGTGATCTTTCGTATACCCGGTCGGTATAAATTACGGTCTTGTCACGACCCGATGAGCTTAAATTAAAGCAAGGTCTCGAATGCATAAGTGTGTTGGGCCATTTTGCTTTCGTGCTAGATGCGTGCTTGTCACGCTTCTTGTCTGGGCCACCATGCTTTGACCAATCTCGTTCCGTGACCCGAGGCGTAGCTAAATCTTGGGGATACCACTGAACTTTCCCAGGTGTCGGTCAGCATCGGGCATATATACCTAAAGAGTCATGAAGCACTGGGCATCCGTGGTCCCTGCTTGATGCAGGGATTTCGATTTAGGTGCAAATGCAGGTCAACTTGACACATGTCACCGGTGTATGTTTGTTTATTTGAGAAATTTTCGCATCATTTTAAATTATGTATTATTGAGTATATTGTGATAGCAAAACATACATGTTAGGTTGTATTATCTAACTACTTGCGGATGGCAACAAGTTCAACCGGTTTTCGTTACGATGGCCGGTTGTGTCTTCATCTAGGGACTCGTTCGGTCGGGGACCCAAACTAGCGAAGGCACTCGGCGTAAATGGGAAAGTACTTTCATACGATCCGGTAACTTTTTAAAGTTGATTGAGTTAGTGTTATATATTATAATATATTGAGCTGTCATTGATAATAGCGAATGAGGTACACCTCGAGTATTGTTAAAAGCAACCATATTTGTAACCTCGTATCGCGGATGACGTGCAGTGGGAGGTGATATAAATAGGCGGCGTGGCCGCTCAATGCGTCTTGAAAGGACCGTCCCTCACAGATCGTAACGGTCGTATTGGTATTTTGTTGGATGATCTAAGGAATAGATCTCAATTATACCATAATGTTATAGGTGGTGTTGCAACCCTTTCTGAATTGGATGATAGAATTTCTCACTTCGATGGTCCAGCCCCTCCTGATAAATGGATGACGCTTACACGAGATGTGGCCACATGGTACAGCGACATATAATGTTATTTTAGCATGTCATTCCAATAATGGCCGGTTACTTGTCTTCCCGCAACTTTGGATCACACTCGAGAACCTCGGCTGAGCATGAAGGTGATATTAGGGAGCAGGTTGGCCAGCGATAATTAGATTTAGTTTTTGGTAGAGAAAACTGTATGTTATTTTTATTACTTTTTATTATGTATTTTATTTAATATAACTATAATTTTTTAATTTCAGTTGCATATGGCACGAGAGGGGATCATCAATCTAGCCCGATAGCTTTGATACGGGCCAAACAAAGTAAACAAATGTCTAGCAGATGGTTTAGATACACAATTTCAATATTGGATAGATCAATATAATGTGTTGCACAATGCGGATACACCACGACGTGCTGCTAGATATGGTTCTAATTTTCAATATTAATTGTATTTCACTAACTTACTTAATTGATATATACCATTTGTTTAATATAGTTCTAATTTTCAATATTAATTGTGTTTCACTAACTTAATTATTGTGTTTCACTAACTTAATTAATTATTCAATACCATTTGTTTAATATTATATTTATCATTTATAAAATAAAGCACGATACAATAGAAAAAAAAATTAAAACAAAAAATGCATCGTGTAGGTAGCACGATCGAAAAGTAAAAAAAATTGAAAAAAACAAAAAACCCATCGTGTAGATAGGACGATGGAAACAAAAAATAGAAAAAACCCATCGTGTAAATAGGACGATTAGCACATTTTACCCAGAGGCAGCTGGGTAATTTCATACCCCTCAAACTTACTGTTTCGGTGTGCTTATAGCACCCATGCTGAGTGCCGTCCATGACACGAAGGCTGAACTTTGTTCGATGTAAGAATCTTTTGTTCAGCATTGTTCAGGTTAAATAAAAACTGGGTAAAAGTATTCATCTCAGGATTTATTGATAGAATTAGAATCACTTGCATTTTCATAAAATTTGAAAGGCTTAGACTCCGAACTAACTAATCAAATGTGAGAAATAAACTAACTCCAATGATCCAATCATATATTCAATCAAAGGTTGGTTTAAATCCTCATGATGTTCGTTTAAAAGATGATAATCCGAGGAGTTACTCGGAATGCTGCCAAGATATCAGTATCCTTAGTTTCTTATTCAAGAGTATAATAAATCAATGCGTACTTTTTAACATTAGCTTTGAATCCAACACTTGCTTTAGTCGAAGACTAGAGGCTCATCTTGGCAAGAAATAGATTAAGCAACATAGTTTAGCTGTAACAATAGTGGTTATGTTAATGTTAACAACAAAATCCGCTTGCTAAATACCTCGACGAAATGACCTTTTGTTGTACCATCAACATTTAATTTAACATACATAACCATCTTCTGTAGGTAACCAACTGCACTTCTCGTTTAGATCGATAACTGTTTGCCAAAAGAACACTTTGGATTGAAGCAAGTCCTATACCCTTAGGTTACAATCAACATTTTGGCTAACGTTTTGTGGAGGGATGAAACTTGTCCACCATTGATAATCAAACCTTTATTTTTGGATTTAAATTTCCTAAATTAAACAAACAAAGAGTTCAATGTATTTCATTATTTTCCCAATTTATAACACTTTACATCACATACTCTCCACTCTACCTAACCATTCAATTGTGTCTGTCCTCCATATTGATGTGTTATGTGTATTGATCAATTTTCCATTTTTTCCTACCATGGATAAATATACTAACACGTTGATCTAGTTTAAATAAGATTTCTTCATAACCCGAATGCTTTCAAATCATGATCTAAAATTTGTCATATTGTGATAATATCATCCTCTATCCTGCTTAATCGAAAGGTTCTTTAAAGACATTAGGACATGTTGATAATATATTATGATAATATTATGGAGTAATTATAACTAGGCTATAACATAAATATGTAAATAAGATCTTGTCCCTTATTTGTAATTATAATATTTGAGAAAATTTCATTTAAGGGCGAAATAGTTATTTTGTTTGGGTATAATTTTAGAGGGACTCTTTCATTTCCCTTTTAACTACCTCCCCACCAAAGGAAAAGGCCATTGGTGGTATCCAAAACTCCTCAAACTATTCACACTTCCACCAAAATCTAACAAAAAACCCAAAATTCTCATTTCCAATGTCTTCTTCATTCCCTTCAATCCCCATCATCTTCATCACCTTAACTCTACTCTCTACCCCCACACCTACCACCCCTACCCCTACCCCACCCCATCAGTCTACGACGTTCTCCTCTCCTACGACTTCCCAATTGGACTCCTTCCCGAAGGAGTCCAACGCTACGAACTCGATCCCACCACGGGATCCTTCGCGGTATACTTGGAAAATGATTGCTCCTACACAATTGAAGGCTACCAGTTAAAGTTCAAGAGCAAAATAACCGGGACGATATCGAAAGATGAGCTCAAGAATCTTAATGGGATTCAAGTCAAGATACTCTTCTTCTGGTTGAGTATTGTTGAAGTTGCTAAAAATGGTGATGAGCTTGAGTTGTCAGTTGGGATTGCTTCTGCCAATTTCCCCATTGATAATTTCTATGTGTGCCCACAATGTGGTTGTGGATTTGACTGTGTGAACAAGAATATGGGGAAGATTGGTTTCAAGAATGTTGTTTCTTCTTACTTGTTTGCTAATTAAGTAGTCGGGAATGATAGTCTACCTCCTTTCAGTACCTAGGATCGATCAATTATACATCATGCATTGTTTGTTATAATATTGTTACATTATAACGACTTTATAACTATGTCGTGATGTCTAAAGAAACATGAATAGTATAATAAAGCGAGAAGGTATAATGGAGGCACGGAGAGGTTGAGAGGATCCTATTCGTTAAATACTAACATTAAGATTAAGCGAATAAGATGTCTCCCTCATTTTCGAACCTCTCATTATGCTTACTTGTTTTAATTGTTTGTATTGAGTACATCATATTATATATAGTTATAAAGTAAACATCAATACATGTTATATAATATAAAACAAGAGATATAATGTGAGGTACGATAAGAAAGTAGTCATTGTGTACAATAATATAATGCGGGAGGTACAATAAGAATTAGGATAATGATATTAGTAGAGGGTTTAATCTTATCATAAATGTTCTTATTTTTTACTTTTCGTAATGAAGAAATAGGCACGATGCTGGTGCTTTTTTATTTCCAGTTTTCTTGTACCACTTTATGTTGTCCACTAATATTATGTTGTGGGGAAATAATGAAATGTCTTTTTTGTTAATGTTTGGGTTATTACTGTGACTTGTTATTGTTGTCATATGTTGTTCTTTAGTGCATGATAGGTTCTTAAATCTTTTGGGGAAAAACTTTAAAAAAAAAGGTTAGCACCGTTAACCTCATAAAGAAATGTGCTTACTGTAAAAAATTATCCAATTACATCTACATGTGTTTTGGCTGATTTCTTTATTACCCATTTATTTTTAAATACATTAATTGAGGAAGTTTCAATTAAGTAATTTTTCTTCAAAAAAATACTATCCTATAATGTGTGTAGTTCAAACACTCATTCTTTATCATCACTTACTCACTTACAAGAAATTTTAACCATCAATCCACCAAACACCAAAGACCTCCAACAACCACCACCAAGCACTACACTCCTCCGACAACAACCACTTCCACCACTACTACCCTTCTGCATAGTCGAGGCCCCGAGTTAAATTCGGTGGTAGAAATTGTAAATTTTTTTCTCAGCGTCATTTTGTTCGCCTTTTTAAACCTAGACCAAAACGAATTCATTTCTAAACCTAATATTTTCATCCTATTAATCAATTAAAACAAGTTCATTTGCTACTCTACGCCCAAAGGGGATTCATTCATATTCATGATAATAATCTAAACACTTTTTTCGGTTAAACCTCACCTCAAAATTGCATGTATGAGGGTTACGAATTGATATCAAATATGAATAATATGACGTTGATTCCAACGAATACCGACACAAGATTAATATGTCGATGATGCTAAAATAAGGTGAGAAAGAACTCTCCTTTCTTTTCCTTTATTAATAAACAATCAACTAACTCGTACAATGTATTGATGATGCTATTTACTACATAAGATAAACACAGTAGTCCTACTACAACTCTAAGATGATAAGATAGAGATATACAAGACAACATACTATATACATGATATCTAGAAGCTAAATACGATTAAGCTACATAAATTAATAGCGTTGGGACCGGTAAAATTTATTAACTTAAAAAATTATTAATTTATAGATAAATTAATAATTTATTAATTTAAAAAGTCTTTTAACAACATGAAGATATGTACATTTTTAAAATTTATTGAGATGGATCTAAAAGATGTAGAATCATATAGAAGATATCGGAAAGAGGAATATAAATATAATAAGATAACAGAAATAATATTGAGTATTTTCATATTAGTTATAGTTATTACTTGATTTTAAATTTAATATTATTATCATAAGCATTTGACATTATACTTGTAAATATAGTTGATATCGAAGATGATACGGTAGCTTTGGAACATATTACGCGAAAGAAAACCCTTTTGGCCTCTAAAACTCTCCAAAACTTTATGTTACAATTGAAAACACAACACCAGAACTATTGGATGGGATAAGAAAAATTATCGCCAATTCAACTTGATTTGAGCGTTAAAAAAATATTATAGATTCGTATTTTTTATGGGATTGTCATAATTATTTTTTCAATTTCTAAGAATTATTAATTTATAATTTTCTTGGGACCTATATTATAAAAGAATTTCCCTAAAAAAGTATTATCTTGTTATTTTATCGATTTTTATAATTTTTTAACCCAAGTCTTATTTTAGAGAGTTTATTAATTTATAAATTGACTAATTTATAAGAGTTTTACTATATCATGATTAGTCATGGTGGAGCTTCGTTTTGCATATTTTGTTAGAAATACAAATATTTGAAATAATGTCCAGTTGAATAATTGATTATCTGACAGGTTACTCATTTTAAATTTAGGTTTATATATGTTCGATTGTATGACAATGTTCATTATTAGGATACTCGATGTGACATTGGGGTTATGACGGCTTACTAGGGTCTACTCATAATCAATATATTAAGTTATAATCTTCGGTTAACATTTATTAATATATGGCTTTTGTCAATCGAGCCTAAGAGGTCACACACATACAAAGAAATCAAGTTATAATGCTATTATAAACTTCCGGGGTTAAAATGTAACTGTATATAAATAATGAAATTGGAGTGCTTTAGAATATGACGGGCAAACCGAGAAGGAGGGAGAAAGAGTTCGGAATCTTCTCTCTAAGATCACTTAATGGGGCGCCTTGAGCCGAGAAGAGGTAGGGGTTCGAACCTTCCCACTCACTATTTTGTAGGGTTTATCCTTTAAAGACTTCAGAATGTTACACCGTTTTGGGATAGGTATTAGAATGTTCAGCCTATATAAAGAAGCTCGTTAGATGAGGCTTGCTGGCTGGGTCATTTTAGTATTGACTTTTGTGAAAGTAAAAAACTCACATCCTCATACCGTTATAATGAGTCTAGGCCCCGGTGGGTGGTAGGAATCGCCGGTTTTACGCTGACCTCGTTAGCTATTTTTAAGGTGTTAGTAAAACTCTCGGGAGGCTTGTTAGTTAAGATTCGGGTGTGAACCCGATGCCCAAGGCATTCTATTTTTAGATGCTCGTGGGTCTTAAATCAAATTGTGCTTCTGTACCAATCTGTTTATTTTTTTTAAGAGCGATGCAATATATTTATCTTTTAACTATTTTTTATACAACTAGCTATTAATCTACATTAATATACAAGTCCAATAAATCTCCCGTGGCTACTATTCTCAAGATGGTCAAAAGTGAAAAAAGAAGAATGAAGAGGAAAATGATAGCTCAGGAAGTGTTGTGGTTTGTGATAGCCATCAATTAGCTGAGCTTGCAACCAATTATTCTCCACTCATGTTTGTTAATCCATACAATATATATAGTAGATATTTTAAAAACCAAAATTCTGATAGTGCAATTGCACCAATATGAATTAATATTCTTCTCCATCTCCATCTCCTTATCGACCGTCCCATATAAAACTTTCCTCTGAAACCCATCTCAAAAAATTCAAAGAAATAAAGTATGCTTTCTGCACTAATAGAAAAAAGGCTTGTGTTCATTTTACCCCTCAATTATAATAATTATCTTTTCAAATTGTTCTTAAAGTTTTAAATCGCTCGGAATTATTAAAATTGTCTACTTTACACATCAAATTAGATAAAGTGTTGTTTTAACACAAGCCCAAAACATTATCATACATCAAATATCAAAATTAAAAATTGATCGATATTCCAAGAATGAAGGGAGTAGCCTCAAGGCATATCTCAGGAGATAAAAGAGCTAACATACTAGAGATTTATGAATTCCGCATTTTCGATCAATAAGTTTAGGTCACAGTAGGAGGATCGCTGTATTGAGGTTTTGTGTCGAGCGAAGTGATCCGCGGCGTGGAATACATCCAGTGATTTCGCCTGCTGCGTTGTTAATGAAGCGCTTTTTTGGTCAACTCATGCGCCTGAGGTTTTGCGCAGTGTTGATTTATGTGAAGCCCATGCTCATCGATTGAGATGTGCGCGTTCGATAAGTAATATTTCTGAATTCGCAGGTAAAAAAGCATGGAGCCGGGACCATTAAGACGACGGTTTCATGTTTTTTTTTCACTAAAGTGTATTTGTTAGCACACCATACACCAAACACTCACTACCTTTATCATCACTCCCTCTTTAGTTACAAAAAAACCACATTCTTGATAATCTCATCCACCAAAATGACCTCCACAAACCACCACCAACTACCACACTCCTCCTCAGAACCACCACTTCCACCACCTCCACCACCCTTCTCCGCCGCCTCCATCTCCCTTTCCTATCCACCATCCTCTCCCCCCCCAAACCCCCCCCCCCCCCCCCAACCCACCCCTATCTCAATTCTCAAGCTCAAAAAAATTCCAGCCCAAATCCCAAAACTCAACATTTCATACTCAAATTTCCTTCACTTTATCAAAAATCGCTTTTTATTCCACAAACCCATAAAACTCATATTCTTGAAGTCAACTTTTTCACCTACCCCTCTCCAAAGCCCATTTATTACCAACCCTTTACGCCCCTCTGAGCCATCCAATGGTGTGGTGACACGTGGGGCTTCAATTGTTTGGTTTCGTAACGATTTACGTGTTGTTGATAATGAGTGTCTTACTAATGCAACTAATGAGTCTATGTCTGTTTTGCCTGTTTATTGTTTTGACCCTAGGGATTACGGGAAGTCTTCTTCTGGTTTCGATAAAACGGGGCCTTATAGGGCTTCTTTTGTTGTGGAGAGTGTTGAGAATTTGAGGAGGAATTTGCAGGCTAGAGGGTCTGATCTTGTGGTGAGGATTGGGAAGCCTGAGGTTGTTTTGGTGGAGTTGGCGAAAGCTGTGGGGGCGGGTGCTGTGTATGCGCATAGGGAGGTGTCGAATGATGAGGTGAAGGCGGAGGAGAAGATCGAGGGGGTGATGAAGGAGGAGGGGATTGAGGTTAAGTATTTTTGGGGTAGTACATTGTATCATTTGGATGATTTGCCGTTTAAGTTGGAGGATATGCCTACCACTTATGGCGGGTTTAAGGAGAAGGTTAAGGGATTGGAGGTTAGGAAGACGATTGAGGCGTTGGATCAATTGAAAGGGTTGCCTTCGAGAGGGGATGTTGAGCCTGGGGAGATTCCGACTTTGGTTGATCTTGGCCTTAATCCGAGTGCTACAATGGGAAAGGTATATTGTCATTATCGAATTGCTTGCTTTTATGTTCTTATTCATAACACGGATGCATTGCTCCAGCTTCTTTAGTTAATTGTGTACTACTCGAATGTTCCAAGTAATGCGCCATTGTGTCAATCATGTTATTAGGTATCTATCAACAGCCTAAGATAGTGTTGTTTATGCCAACAGGGTTGGTCAACGCTAAGTAAGTTGGCATCACAGCATTGGTTTTTCCTCGCCCGAGTTAGATGAAATGTGACATGATATAAACTTTGGTTTTTGGATGCTTTAGGAAATATGAGCTACTGATCATTCTTAGAATAGTTCTTTGAATGTGAAACCAACATTGGTAGGAACTGATGGATATGTGAAATGCAAATCCCCAAGATTAGGATACAAAAATAGCTACTATGTTTGATAATTGTGGAAACTTGTAGTGAATCATTATCTTAATTCATTATATTCATACATGTGTAGACTGTAGAGTCTCGAATGCAACTGAGTGCAACTATAACAGTATCCAGAATGTCTTTCTTGAAACTCATTAAGTTTCGTTTCACGATTTTGCAAATGCTATACAAGAGAATGAAAAGAGAAAGCAAAACCCACTACTTTATACTGTAATTGATTAAAACAATAAGTAAATGAAACTACGACAATATGTTGTTGTTGCTTATCTTTCCCTAGGCAGTACTTCTGAACAAAACGCCAAGGATGTAAAAAGATACCGACTTTCAATTCCTTTGCATTCTTCGTGTGCAAGTTGGATATGTATATTAATCTTTTAATACAAATTCTAATAGAATGGGAAGTCCGCTGCTAATGCTTCTCTGGTTGGAGGAGAGACCGAAGCTCTGCAGAGAGGCTCTGGTTGCTGCTGAATGTAAGCACAACCACATAATGCAAACCAAAGGACAATGGCAATAGCATATGGTGCAAATTTCTCTTGCAGCTCTCCATGGCTTGCTATGGGTTGTCTTTCTCCACGATATTTGTTTGATGAGCTGAAAAAGACTGCTTCAAGGTATAGACACCTGCCATCTATTCAGTCACATATAACTACTACCTACTTTTTTTAAGGACTCTCTTTTCTAAAATTGTTGTACAAGAATAATGATCCATGTTCTTATTTTTTAACATCATTTTATCATGCTTTTACCCTGCCATATTAGTTTAATATTAAAAATGTGCCACATTATATTTGTTTTCCTAATGCTATTAGTTAACATCAAACAAGGGTATAATAATACATTTACTCTAAGCAACCTTTCTTAGATGTTGTGACAAGGTCGAGGTAAGTCATTAAAATAAAAAGGCTTCTTTTCATTTTGCCCCCTAAACTATCGCTATCTTTTCAAGTTGCCCCCTAATACTTTTATTTTTTCAAGCATACCCCTTCAATTATCCTTCTTTTCAAATTACCTTCACATCCCATTTTGAAGTCAAATTTTTAATTTGTGAGGATAAGACAGGAATTTCACATATGCTAGATTTGTGGAGTATTTTTTATAATAACTAAATATTTAATAACATCCACTCCCCCTTTACTTTCTTCCCTACTTGCCCTCTACCATTGACTACCACAACTTTCACACAGCATTTGGATAAGAAGAAATCAGCGATTCTATTTAAAAAAGACTTTCCACCTTCCCAATGAAAAATATTGCATTTTACATCATCCTGACCTTCATTATCGGCTCATAGACTTCAAGATTGTTCCTTTTTCTACATCTTCCTATTATCTATTCAGTTGACTCTTTTATTTTTCATTCTTTATGGGTAGTTTCATTTTTTACTCGTAGCTACATAAATGATTTTTCTAACTTGTGAACGTCTTCAAAGTCTAAAATTTTGACCAAGATTCTCGCTTGACCACATGTTTATGGGACAACAGTAGTTACACATATATCTCCTCCGTGTTGGCTGCTTTGATTTTTGTCGAAAGTGGTACAAGCTAGATAGTCCAAATTGGAGGAGATTGATAAAGGTTTGACTTTTGAAGAAGTTGTCAATTGAAGGTTGCGAGTGATGTGATTGAATAAGGTTGTAGAGATTGTTTTTGAGAAGACCGTTTTGTGATTAGTGTATAGTTTAAGAAATTGTTAGATATCGATTGAATAAACTTATGTAATGTGGTTTTTGTGTGGTGCAGGTGAAAGTTGGTAGTAGTTCTTGGATGTGGGGTAGGGGGATGAGTGAGGAAGAAAGTGGTGGGTAGGGGTCGGGGGGTAAGGGGTGTTTAATTTAATTTTTAATTTGTTAATCTATTTTCAAAAAGACCCCGAATATCTAATGTATATGCAATTCCAAATTTATCCTTTTATTAAAAAATATTCCGTCAATTTTAATAGAAAAACTTGATTTTAGGGGGCAATTTGAAAGAAATGATAGCTTAGGGGGCAAGCCTGTAAAGATAATAATTTTAGGGGTAACATGAAAAGATAGCGATAATTGAGGGGGCAAAATGAAAAGAAGCCAAATAAAAAATGATGAAGTATGTTTTTTCCAAATCATGACGAGTCCTAGCATTTGCAAGCTAATTATGAGACCACACGGGACCTTTTCTACCTCTAACCAGAAAGGTGGTGGTAGTGGCTCATCCGATACTGGAATGAACTAGTTGTATATAGGTTGCTATGGAGGGATTTCTTCAGGTAATATAATCAATTGAAAATAGCTTGATTCACCATGTTTTGTTATACATGTATATATTCAGTACACCTTCTGAGTGCACTCTAGATCATCTACATGCCTTCATTGTTCACTTGTAACCTCGTGTGACCAAGATTATTATATGTTAATCCAAGTTTATCACGAGAAAGAAATACAGTGCTGCCAAGCAACAGAATGTTGCTCCAGTGACGGCTTGTACAGGTGCTGCTGCATAAGGTCGAAGTGGCATAATCTGTATTGGGAGAATGCTGTTGTACCATATCGCCAGCTTTTGGCCTCTAATATTTTGAAAAGATGACCCTGCAATTGTATGCTGGGAAAATAATCTGTTGATTTTACAAAATATTGCTCTATCAATTAGGGAATTTTTTAGTGTCTTCAATATTGTGACCAAAGCTCCTCCTTGAAAAAGGAAAGATGCATTTTTTCCATTCTTGATTTTGTAATGCGTTCTTTATTGGAAGTCTTTCTGGAACTATTTTATGACCAATTGAGTTTTGAGTATTTTGTTTGGGTTAAGAATTGAGTTTTGAGTTGATATGCCTTTCTTTCTAACTATGGCATATCATATTTTAAACAATCAAACAAAAGAATTTCATCGAATCGAACACCGATATCAGAAATCACAGGTCACCAAAAAATTAAGCTTCAAAAGGTACAATTCAACCAATACTCATCATAAGCAATTCAATCCAAGATCTCAAAAAAGAAACCAAAAGGACAAATATAAACAAAAATAACCAAAAGGCAAATGTGATCAAACCAAAAGGCAAAATACTCTATTGAGTGATTTAAGAATATACTATGCTAATTTCATGTTGAAAAAGAACCTTATACGCATTAACAATTGTGCGAATAATATAAAACCAAAAGGCAAATGTAAACAAAAATAAGCACAATCCTTGCATTGAAGAGCATAAATAGGCACAAAAGTGTATATAACGAGTCACCTTTTAATTATAAAAATCCTTAGCTACGGTACAGTAGAGTAACTCCAATAGACTAATGGGAGAGAACAAAAACAGATGAGCAAGGTATCCAAAAGCAGGAGTAAAACTCCGTTCATTCCTCTTCCTCTCCTTCACCACAGCAATGTTGATACCATAGCCTCATGAACGTTCACCAATCCTTATTCAGGCTCTTAATCACACAGGAGCAGTCCCTAACATTGTTCTTCTTCAGGTACTTCTTTACTGTGAGTACTTTAAATATACTGGAATGACAAGAGTCAAGAGTAGATAAAGACTGATGTCAAATGCCATATGATAATGTTGGCAAGATTAAAACAACTTCAAAGCTATAAAACAAAGGAATAATTCGCACAAACAATAAATGCTCATGCTTATAACAAACTAGCCTTGAACTACTTATTCAACAGATTTTGCTTCCTTATCACAATGGTTATACTGTACTTATGAGGAGTTCAAATTTTCAATATCTCGAGTGCATATCTTAGTGGCAAACTAGTGCCAAGCAGCAATATTGTTGATGGCCTTTATTAACTCTATTAAGCCACACTGAATGCATTTCATTTCTAAGACATTGCAGAACAATATTATCAAATATCCAACTCAACCTTATAAATAACTTAATATCCAGGCAAGGATTTTTGTGAACAGAACTATATGCACATAAAATATACTCCATATAATATACAACGACTTCAATTTGAAATGAGTCAGCGAAGTACTGCAATCGTGTGATTTGGTAAGTTGATAACTGAGCAGCTTTAACTTCATAATTACTATACAGATATCTGACAATTTAAGAACCAATCAAAGTTGTGAATAGCGTTTAGCGGTCCATTCTTGTGGAACTCAAAAATCCGCTATTTGAAGCTATTTTACCGCTATTTACAGCAGCCTTCACGCTACCGCGACTACTTAGCGATACATATCATGCCGCTATTTCATGTTACAACTATGGAACCAATTGTATTCTATCAAATTAAGCTAATATATAACATACAGCAAATCAAATAAACTCATCAATCGATCAATTGTTGTAAGACAATTCAGCAAACCAAACAAGTTATAAATGTGAAGCAAAAGAATGTAATGGACACATTAATATACCAATTCAGTTACCCATTGTAATTGATCAAACTAAGCTAAGATATCAGATTCATCACACCAAACAAATTCAAAATACAAACCTAAAAACCAGCAATCGACATCAATTAATATACCGAGAAAGCTGCACCATATCGTGATCTCTGGGATTTGTCACGGTGACGCATAGCATCAATCAGAGCAGGCTTGCCTCCAACCTTGATCCTCTCCTGCAAGAACTTCTCCAATGAAGCAATATCCATGATTTTGTCCTCGACTGGCTTCGCACAATCAATAACGAAGCTCACTCCCTTCTTCTTCCCACCTTTAACTCCAGCTGCTGCTCGACTCATTTTTACTGTGAACAAACAAGGCTACAAAAACAACATATTTATTGGGATCTAAATTACAATGTTATTACCTACAACCCAAAATGATTGCCATGTTACGATATACAACCATTAGTATATATTGGTTAGATCTAAATTACAATGTACTATTACAACCCAAAAAAATTGTCAAATTTGATTTTCATTGCTTAAACTTAACAAATTAAGCAGTATTTAATAAAAAAACATAAAGAATTAAGCTTATCATATTAATATTGAAGCACATATTTTTCATCGAAGAATATAATAAAGTACATATTTTTCATAACATAGTATAGTAACATATACAAAAATATATAAGTTCCAAATTGAAATAGTCACCAAACACAATTAATAAAGTAACAATCTTTTTGAGATGACCATGAAGGCACACATTTTTCATAAAATATTATAGCAATATATACATAAAATATTTATGGTCAAAATTAAATAAAATCAACAAACAAAATTGAAAACATGACAATCATTTTGGGACGGACAATTAAAGCAGTCATTTTTACTGTGAAATTGAGTGTAAGGGCGAGTTGCTAAGGTTGTCAAGAATCTTGATTAAGGATGATGTTTGTTTGTTTTTATATAATCTAGGGTTTCATACTAGGTTTCTCCATTGGGCTCTTACCATGATTATTTTTATTAAATGACTTGCATATCCTGGCCCACTATGTCAATATTTGGGCCACATCCAACTCCATGTTCAATATCAAATCAAAATTAAATCAATTTGATAAATTATATTTATTAATTTTATTATATATATCAATTTAAATTGTGATATATATTATTTGATTTCAAAGTTAAATTAAAGAATAAAAAATAAAATATATTTATTAACGGAATATAACAAAGAATGTAACATATTATGCAACTAATGATCTATTCCGTTACAAACTTATGATTAACCAATAATTTATTTCACGACGAAAGTATTTTAGAGTCGAGTCAGAATAAATCGAGTATATATAATATCCAAACGGAAAATCTCCTAGAACCCTATTCCTCTGCAAACCCCTTTTAGTAAGAAGTTGCTCATATTTCGCTTTTCAATATATTCCCAATTATTTATCATTTTATCTAATAGATCCATATTATTTTTATTTGTTTTAGGCTTTCGACTTGGATTATTTTCAGCAATTTGCCTTCCTTTGGTTTAACTGAAGATGAGGTTAGCTCATTTTGGAATTATGATGGTTGACTTTGATTTGAAGTATTCAAAAGGCTGACAACATGCTATTTGACTATGTTAAAATTCAATGTTAGCAAAAGTTTCAACGCAAAATTTATTGGATTTTGTGTTAATGTGTATAAAGACCTAGATAGACACCTAACAATTGACATAGACGATCTCACTAGTGGATAAGGCCTGGCTTGGTTTAGTTTTACTTCCAATCACAAGGAAAAGTGATTATGTTGTTCTCTATCTCCAGATTTTGTTATTGTTGCTACTTTCAGAATATCCTATTTATCAGAATGTGTTGTTGTGGGATTTCATATTATGCTAGTAGATTTACAATGAATTTGAAAATGGACTACAAATAGTAGAGTCGGTGACTTCATTGTGAGAATCAATTTCACCTTTCCAATGTAATTATTCACGTTCTTACTATTTTTGTTTTTCTTTTGCAGCCGTCCAATGGATGAGGATACCCCTGTAAGTTGACAAGTTTTACTTTGATTTCATTTTAAAGGACAACATCTATTTATCTGCCTCTGTAGTTTCACTTTCGTTTTATAAGTTTTCTATAGAGGTATTTAGTTTTATATGGTACTTGTATCAACACGTCTCCGCTTTACTAGTTTCACAGTTGTAACTAACCAAAAGTTATTTTGTTATGTAAAGAACAGAATACAGGTAACTGTAGTTCTATATCATAATGCTTTTCCTAACCTTCTTTTCAAGTGTTCAATTTGAGCCATGAATTTTTGTTTTCAATAGTCTGGATTCTGGAATATAATAGAGGCAGATTGCTGAGTTGATAGGCAGTTCAAGGCTCTACATTTTTCCATTGATCTTTGGCTATTTTATGTCCTTTATTTTGGGAATTGGTGTTTGGATCAGTTTCTTGTCATTTCTTCCCTTCCCTCAATCCCCTCATGAGAAACCCCAAAATCCTCATATATCGGACAAGATGGAGAAGAAAAGAACAAGTGAAGGAGAAGAATAAGGTGGCGCCGCCTAGCTCCGCCTGCCGCCGCATTTGTGCTGGCGGAAATGGCGCTGCCTGGTTCACATTGGCAATGTCCGGCCTGCACCTGGGTGTCGACTGCCTGAGCCATGGCGGCGCCTTTTACTACCTATTGGAGCAACTATGTGTGATCCTACCCATCTATCAATTATTTGTGTTTATCCCGATGATCGTTGTAAAAATTTCCTTCATTGTATATTGATTTAAAGAAATAACTGTATTTACAGGTCAAGAATGAGGAGGAAGAGTTCAACACAGGGCCCCTATCTGTCCTAATGATGAGCGTGAAAAATAACACTCAGGTATTAGTTTATCGGCACTCCAGTCCCATGTGTTAATCTTGTTTGTCCCAAATAGAGGTTGTCTAGATAAAATTTTCCTCAAGATGACCTTCACAATCTGATTACATGAGAAATTAATGCATTTAAGATGAGATTTTGAGCACTCATATTTTCCATGTTGTAATATATTCACAACCTACTGAAGTGGTCAATTAAATACCCAACATAGTTGTGCAATTGTATATGTAATGCATACTCTCCTCGCCTGCTTCCCCAAAAGTGCTGTATATTAACCGTGAGGAATAACCGGAAACTTCTCGGACGTGTAAGAGCTTTTGATAGGCACTGCAACACATGGCAGTTTGAGAATGTTAGAGATTCCAGGTCCGCAAAGTTTTAAAAGCTATGATTATGAATTTTTTATAGCTCCGCAATCAGCCGAGAACTATTGTTTCAGCAATTTGCCCTTTTTTCAGTTCCAAAGATCGTAAAGGGAAGAAAGCCTTCCAAAGCGGAATGTGATGTATCTTATAAGCAAGATGTCTTATGAGATTTCATATTATTGTCTTCAAATCCTATTATCCATGACATCCATTCCGTCTCTAAGAAGACGCCTCATATTTCTGTTAATTACTTCCAATGCCACTGCATGTTGGTAATATGATTCTAACCCAAAGTTGGTAATGCAGGTAACTTTCTTGGCAGATGCGAGTCATTAGTCCAGTGAAGAGAAGTTAGTTAACCTTGAAGAAACAAGTTATCTAGTAATCGGTGCTACTTCTATATAAACTTGCTTATTGGTACTAATGTTTAATTCGTTTGTGAGAAGTCACCCGTTTTGATGATTCTTGTATCACTACTAGATGCTTTTTGTTGAATTTTCATGTTGAACATGGTGATCTTAAATGTTATGTAAGAGAATGAGTTTTATATAAGATCCGACTCTATTTGATGCTACTGTGTCAAAGGTTGTAAGGTGAACATCAATGATAATACTCTCTCTCTGCTATATTATTTGATTATCTAGTAAAAAATGTTTTATTATTTGATTATCTAGTAAAAAATATTTTATTAAGTGGTTAGGAAATATTATTATTATAACTCAAAGCAAAAACAATCATTAAAAGCAAAAGTAATTGTTAGGAGGGAAAATTGAAAAATGAGATTAGAAGTACATTAGAATTCTAAACAATTAAATATAAAAAACAAATTTTTACTAGATGATTAGATAATATAGAATGGATGAAGTACGATATATGGAGTTAATTTTAGGTTGTTTAGAATTTGTGACTTCTATATAAACTTCTAGGACCGTGTTTGCCAGTGCGTAAAAAAATAATTAGAGCGAATTAAAACTTCCACAATCGTTGAATGATCGAACGTTGCCTCCGCTTGTTACCTTTTTTTTTTAATACCACATACATTCATCAACAATCCAACAATATAAATCATAAACTCGCTTAGTTAACCAAAGACAAGAAATTAAACCAAATGTAAGAAAACTTCTAACCACTTTCTGTAGACACAAGATGTCAGCTTAATTTTATTGTTTATCTTCGACCCATTCTATACTCCTACCAACATAATGTCTGGATATTAACCACTAAGGATATCCTATTACAGGAAGATTAGTCGAATAGATGAAGTTTCTGCCCTTGCAGAAATGCGCAAATTGGTCTGCTTTCTCCCTAGTAATACTGATATAGTTTTGTATTTAAACAAAGTCTGTCGTTAAGGCAATAGCTAGAGTATATATAATCATGAAATAAACTATAGTTCAATAGAACGACGAAGTCAACACACACAAAGCTTATTTCAAACATATATAAAATATATTGAATAGAATACAAAATATTACGGACACAAAAGAAAACCTCCGGAACACCCCAAAGTGTAGTAATAATATAACTTTTCACGCCTTCGATGTATCATCTTAATGAACTCTATGAGATTGATCACTATACAATCACAATGCCCTCTCTTCTTAGTCGATTATTATGAGCGTCGGACCTATAGTGTGACCAGATGAGGCATCCTTTGTTGTGACTCCGCCAAAGACTGCTATTCAAATCTTTTACCATCATCGGAAGACCCTTGCGAAGTGGCACTTTAGGTTCCCATCCGAGCAACTCTTTAGCCCTTGAAATGTCAGGCTTCCTCTTGTGTGGATCATCTTCGGTGTTAGGTCTGAACTCTATCTTTGCATTAGGATCAATGGTCTGCTGGAATCTACCTGCATACAGAACAAGGTGAATCTGTCAAATATTACTACCCAGCACTAAATCCGAACACCATCTTCGTTTTCAAAATCAAATTTCGGGTTATTCTAGGCAGGCGAAGATAATACATACCTCAGCAAGTTCAAGCATGGTGAACTCGCCAGGGTTACCGAGGTTGAAAGGCCCAACATGTTCTCCTTCCATCAATCGCATTAAGCCCTCGACCTATCATACAAGGTATAACAATTACGTCAATTATTAGAACCGGGACCAACAATTGAAAGCTGAGACCACCTGAAGGACAAGACATTTATATAGTAGATGCTCATAGGGCATTTGGGTGAACTATGCCAAACATACCCCAGTAAGTCCATTGCTCTACACTATTACTGAACAAAGTATCTCTGTCAAAGGGTGGTCCAAACCTTGAACAAAACAGGTCTGAGATTTCATTAATCATTTTGTACAAAAGATTGCTGGGAAGGGAACAGATACAGTTCATAAATACATTGCTACTACGAATTCTTCACTAATGGTCTTGACATGAAAGTGACAAGTACAACATGTACCAGAAATATTTCTTAAATTCCTCACCAAATCTGATACGAATTGGAAACTCCTCGTCTGCTTCCCGTCACCATAGACTGTCATTGGCCTTCTCAAAGTTTCACATTATATTACTCCATCACATCTTACATAAGACATATGAGATCAAATAAAATCAATAGCATTCCTTTGCCCTTATTATCTGGGGGCAACGAAGTTAAGCGACAACTCCGGCCATCGTCTGCATCCGAGGGCTGCATAAGTGTTGGAAGAGATCCGTTAACTCTGGACTTGCCTTAAATTGGCATTAAAATACAACGTTACCATGTCCAAGATATTGAACATCCATCACATCTTTATCAGAACATTGCAACATATGGTGTAACTAGAATGAGGTGTATTAGAGACTTAATCTCAATTTCAAAAAAAAAATGCATCTACTATTTCATTATTTCACAAATTATTTTGTACGTCTCCAAACATAAAAAATCTTGTCTGCTGCAACATATCCAGAAAGAGCTGTAGAAGTGTAGTCATGAGTTAGGATGTTCCTATACTAAAAACAACTCATTATCAGAAAAACTCGAATCAGAAACCTCGCTATCGCAAAGAATATCACATTATCAGCCATTCACGTGACAACCAAGCAATTTGATATATAGGATTATTCAAATTTTCTTGCAAACCCGAAAATACTTACCAGAATTTAATGGGCTGACCTCCAGTATGGGTTTGTAACAAAAATATTGATAGCTCACTTAGTAAGTAAGTTTATATGTATCATTGAGCAGTCCGAGTCCAAACTTAGTAACCTTAACATCATTTTAAGAAGTTTCATTTGAACCTACATTATTCCAAAAATTGTTCATTATAAAGAAATCACACTTATTAAGTCAAGGATCAAAGTAAAATTGTTTTATTTATTGAATTTAGACAAATTTCTTGTCCAATAACAGGAAAAATCTGTTATAAAGATGAGATAATAGTACAAAAAATGTTCAATTTTTTTTAATATATATTTTTAACCACCACCTCAAACATGCTAGATCCGCCTAAAGATTATTTACCTAATTCACATGGTATTTACTTCCCATGTAAAATACAGAGGCCCTTATGAAATTATTGATAACTGACCTCAACACCAGCCCCTCGATGATAGTCCATAGTCAAAGTTTCAGCAGTCCGCTTTCCCTCATCGTAACAGCTTCTGACACCTGTCATCATCTTTACGCTTTCCTAACAAATTTATCTTGTCTCAAACCTGTATATTTATTAATCTTGTAGTTTCTGGGACTTTCTTATAATATAATCCCTACATTTTTTTTATTTGAAGATTTTCATATATCGACTTTAATTTTTCCAATCAATTACTAATTATTTATTATTATAATAAATATAAAATTCATATTATTAGATTCATTTTTAAAAATTGTTTAAAAATAATTTATGATCAAAATTACAACTTAATTTACGAAAACATCCAATAAATAAATAAACTGGTGAGAATTAATTTTCATGATTTTTACTATAATACCTCTGCCGACCCAATATTTTCATGTTCCAATTAATTAACAATAGGAACTAGTACCTTATATTCAAATAAATCAATCTGGATTGTCATAATCTACCATACAAAGATCCAAAGTGTAACAAACATTAAAATCCAAAATAAATTGGCTTTAATACTCCAAATTAATTTTAAAAAAGGACCCACAAATCACGCTTTAGTTCGTGACTAATTGACTAATCAATTTTTTGAATAGATCTTCAAAAATATCTTATACAACTCAACATCTCTCTAGATTCTTCAAACTTTGGGCACCTTTATCTAACATGCACCACACTTACCAGCTAAGCATTTTCGAATTTTCACATTCCTTAAACTAAACAACATCAAATTTTAATGCACTAATTAAGTAATTACTCCCTCTATTATTTTAATTGTCATCTTAGCAAAAAAATATTATTTGAAAATAATTGTCGTTTTAATATAATAAATAACACTTTTACATTTCAATATATTTCTTGACTATTTTTTCTCTTTATGTTAACAATCAACTAATACAATTTTAATTGATTGTCACTCTACATTTCAATATACTTTTTATTATTATTTTTTCTTCTAAATTTATGTACAAATGCTTAAAACGATAAATAAAAAAACTGAGGTAGTATGAGATAGCTACCAATGGGATTAACGTTTCCCCAATAAGTCTCCTTTTGAGGATGCTGTAATGGGTCACCGTACACTTCGCTGGTGCTCGTTAGCAGAAACCGCGCACCGACTCTTTTTGCTAATCCTAACATGTTCAATGTTCCCACCACATTTGTCTTGTACAAAAATCATAATTAAGGAAAAAAACCATTAAAAAAAACTTACTCCATCCAAAATAATTGTCAATTTTTATTGCACGGATCAAAATTAACAAACTCTTTTTATCTTAACTATATACATAATCAAAATTATTATGTTAGTAATAAAAATAATAATAACATATTTTGCCTGACTATATACATACTAATAAGATAATCAAAATCACTCATCTTAATAAGAAAAACAATAATATCATACTTCAATTCGACTCTCGTTGGTATAGTGATATGTATATTGGTTGTTTTTAAAAACTAATCTTTTTCATAAAAAAAAACAGGTATAATCTTAATGGAATTTCATACAAAAACAACTTCAAGAACATATGCAATACCTATTAAAAGTTCATAATATTTTAAAAAGTTAAACTATTAAAATAAGTTTTTCAAATTTCCTAAACTAATCCTACTTAAAAATCTCCAGATACCCTTAAATTTATACTGCCTATATTGCTTTATCACTTATTTTCATTATCAAAATATCAAATACTTTTTTACTAAATATCAGTAAAGTTCGCTCAAGACAAACATAAAAATTTAGCATCTAAAATAAGAAAAGTGATGATTATGAGTGTATTTTAAAAAAAAAATTATAGGAAAACTAATAATATAACACAAGATTCAGACTTGTTCAATTTTTCAATAGGAACAAAATAGGGGTACGTAACAAAATAGTTTAAAATAAAAAATATGTTAAAAAATGAATATAAAAAAAAGGATAAGAGATAGTTTTGACTGGATTGTACTTGTAATGAATTGGTGAGGTTATGACAAGCAAGATGATAGATCTGATCAACTTCCAAAATGAAATCAAGGCTCAACAACATCAGTGTGTCTGACTAACCTCAAAGTTAGGATTCCCAAAATGATGCATTACATTCTCCTTATTCCCAGTAAAAAAATTATCCACAACTATAACGCTATCTCCTCTCTTAATCAAACGGTCCACTAAATGACTCCCCACAAACCCCGCCCCTCCCGTTACCACTATCCTCGACCCTCGGCTTTTCAACCCTAACGGTATTTTCCCCCCAAAACTCCCGGACCCCTGGTACACTATTTTGTGGAATGGCTCGGTCTGGGTCAGTAGTGTCCTCAGTGATGCGACTGATGAAAGTGGATTTGATGAGTAGAGCATAGTGAATATGATTGTGGGTAATGCAATGCCAATGAGGAGGAACATTAAGCGTTGTTCGCGAAGGAGGTAACGAAGGAGACGTGTTAGGGACTCCCATGGTTTGGGGGGTTTTGGGGTGTAGGAATCGGATTCTTGTTGAGTTTCATGGCCTCTGAAGATCAGCTCTGATGAGCCCATTTCAAGAAACTTGGAGGTTTGCTTTTGGTGTTTTTGATGAAATTAAGGTGGTGGGATTTTGGGAAAATTAAGGTAAGAAGAAGGGGGTGTATGTCTGTATTTGAAGAAGGTGGAGGAAGCTTCAAACGCACTGTCCGGCGCGTGGGGTGGGGGTGGGCGTGGGGGGTTGGCTTGGTTTGGTGGAGCTTTATGTTGGGTGGAAGCAATATATAAGGAGTGTGTTTTCATTAAACCATGATTGGATTACCAGACTGACTTGAAACACTATACGGGGGTAAAATTGTACATTTACTCCTAAAAAAAATATTAGTTAGATGGTGTGTATAATAATTTGAAATTGATCTTTAATGACAAATGAAGTTTATTGATATTTCTGATTAGTTATAACTAAAATTTAAATGTTTTTATTTTTGTATATAAGGAGTGTTTAGATTAGTCATAATTAAAGTTTAAATGTAGTAAACTTTTTAAATAAAAGGTTTAGATCTTATGAATCTTTAATGGAATTGTAATCGAGTCGAGCCATATCGAATGATTTTATGATTTCATTCGATTTGGTTCGAAGAGTCGAAGCTTGATGCAATGATTTAGAATCTATCAAAATTACATTTTGTTTGAGCTTGATTCTATCAAAACTAGTGATAAATAAATAGTATATTCTTTTGAATCCTTCAAAAAATTATTTAGAACCTTTTTATACAAATATCATTCATCCAATATGCTTGATTCGAGTTTTAAGTTTGTCTTTTTTATCTTATTATTTTACTTATGTGTAATAACTTACATTTTTACTAATGTGTAAGGTGTATTCCATTTTAACATTTCTAATAACATAAATAAATAGATTGAAAGCACAACGATCCTGATTAATTCCGATTTATAACAAATGGATCTAAATCGTGTAACTTTAAGAAAAACGTGAACTTAACATATGAATAACCCTCATTTATTAACAAATGGAATTAAAACGTGTAACTTTAAGAAAAAAAACTTGACTTTCACATATGAAAAAACATAAAAAATGTTAGGTATGACGACTTGACGAGCTTTGTGGCAAATTTTGCACAAATAAAGTCAACCACGATTGGAGAATTCTAGCCAAGTCTTATTTTCTTGCTTGTCACTCACTTAGATAACTCTTTCCTTATGAAATTGTGAAATCTTGTTTTAGTCGACTCAATTCGCTCATTATTCATTTATTGTATTGAGTGGATTTATCTGTGATTTTCCAGTCATTTGGGTAGTCCTTTCTGATCGTGGGTAAGCCTAAAATTTTTTAAGGCATCAAAATAATCACGAGGAATCACTATAATTTTTTGTCATGCTCAAATTCTTAAGGTGCATTTTTATCATAGCTTCAAATCAAAGAACATCAATTTATACAAACAATCAAACTATGGCTAAGCACCTAACTATGTTTGCTAGTAATGGCTTCAATTGAAACAAAAATAAGTTGTAGCATATCATTGTTTGCTTAAAAGTCATGTATATTATTCAAGAAGATTAATAACTATGTACATTAATAGAGATAGTAATACCCATGCTAAGAAAAGGGGATTTAAAATATATTCAAGAAGATGGGAGTAAAATTGTTCCATTAATAGCTATAGTTATAGGATTTGAAGTTTAATAATGAAAAGAGACAGAGTTAAATGAAAGAATAAATAAGAAAAATTATAAAGGCAAAGAAAAATTACGGCACAATGTATGATCAACTCTCGTCTGCTTAATTAATTACTTTATGAGATAAACTTAAATTAAGATAAACAATGATTTGGTATATATCTAAATAGTTTATTCTTTTATTCATATAAATATATGCATGTCTCCTGCATATGACTCCACCTCAGATTCTGTTAATCACTATATTCCTCATCTAATTTTATACTAATGGAGGTCAGTGGGCAACGAATTGAGATGATGGAGGAGTTTAATACTTTTGACCTTGGAGAAACGTGTTCAAGGGGACTTAATGTGTTTACAAGGCTAGCTAATACGCAATTAAGCATTATTTAATTGTAGAGAGACAATTTTTCTTCTTTATGTGCATTGAATATTATTTAAATTTTAATTCCAATCTGCCTCATTGATTGATTTCCATATCCAAATAAACTGTTCATAGACAAATGGAAGCAATGGGTGGATGCAGGCTCTCAACATTTAGTTATTAACTACGAGATCTAAATATGGCGTCAATACTTAGTTATTAACTATACATTAAACACAGAGAGCGCTTAAGCTTCAAATGAAAACCTTTATTTAAGTGATGAAAATAATTTTATTTAAAACAAGCCTCATATTAAATTTAAAAAAAAATTCAGTAAAGAAAAACACTAACTAATAAAATAAGAAGAAAATCATAATAAGATCCTGTCTTAAATAAACACCAGTGTCATGTTTTGCAATTTTTGTCACCCTAATGGGATAGATCATACAATTTTGGTGGTGTTGTATTACAATAATTGGAAATCATAATTTTTTACAGGCCGGGATCGATAAATCAACAAGAACCAAATAAAGAAAAAGTTTAAATGTTTGAGGGTAATTTTTGAAAAAATGAAAAATAAGCTACAATATGTTTTCAAAAAGATCAGGGGGTAATTGCTCTCTCTTGTATTGACAGCTCTGGCACATATAGTTATTTCATGAAGATGACAAATTTTACCGAATATAAATTGCATGCCATTGTCAAAACTTATACAAGAGAATGGACCATTTTAAATTAGATTAATCCTACCAAATTTGTTTGATATCCTTTCTTAATCCTTAAACAACAATAGAATATTGCTACACTAAAAGTATTGCTTGGTAGCTATCTCCCGGAATAGTCAAAGTGAAAACTACTTAAAACAACAATAGAATATTGCTACATTAAAGGTAATTTGATAATGATTTTTTTTTTTTTGGTAAATCATCGATTTTATTGATAAAAATAAAATTGGTAACATACATAATCAATGAAAATTACCAACAAAGGCACTATTGAAAAGGCCATTAAATTCGAAAACTCAAATCAAGCCTAAAATCAATGACTGAAAACAATCCAAATTTAACTGAATATCGAAAATATTTAGGTGTTTGATAATGCTCGTTAAAAAACTTAAATTGAGTTATTTCTGGTTAACTTCTATTAACCTTAGCCTACTACTCATATACTAACTAAAGTATATTAAAATAAAGAATAATTGCTAACAATTTTAATTAAATAACAAATCTATTAATTAGATTATAAACAGATAAATATAATTTAATTAAATACATATTGTAATATAAACAAATTTAAATATCACAATAAAGATGAAATTTATAAAAACATATAAAATTTAATAAATTGACTGCTATAGACATCAAAATTCTGATAAGAGCCACAAATTTTCCAATTAATGTTAAAATAACCACTTATTTCATCAACCTATAATCTAGATACATCCGCCGTTAAAAAACGAATACGATTCTTACCGCCTATCCAGAATTAACTCAAGTACAAACCTGTTAATAATTTGATCTCAGTAGACAATCATATATATATTTGATCTACATGTCTTGTATTAAACCTGATAACAAATTCAGTATTGTTCAATACAACACACATTAAATAAAAATACAAAGAATTAAATTGAAAACAATGTTAATTAAACAAAACAAATCCACAAAATAATCGACTTTCATATTAACAATACAATACATTAATAAAAATACAGCACTAAATCAAAAATAACACATCCCAAAGATTATAAATCGAAGAGAAAGCCGGATAAAAATTATTAACTGCTGATAAATTAGAGGTTGGGCACATGAAGCAAGAATTTGGTAAGACGTCATTTTTGCGCTAGAATATAATATTTGATTAAGAAAACAAGCTTGCGAATTAACCTAATTTTTGTTAAGAATTTTGATAAATACTTAATTTATTATACCCTAAAATAATTTTATTATCAAACAAGCTTATCAATTAAATATTAAATTAATTAAATTAAATATTTAGTTGAAATTTAACAAACACCCCTTACACTATAAGCCGATAATCAAAGAGACACAAAGTCCACATCAGTTTCACATCCACCGAAACAAGGCGATGATGTTCCCCCCTCATCCTATTGTTCCTTTGATGCCAAATAAGCCACAAACTGACCATCCATGCAACAAAATGATCCTGAGCTAATCTTTTCCATTTTATAGAGAATATGAAACTCTCTAATCTGGATCTCAGCCCCTGATCGCCAGCTCCTTGATACTCCTCTTTGTGAACTTGCATGTGTTGAAAACATGCATATTTGTCTAAATGCCAGATAAGATAGCTAGCGTCTGCTGACTCCATTTTCCTGATGTTCAGATTTGTTGTTGTTGGTAGAATATTGCGAATCACCTCCAGGAAATGATCTTCCTGTATCTTTAGTCGCACCAGAGTAGAATCTAATCTGTGTAATGCTGACTCCGCCTCCGATGGCGAACTTAAACTAGAATGGATGAACGAATATGCACTTTTAACTATAAATAAGCCTCTTGGATTATGACCTCTGATTATGCTGTCCTCATGATTAAGATTATTAATCGGAATTTTAAGAATCTCTTCACTGTCTATGTCATAGAACCATTCTCTGATTTTTCCTTGATTCCATGTAACCGTAATCTCATCTATGAGCTCCGCTATTGTTGCTTGATTCCTTGATTCCATGTAACCGGAATTTTGTCTAAATGCTTTCACTAAAGTGTATTTGTTAGCACACCATACACCACCAAACACTCACTACCTTACTTCACTCCCTCTTTAGTTACAAAACCCATTCTGATAATTCCCATCCACCAAAATGACTTCCACAAACCACCACTCAACTACTGCACTTCCTCAGAACCACCTCAATTCTTTCTCCGCCCATCCCTCTCCTTATCCACCATCCTCTCCCCCCCCAAACCCACCCTCCTATCTCAATTCTCAAAGCTCAAAAAAATTCCAACCCAAATCCCAAAACTCAACATTTCATCTCAAATTTCATCACTTTATCAAAAATCGCTTTATTCCACACAAACCCATAAAAAAAAACCATTCTTGAAGTCAACTTTTTCACCTACCCCTCTCCAAAGCCCATTTATTAACCCTTTTACGCCCCTCTGAGCCATCCAATGGTGTGTGACACGTGGGCTTCAATTGTTTGGTTTCGTAACGATTTACGTGTTGTTGATAATGAGTGTCTTACTAATGCAACTAATGAGTCTATGTCTGTTTTGCCTGTTTATTGTTTTGACCCTAGGGATTATGGGAAGTCTTCTGGTTTCGATAAACGGGGCCTTTATAGGCTTTTGTTGGGGAGAGGTTGAGTGAATTTTGAGGAGGAATTTGCAGGCTAGAGGGTCTGATCTTTTGTGGTGAGGATTGGGAAGCCTGAGGAGCTTTTGGTGGAGTTGGCGAAAGTTGTGGGCGGAAAAGGTATGCGCATAGAGGCTTTAATGATGAGGTATATGAGGGAGAAGATCGAGGGGGATGAAGGAGGAGGGATTGAGGTTAAGTATTTTTGGGTAGTACATTGTATCATTTGATGATTTGCTGCCGGGTTGAGGATATGTCACTACTTATGGCGGGTTTAATAGGAGAAGGTTAAGGGATTGAGGTTAGAAGACGATTGAGGCGCTTGGATCAATTGGAAAAGGCAAGAGGATGTTGAGCCTGGGAGATTCCGATTTGGTTGATCTTGGCCTTAATCCGGAGTGCTAATGGGAAAGGTATATTGTCACTATCGACTGTTTGCTTTTATGTTCTTATTCATAACACGGATGCATTGCTCCAGCTTCTTTAGTTAATTGTGTACTACTCAATGTTCCAAGTAATGCTGTCATATTGTGTCAATCATGTTATATTAGTAATCTATCAACAGCCTAAGAGGTGTTGCTTTATTAACAGGGCTATCAACGCTACAAGTTGGCATCACAGCATTGGTTTTTCCTCGCCTCGAAAGTTAGATGAAATGTGACATGATATAAACTTGGTTTCTTTTGGATGCTTTAGGAAATATGAGCTACTGATTCACCTTTAGAATAGTTCTTTGAATGTGAAACCAACATTGGTAGGAACTGATATGTTCAAATCTCAAGATTAGGATACAAAATAGCTACTATGTTTGATAATTGTGGGAAACTTGTAGTGAATCATTATCTTAATTCATTATATTCATACATGTGACTGTAGAGTCTCGAATGCAACTGAGTGCAACTATAACAGTATCCAGAATGTCTTTCTTGAAACTCATTAAGTTTCGTTTCACGATTTTGCAAATGCTATACAAGAGAATGAAAAGAGAAAGCAAAACCTACTACTTTGTACTGTAATTGATTAAAACAATAAGTAAATGAAACTACGACAATATGTTGTTGTTGCTTATCTTTCCCTAGGGCAGTACTCTTGAACAAAAAACGGCCAAGCGATGTAAAAGATACCGACTTTCAATTCATTTGCATTCTTCGTGTGCAAGTTGGATATGTATATTAATCTTTTAATACAAATTCTAATAGAATGGGAAGTCCGCTGCTAATGCTTCTCTGGTTGGAGGAGAGACCGAAGCTCTGCAGAGGCTCACGAAGTTTGCTGCTGAATGTAAAGCACAACCACATAATGCAAATAAGGACAATGGCAATAGCATATATGGTGCAAATTTCTCTTGCAAAATCTCTCCATGGCTTGCTATGGGTTGTCTTTCTCCACGATATTTGTTTGATGAGCTGAAAAAGACTGCTTCAAGGTATATTGAACTTACCTGTATCTATTCAGTCACATATAACTACTACCTACTTTTTTTAAGGACTCTCTTTTCTAAAATTGTTGTACAAGAATAATGATCCATGTTCTTATTTTTAACATCATTTGTCATCTTTACCCTGCCATATTAGTTTAATATTAAAAATGTGCCACATTATATTTGTTTTCCTAATGCTATTAGTTAACATCAAACAAGGCAGAATAATACATTTCATTTTAAGCAACCTTTCTTAGATGTTGTGACAAGGTCGGTAGTAAGTCATTAAATAAAAAAGGCTTCTTTTCATTTTGCCTCTCAACCACGTATCTTTCAAGTTGCCCCTTAATACTTTCAGATTTTTTCAAGAATTCTTCACTATCCTTCTTCAAATTACTACTCTACATCCACTTTGAAGTCAAATTTTAATTTGACGGAGGATAAATTTGGAATTTCATATATGCTAGATTTGTGGGGTATTTTTATAATAACTTTAACATATGGGTCTTTTTTAATAATAACTAAATATTTAATAACATCCCCTCCCCCCTTACTTTCTTCATTCACCACTCCACTCTCCTCCAACTTCAACTACCACAACTTTCACACCACACCACTGGATAAGAAGAAATCAACCAACTCTATTTAAAAAGACTTTCACCTTCCCAATGAAAAATATTGCATTTTTACATCATCACAACCTTCATTATAGCTCATAGACTTCAAAGATTGTTCCTTTTTCTCATCTTCCTATTATCTATTCAATACCCTTTATTTTTTCATTCTTACGATAATACTTTCTCTGCCTTTAGCCACATAAATGATTTTTTCTAACTTGTGAACGTCTTCAAAGTCCGAATTTTGACTAAGACTCGCTGACCACATGTTTTTTGGGACACAATGTGAGTTACACATATAATCTCCTCCCATGCTGCCTTTTGATCAGCGGTACAAGCTAAGATGAATCCAAATTGGAGGAGATTAGTAAGATTTGACTTTTGGAAGTTGTATCAATCGGCTGTCCGGAAGTGACGCATTGAAACGAGTTCGTAAGTTGTTTTATAAAGACTAGATTTTGTGATTGTTAAAGATAATAGCTTCAGAAATTGTTATGGGATTGAATAAACTTATGTAATGGTTTCTATGGTCCGTGAGGTAGTTAAATGTAGTCTGCCGCAAATGATTGTTTATAAAGAAAGCATGGCAGTGGCAGTGGCAGTGGTAAGTGTGTTTAATTTAATTTTTAATTTGTTAATCTATTTTCAAAAAAGACCCCAATATCTAATGTATGTAATTCCAAATTTATCCTTTTATTAAAAAATATTCATTAATTTTAATAGAAAACTTAATTTTAGGGGTAAGAATTCCAAAGAAACGATAATGAAAAGTCTTCAAGAAAGATAATAATTTTAGTAAATATAAAAGATAGTGATAATTGAGGGTAAAATGAAAAGAAGCCAAATAAAACACTAAGTATGTTTCCAAATCATGAGCTTAGGTCCTTAACGTTGGCAGCTAATTATGAGACCTGCAGGACCTTTTCTGCTGCCTCTAACCAGAAAGGTGGTGGTAGTGGCTCATCCGATACTGGAATGAACTGGTTAATGTATGAGTTGCTATGGAGGGATTTCTTCAGGTAATATAATCAATTGAAAATAGCTTGATTCCATATGTTTTGTTTATACATGTATATATATTCAGTACACCTTCTGAGTGCACTCTAGATCAACATGCCTTCATTGTTCACTTGTAACACTCGTGTATTAAGATGTATTATGTCTGTTAATCAGATTTATCACGAAGAAATACAGTGCTGCCAAGCAACAGAATGTTGCTCCAGTGACGGCTTTCAGGCTATGGTGCTGGCCTGAAGCATAATCTGTATTGGGAGAATGCTGTTGTACCATATCGCCAGCTTTTTTGGCCTCCTAATATTTTGAGAAAGAATGACCCTGCAGTGTATGCTGGGAAAATAATCTGTTGATTTTACAAAATATTGCTCTATCAATTAGGGAATTTTTTAGTGTCTTCAATATTGTGACCAAAGCTCCTCCTTGAAAAAGGAAAGATGCATTTTTTCCATTCTTGATTTTGTAATGCGTTCTTTATTGGAAGTCTTTTCTGGGAACTATTTTTATGACCAATTATTTGAGTATTTTTTTTTGGTTAAGAATTGAGTTTTGAGTTGATATGCCTTTCTTTCTAACTATGGCATAAAAAGAAAGGCATATCATATTAGGCCATCAGAAGCAAAAGAATTTCATCGAATCGCGAAGACACCGATATCAGGAAATAAATCACAGGTCACCAAAATTAAAGCTTCAAAGGTACAATTCCAACAATACTCATCATAAGCAATTGAGAATCAAGATCATAAAGAAACCAAAAGGACAAATATAAACAAAAATAACCAAAAGGCAAATGTGATCAAACCAAAAGGCAAAATACTTATTGAGCGATTTTAATAATATACTATGCTAATTTCATGTTGAAAAAGAACCTTATACGCATTAACAATTTAATACAAACGAAAGGCAAAATGTAAAACAAAAAAATAAGCACAATCCTTGCATTGAAGAGCATAAATAGGCACAAAAGTGTATATAACGAGTCACCTTTTAATTATAAAAATCCTTAGCTACGGTACAGTAGAGTACCCACAGACTAATGGGAGAACAAAACAGATGAGCAAGGCATCTCAAAAGCAGTGAGTAAAACCCGTTCATCTTTCTTCCTCCTTCACCATCGGCAATGTTGAAGTACCGCAACTCATAGACATTCCTGTCCTTGTTGGAAGCAATCACACGGAGCCAGTCCCTAACATTGTTCTTCTTCAGGTACTTCTTTGTCAGGTACTTCAAATATCTGGAATGACAAGAGTCAAGAGTAGATAACGACTGATATCAAATGCCATATGATAATGTTGGTAAGATTAAAACAACTTCAAAGCTATAAAACAAAGGGGAAATTTCAACAAGATGATTTAATTAAACAAGCAAGACTCCACTTCCACCAAGCGATCTGAAAATCACAAAAAATTAAATGGTCAAATTTTCATGTGAAAATTTATCCCAAATATCTTTCGGTTAATTAAATAGACCAATACGGACCAGAAAATGGTGAAAAAATTAGTTTAATTTTAAATTAAATTCTAAAATCAAAATAATTAATTCTAAAACCCACGTCGGTCAAGATTAATTATTTTAAGTATTTAGCATGACTTAAATTCATGTTAAAAATATAAATATTAATTCCGTTAAATCCACGAGGACTCGGATTAATATAGATGCAACTTGGAGTACTAACATATGATGCATTTATGTTAGTAGTAAAACTCTAGAAAATTTAATTCTCATTACATCCTCTAGGGATCGGGAATTAAATGAGGTCTTAACATGTACTAAATTCATTTTAACATTAAACGCCCAAATAAATTAATTCTCATGAAGTCCCCTACGGATTGAGAATTAAATGGGTCTTAACATGCAATTAAACTACAAATAACATTAAACCCCAACAATTTAATTTTCTAACGGATTGAGAACCAAATGATCCCATGACTTGTTGGGTATTTAAATCCTACATAAATTAATTATTCATTGTCAATCATTGACCGGGCGTTTATCATGGATCGTGACACTTACATAGCCGTTAATGAATCCTAAAATAAGACAAACTATCCATAAGTCACTTCAAACGACGAGGGTCATATGATAGTCACAATAAGTCCTAAATAAACGAGTGATCATCCTTCAAAGTCCCCTAAACGATACGGGCGATTTACTCAGCACCTAGTCGCTAAATCTAGGTTTCCCCTCGGTAAGAAGTTCCGAAATACGGTTAATCACAACCTTTGGACCTCCTACAGAGGGGAGAAGGATTAACCCGGACTAAGATGGGTACCATATTCACATAAAAAAGCAAGTCCAACATATAAACGTGATATATTTATAAATAAACGTGAAGCACTTTCAGAGCAATAAAATTAAATTGGTTGAAAATAAACCTGCCCTAGCCTAACCCGACACCTACTAATGTACCCGATTCGAGGGGGCAATTTATAGACAGTGAAAAATTATTGAAAAATTAATTACATCTAATTAATCAAATTATCAAAGACGAGCCACTAAAAAAATGTCACGTGGCTAGTTAGTGGTCCCCATTGCTCTTTAATTTCAAATTAAACCCTCAATCGAATTAGGATTTTCGAGAAAATAGTCCTAAATTAAATGTCAATTAAAATTAGGGTTTGAAATCTAAAAATCCTCAATTTTATTTTCAAATTCTACTATTGTGAAAAGTGAAGTCTCGAAGCCACGGGTTCCAAAATGAAGATTTTAGAAAGACGTGTTCAAAACGAAGACTCAGAATTTTAAGTTAAAATCAAAAGCTCCAAGAAATCCACGGACATCAAAATAGGCGCTTATTTTAGGGTTTCTTAAAGCCCAAATTGTGTTTTTAATCAACGGTCCAGATTAAAGTATCAAAAATCAACGATTAAGATCACATCCACCAAACACTGCTAACCGGCAAGTGATTCAGCCTCCGTAAACTTATACATACCCCTCCTAATTCGAAATTAATAGGAGTGATATTTGGGGAAATAATCAAAACATCAAGAATCTCAGAAAAACCTCCAAATCTCTCTTGTTGAAATTTTAAACCTCCAGCAAACTACCACTCCAGCGAATTCCTCGGGTGGCTGGAAACACTCCTAGCAATCAATGTAAGCACCTTAAAACAACAATTACTGCACAAACACAAGAATTTCTTTTAAGTTCAAGCAAAAGCTTAAGCAGAATCCGAACTGATCTCTCAAGAATGCTTCAAGATTTCAGATTAAGCATGAGTATCTGATTTATTCAAATATTTGTAAGAAATATTTGATAAATTTTAGCGCCATTCAACATATCAAGTTTTAGATATACGAACATGCTGAACTTTCATCCCCATAGATGGAGGCTTCAGATCGCAGAAACACACCAAGGCCCCTGCGTAGCTGACAAGATCATTAACAAGCGTAATCCTCCACTTTCATATTGATCATCACTTTACAACAACACGATGCTAAGGCCGTTGTAGTATAAGCAAGAAGCAACAATGCTTCAACATTTGCTTGCTATAACTCCGTACAACTTCAAAGCTCGAAGTCAAATCCCACCAAGCTAGTAGCCTCTCAAGGTATATAGTCCCACCATATCACACCGTAGGCGTAAGTCCCACCTGTGGACGCGAAAAGAGCTCCGCAAGCCCGCCCGAGTAACTGCCCAAAAGTTCATTTGAGGTTCGATTCGAAATGAGCCGAACTCGAACTGATTTGTGGTCACTGGCCTCGATTCGACCTGCTCGCCTGATTCATGTTCTTGGGGTCCAATATATCAGTCCACTCATACACCAAATTCAACTCAATCTATTACACCAACACACAGACTCCAATCTCCATCTCTTCTTAATTTCTCAAAATCATCATCAATCTTCGCTTTTCACTATATCATGACGCACTCCTCCCCAAGAAAGGTTTCACATATAACACGTAAGGTATTTTCAAACGAAATTTATGATCACTAATTCTAGGTTTTAATATTTTATTTTATTTTATGATAAATAAATGTAATTCATAATAAAAAGATGTTAAATATAAGTATTTGGAAGATGTAATAATTTATTATTTTTGAATAAATTTGTCATAGCCATTTTATGCCTAATTAAAATAAATTTCTATTGTTGTAATTTGAAACAGACAGTAAAATGTAATTGTAAGTTTAATACTTTTATATTGTATCATGATTATTCACCGCAATAATTATTTCAGCTTTTTGTACTTAATATGTATTACTATTTGTAGAAATTATTAGACAATTTAACTTGTTATCTTAATCCTATGTTTTAATGTCTTATTTCATCGATCATAATTGGTGGATGAGGAGTTTTTGTCTTTGATAACTTAATGGCATTACTTCATTTTAAAGATATGTAAACTGAAATACTTTTATAATGTAATGAAAAGTTCAAACAAATTGACTTTAACTAATGAGTAAATTATTTTATCATTATTCTTTTTTATGGACAATCATGACAGTGCTCATTCATGTTCTTTAGCATTATCAATTTCTCTGCATTATTGTTTGTATGCATTAATGTTTGTAGAGCTTTGAAGCTTCATGAGTTGTTTAGCATTTTAAATTGATAGTTTTAATAAATAAATTGGTTAACTAATGTCTATATTTATTGATATGATTTTAGGAAAACGATGTGATCCTACTGAAATTGAATATGAAAAGGAATAATAAATGAAAGATAAGGAAGAATAGTAATTAACCATATCTATCCGCACCTTTACTACAACCATATTTTTGCATCTAAATATTTGATTATTAGTATTTTACAATAGATGCAAATAAGACTAAGAAACAGAAAGACTAATAAAGCTTCCAAGGAATTGTCGTTTGTCCTAAAGCCAAATCAAAACAAAGAATGGACAACCATCAAGCAAAGGACCAAACCAATACCAAAGTTAAAAGGTCCAAGTAAATCAGAGTAAAAGATCGTGAAGAACATGACATGTTTATTCTTTGAAGCTATTTTAGATGTCAAAATTGAAGTTTATCATCTTTTGTCTATGTTGAATTGTTAGAAGTTTGGACATGTGAAAACTTTGTTAGTAGAACTTAAATCGAACCTTCGAACTGTTTTTGAACTTTCAAACTGTTTTCGAACTTTCGAACCTTCGTCGAACTACTCAAAAAATTAATCGAACTTTTCAACTTCATTTAACCATCAAACCGAATCGAGCCTTTATTTTTGGCTCCGCCTCGAACGAGCCGAGCTAACTCGATGGTTGGACTTTGTTCGAGCCGAGTTTAACTCTCGCTCGTGTTCCGTTGCTCGACCTTATACTATCAACATCAAGCCCACGCCAAAAATGATCAATGTCTTATCAAGTCTAAAGTAGACCTGATATCGTCCAAGACCCACGATCAAGTCCAACACAACCAACATGGAAATAACATTGCTAAGGGGCTCCTCCTGCCTCGAACTATATCCAACCTGCACCAAGTCTCGTCCATCACATCGTGAACACATATCCCAGCCAGAATAGAGCACATATCCGGTTTGAATTAATTCAAGCCGCTAATGTCGAACAACTAAGTTTAGCAGTTTATACAAACTCATATCAAGCTCAAATCAAGCAAAGCAAGTGAGACATCTTACCAAATCGTCAACAAATGCTTAGAGACTCATATTTTAGCTTATCCTTCATTTGAAAACCAGATACTGAGGAATTTTCCCCCTACAATAGGTTTTATTGTACCTTTTCTTACAATAATAAAATTTTCTTGCATTATTATTTGCTTCCATACTTGATCGGTTGAAAATATGACCCGATTATCTGCTCGATTAGCACCGAGCAAGGTTTAAGTAAATTATATTGTTTGATATTTGAAATGATTAGATAAGGAATTACTCGATTGAATAAGAAGAATAACTGCTTGAATTATCTACTGATACCCACCTAACCCCAAGTCTTGCACTTATTATTCTATTATCAAAAAATAATTATTCTATTATCTTTGACACACTTGGTTACAACTTTATTTTGTGATTCCAAAATTGAAGAAAAATTTAACAATAATCTGCTATGAACATGTGAACGTGTCTCTTTACCAACTGGGGATACATGGCCTCTTCATATATACCGAGAGTGTAGCTTAATTATTTGATTAGAAATATGCACGTCGCAAGTAAACCTAAAAAGTATGCCTTCACATGCATGTACGTGCACTTAGATTATTTTCAAAGAAAAAATGGCTTCAAATATGGAGATTCATGCCCTTTAGTACTAATATAATTAAAATCAAGATCAATTATATAAGAGTATGCAAAGATTAGTTGCAACAGCTTTGAGCTTGATGTTTTACTATGTCTGGCCAATAGGGGATAGGGAAGATATATATAAATCCCCTTTCAACTTTGATGTTACTTCAAAGGTTGGATTATATGCATTATAGAGTTGACTAGTTACTGGTGATGGGCATATAGCAGAATAGCGATTTGTTGTTTAAGTAAGAGCATTATCCCAATCAATAGCGAGAACGACTCTCTTTAATTTTCAAAATTTTAGATTTTATTTTTAAATATAACTAGTTTTATACAAAATATAGTAATCAACCTTCCTTAATAATAAAAAAAATTCCTTTAAATAATTTAATATTTTTGGTCCTTCTCAGTTTTAGTTAAAGTTCCACACCATTTTGTAGTAGTGACGAGATGCAATTGATAGAAAGTCTGACTTGATGAATCGATTATATATATACGTAACTTGGATTTAAATCGACCCAATTTAAGCTAGTTTGAAGTGACCATTTATTTTGGAGACCCATATACATTTTTCATCATTCAGAGTTTGTCACAACCAATAATATTTGTTCAATTCTAGAATTGTTTGTTGGTATTGGCTTGCGATAATGAGGCTTTTTTGTAACTACCTATAATAATCGCTACTCATCGAAATACAAGACTCATAGACCTCGCATCGACGCATTGGGCCCGCAAACTGTGGCCAGTATTAATAAAATCCGTCGACCGAACCGGATCAAACTAACCTAAAATAACCGAAAATTTTCGAACTGATCAGAATCGAACCGACGATGTTCAAAAATAAAAACCGAAAGAAAATTGGTTCCGCTTAAAATCGACCGGTTCTAGAACCGAACCGAACCGAGGTAATTAATTAAAAAACATAGATACGCAGTACATTATATGGGAGTAATAGGTCATTTACCCATTTCACTGCCTCCATTTCATCATATTCTTAGCAGACCCTTTTATTCTAGAAAACGAAAGGATAGTCAAAAGAATTATGCAACTGTAGCTAAATAAATAATCCCCCCCCCCTTCCCATCCCCCTTTATGAGACTTCATCGGGCTTCATACAACCTCAACTTCCTTTAGCTACCATCTCTCCCTGCCCCAAATGAAAAGGTTAGCAAACCTTCATCACTGCCACTTTACCCACATCTTAGTTGAATTATCATTTTAGTTTATTTTTTTCTGGGTGTTCTGATTTGTTAAAGAATTTCTGTAAAGATCTGATTTTTTTGTGTTTGTATATAAAAGGATGGATCTTTGGTATGGAAAAGGCTATTTTCTTGTTGTTATATTATTTTTTGGAATTGATTTTTGGTAAAAAGGGATGGAGTTTTGTTTTGTTGTGTTCTATGTGTCAATAAAATTATTTTTGGGCTCAAAACCGAGAACCGAATCGGAACCGAACCGATTAATTTGTTGTTGGTAATCGCCAGTCGGTTCGATTCGGGTTTACTTAAAAACCGAAATTAACGGCTTCTGCTCTCTACCGCAAACCACGCCTGTAAACTACATTAAGCAAGTCCTGCAGACGCACTGACTCAAAAAAAGTGTCGGGTAGGGGAAATACTTTATAACCTCATAATACAAGATTACCTACTCCACTAACTTAAATACCCTTGCTGCGCAAGGATGCAGATTTCCTCTACAATAAGAATGATATCCAATCTTCATATCCCCTAAAGATTACAAATTAACAAAATTTCGTGGTCGTAGTTTCCTCTTCACCTTTGGATAATAGATCAATATCTCTTAGAATAATGGATTTTCGTAAACACGGCACGGATCTACGACTATACGAGTCGGTAACCCCTTATTACCTCGGCCTCGATGACTGACTGATATACCGCTTTTAATAGTCAGTATAAGATAGTTGTATTCATTTAAAATTCCGACTGGGCCGATAATTACCTGCTCGCTAACAAATTGTTAAATAAATTAATGTTATTTTATATTTGTGAATTTTATTATGAATGTGTGAAATAATTAAGGTTTATGAATTTTGTTAATGTTCTAAATATACTCTGGTATGTTTTATTTGTATTAAAAATAATGCTTCTTTTTCATTTTCTCCCTAATGTCGAAGTAATAAATTAGCTCTGCCGATAAATACCTCAACGAGTCGTGATAGTACCCGATTAAGTATCTATCGAGACAGTTCGGTATGAAGTTGTCATATCTTATCGAAGTCGAAGCTCCATTAGTCCAATAATCTTTAATTTCATTTCCAAAGACTATATGAGACGAACTTACAAGTGAAACCGATTGAATGGTCAACTTGAAAATATTAAAAATTTGACATGACAAATTGAAAATAAAAACATACTTTGGGTACAAAATGAAATTAAGCCCAAGAATAACCATCGCTAAGTTATACACTCCCTCAAGGGAAATTTCAATCGACAGAGACCGTAACTTTCTTAACACGGCCTTTATCGCAATAACTTACGCCTCGAACAATGGTCCTATTTGTAAGGAAGTTTCATTTCGTTGCTTTTTGAATAACCTAAAACCTACCGAGTCTCCAGAATTGCAAACCCTAAAACCTCAATTAAACCCTTTTTTTCTGAACCTTCTCTATAGAAATTTCTCTCTCAATTACTAATGGGTCGTTTCCATAATGTAAGTCTTTCAATTGTCTCAAAATAATTGTCCACTTTTGAATTATCATGCTTAAATAATTTTGTACGATTTGGTGAAAAATATAGAAAAGATTGCATTTTTAACATATTTTACTAAGAATATAATAATCTTGATTTAAATTGAACTTATATGTGTTATTTAAGGTTGAAAAGTTTTTTTTTTAATAATTGAAAATCAAACTGGAGAATTGCTTATGGATGGAATAATATATTAAAGATGGTATTTTTAACATACTTTACTGCCAACATTATAATTTTGATTTAAATTAAACTTATATGTGTTAATTAAGGTTGAAAAGTTTGTTGATTTTGACCGTTGAAAATCAAATTGGACAATCTTGTAGGGATGGAAAAATATATGAAAGATGTATTTTTCAACATATTTTACTACTACCATTATAATTTTTTATTGAAATCAAATGTCATGTGTGTTAATTGGTCGTAAAGTTTGTTAATGGTGACAATTGAAAATCAAAGTGGACGGCTTTTTTTTATGGAGGTAGTATTTCTTATTTTGTTTGACTAATTTGAACTTGTTTTGTGAATCTTTGAATTGATACAGAAAAAGAGGAATGGGTTTGTAAAACCGATGATGAAGAAGCAGCCGACGGTTGATCATGTGACGGGGGATAAAATCCCCAAGAGTTTCGTGTTTTCACGAGGCAAGCTTCCAGCTTCTCTGAGGCATTTGGAGATGGATTTGAGGAAGTTGATGCTTCCTCATACTGCTCTTAAGCTTAAGGTATCGTTCCAGTACCATTTCTTGATGCCCTAGGTTTCTGTTTGTTTATACATATTTATAATAAAAAAAACTATGTTAAATGAGCTGGATTAATGGTTCTTGAATCATTTAGCGTAATTGTTAGTTCGAGTGATTCTGGTGAATGTTATTTCTTTAGCATGTCTGGTAGAGAATTGAGATTGCATAGTATGTAAGATTAAAACTAGTATCTCAAAAGAACATTTTGTAATGAAGTATGGCATTCTTCTTCACAGAAATTCTAGTATATAGTTCAAGCAGTTTTACTCTGATGTTTAGTGATTGATGATGTGTAAGCTTGACATTTCAAATTTGAGGAGATATATTTGTATAACGAAGCTTCACATCCTTAGTGTAGTACCCGTACCCAAGAGAGCAGACCTTTGAAATAGAATGTTGACTTTTCTTATTGGTGGTGGTTCTAGTTGTCCGATTTAGTGATCTTTCAGGCAAAAGAGACGAGATTGTCAACATGATTAGAATAAAATTATTAAGTCCGTTGATGTTGTGTTTGGCTAGCTAACTTGGTTTCTTCATTGGCACTTCCAATTGCAGGAGAAGAAGCGGAATAATCTCAGGGACTTCTTGAATGTTGCTGGGCCTATGGGTGTTACACATTTCCTCATTTTATCAAAAACTGATAGTGCACCATATTTGAGGGTAGCACGGACACCCCAGGGCCCTACTCTAACATTCAAGATACATGAATATTCGCTAGCTTCTGATATTGCTAAATCTCAAGTGCGTCCGCGGTGTCCTCCAGATCTTTTCAAGACCCCACCTTTGGTATGTTTTGAGTTGCCCCTTCAGTTGAATACAACTTCAGTGTAAAGCATTTTAATTTCAATAGATTTAAACATCACAGATAGTGCTTTCTGGATTTGGGACGGGAGAGCAGCAACTGAAGCTCACAACTATCATGTTCCAGAACATATTTCCAGCCATTGACATAAATACTGTAAGTTAAGATAAATAGTTTATTACTAGCTTCAGCTTGGGGTTGGTCAATTTATTGAAATTTGTCATGTGGCAGGTGAAACTATCTACATGCCAAAGAATTGTACTACTCAATTATAACAAAGAAACAAGGCTCATTGATTTCCGACATTATTCAATCAGATTGCAGCCTGTTGGTGTATCACGCAGAATTAGAAAATTTGTGCAGAATCATCAAGTGCCTGATTTAAGAAATCTTCAAGACGTTAGCGACTTTGTTACAAAGTATCTCTCAAACTCTCTCTTTTATCTCTCTCCCCCTTCCCTTACGTACACCCCTTTACCATCATAGTTAGAACGGAACGGTCATGCAAAGTTTAATTAACTTATATCAACCAATTCATCAAGACATGTAGGCTTTTAGTCGGATTTGGTGATGCTAGTCGGATGTATGATTCCATAAGATTCTGAGTGGTCTCGACTATCATGTGACTGTGTCTTATCCTTAATATTTGAGTAACTATTTCTCTGCCCTAGCCTACGAAGGGAAGACCCCAATCATTGGAGTAATATGAGGATCTATCCTATTAGATTCTTGGGAACCAATGGAATATAACTTTTATTGTATTCGGTTACTGCCATTTATAGTATATGGAAAAATGAAAAGTTGTTTAATTGGTTTAATTGATCTTATATTCCTTATATTCTACTCTTCACCATGGGAACATTTGGACACATTGGACTTGGTGGCTGTTGTTGCTTCCTCCCTTCCTATTTGAATGACACATTTCGTCTCTCGAAGTAGGTCATTCAAATAAAAACAGAGAAAGAACAATATAAGCATGGAAAATCATTGTACATAATATTGGAAGATTGAAGGGGTTCTCTTTAAAATAAAAACAGAGGAAGAACAATTTTAAGCTTGGAAAATAATTGTTGAGCACATAATATTGGAAGATTGAAGGGGTTCTCTTTAAAATAGTCTAGATTTTGATTATAGATTTCAAGCGGAAGACAATATCTATCTGGTGGCTAGTACAACATTAAGAAATAACATGAGGCATGGGAGGAAAAGCTGCAAAACATTTTACATGTATCTGTTCAAAGAAGATTGAATGTTATACTTTTGATCTATATTTTTTCAATGCTAAACTATTATTTCAATAATGTTCTGCTTATACCTTCCAACATATATATGTTCTCTTCGACTCCTTCCTGTAGAGCTGGCTATGGTTCAGAAAGTGAAGCAGATGACGAAGCAGCAATGGTAAATTTAGCTAGTGATTTGGGCAGAGTTAATCGGGCCTCTAATAAAAGTGCTGTCAGACTCCAAGAGATTGGACCTAGGATGACACTTCAGCTTGTCAAAGTCGAAGAAGGACTGTGTGCTGGAGGAGTAATCTTTAGCGAATATGGTATGCCTTGTAAATGGTGTTTGGCATAGTCGCACTACTCTGCCAATTTGACCTAAACTATTTTTACTTGTTTATTACTTAAATGTTTGATGTTAATATAGATCTCAGTCTTTGTGGTCACCTATCACTTGATTATGAAATTTATCCTCCGAAGATTGTCCAAATGCGCATCTCAATGGAGTTTGGTTAAAGATAATAAATATGTTGCTTTATTGACAAGAGTCGTCGTACCAACACTTCAATTTATTGTCTCCTTGTTTTCATCCTAAATGAAATTGTATCCTGGCAACTATATTTTGATATGGGAGGTTATCTTACTCGACTCTTCTATTCAGGAAATATATCAAAGGAGGAACGTCCAGAGAACAGTGGTAAGGAAGAGAAAATGGAAGAGGAGGAAGTAGGAGAGCAGGAGAGCGGAGAAGAGGATGGAGACGAAGTGGAAGATGAGGAGGGTATGAGTGAAGACTAGTCACATCACTCGCATAAGTTAAGTCCATTCGTTAGGCATGCAGGAAAAATGGTGTACCGGACCTTTCTCATTAGATCATCTCCAATTGCAGGAGAGGCTACGTTAAGCCGATCAGTTCTTGATCCATTATTCTCAGATACATTATAAATTGCTACTGTATTTTGTTACATTTGACATTTGGAGGAAGCCCCCCTAAACCTGTTTTGATAAATATATGGATTTCAGATGTATTATTGTTTTGATAAATATATGGATTTCAGATGTATTATTGAGGTGAATTAATTCACCCTCCTAGGTCTGCCCCTGCTTAACAGACTAATTACGTTCTAATTTGGATGTTAACGAAAACAGGATTAATTGAGGTGAATTAATTCACCCCGTTTCGGCACATTAAGGTTGTGCCAATATGTATTGTAGACACTTATCTAATGATGCAATATCAGCTTTCAGGGATGATATTATCAAGACAATAACACCAGTATCATCCTGCTGATAATGTAGCAACTTTCCGAAGCGACCTTCCCAGTTCCCAGCACTTACAACAGTGAGATATGATGTCTACAAAAAAATCATGTTTCTGATGAGTATATGTAACATACATTTGCAAAGAAGAAAACCCATTGTTCCACTATTGACTGTGGCTAAAGTACACATATTATACAACATATGGCTGTTGCTCAGAGTCTTACAGACTGATGATAATCCACAACTGTCTGGATCTTCATAATACCATTCTGTTATATTACATATGCCTATCAAAAAATGCTCATACGAATGGAGTTAGTATGGTTGCTGCACGCTGCAGTAGTCTCGACTACAAGAATAACCACCAGATGAAGGCATGTAACATTGTTAGCCATCTTAAAGGGAACTGAAAACTTGATGAACTGCAATAACTGGAAACTTCTTCTTGAACTGCAACAGCCTAAGCTAAGATCATAGAAGGACAACAGTCTTTAATCTAGCCACACTTGCCAATGATCGATGACAGGATGGATTAATTCAACAGTGCTAGCTACCCAATGGGATCAACCATTCTGATATCATGCTTCTTACGGCGACATCTATGATGGGTCTTTTGTAGTGTGTTTTCACCAGGCCTCGTTGGGTTTGCAACATTACCTGGAGACATGAAATGAAAAGAGGCATGAATTATCAACATAAAACATTTGGGCATGCACCTAATTTACTGTATTACTTTTTTTTTAGTGTAAGCACTCTTGGTGAAGTATGATCACCCAATAAAAAGGACAACGACTAATGGCATCAATTATTTACTGAAGTTATTGTTCCCATCACCGGAGTAAGGTTGAAGCTCACCAACGTAAGGGCCTAAGGGGTGAATGTTAGCTTCTTCTTTTTTTGTAAGAAAGAAAACAACTGTAAACCAATACTAAAATCTATCAAGTGTGCATAACATCATAAACCGCTTGCTGTTCGAATACTGCAAGAAACTTCAGGTATAAAAAAGAATGTAAAATGTACTTTCTTATTCTAAATAGAGTTTTATCATTTCATTCGACACTGGTCTGAGGCTTTTATCATTTTAAATAGGTACCTACTAACCTTCAAATAATCATTTCGAAGCGATTTTAAGATCAACTTTGTAACGCACACTGGTCTCCACTATAATAACAGCAGATAGTGTTAAAACAGTATTTAATATTACACTTTACTTGAGTCATTTTAAATAACAAACACTTAATCGATCAATATTTAATACATTTATCGGTTCTTTAATTAATTAAAAATTAAATAAAACATCATCTTCTATTTTATTTTTAATTAATTAAATTGATTAATGTATTAAACATTGACCCATTAAATGTTTATTATTTAACAAACGACCTATAAAAGTCAGAATAATATATTTAAAATATCCGTTTTTGCCCTTACGTTAACCCGTTATAGTAGAGCCTGCGTACAAAAAGACGCCTGAAAAGTCCAGTACCAAAAATCCCTCTCCCAACGCTTATTTGAAATGTTGAAATGTTTAGTACTTATTTAAAATGATAAAAGTGGGGCTCAAAAGGCTGTAATAAAATTTAGTCTTCTAAATACCCTCAATTGCTCACCAAATTATTACAAGAGCTGACAATACAAAACCATGGAAAATAAAAATATGCAACCCCATGAAGAAAAATGAAGTGGCAAGACCTGTGACGCTGTCCGGTTCTACCTGTTTTTTTCAATTTTTTTGTCTGAAACCGATTCTATCGGTTTTTTAAATACACAAATCATTTCGGTTCGATTACTAAAACATCTCCCTTTAGTAGCACCGTAGCACAAGATCATACAATGTAGTTTCACATAACATAAACGTTTGTGTGAGTTCAATTACTAAAACATCTCCCTTTAGTAGTTTAGTTACAGCTATCATATTTCATCAGCATTGATGTGTTACCATGAGTCATGACATGAAATCTCGTTTCCAATCCAATAAACTAGAGTTGATGATAGCTAAACACACTGTCAAATAAAATTAATTCGACCACCCAATAAACTTCTTGGTTAACTTATCAATAAACTAACGTACAAAGTAAGCATCTTGCTAAAATCTAGTAAGCATTATGATATTCATAGAATATGTTTCAACAATTAGTACAGACACAATGCATCATTGAAAGAAAAAGCAATGTGCCTTGTGCTAAAATGTAAGTATAATTTGTTTTCAAACATAGATTCACAGTAAGATGTAATTATGTACCTCCAAATTCATCGTCCCAAAATAGAACTCTGGGATAATCTTCTTCCTCATCAATCTCATCACCGTCTCCAAACTCCGCATCGCCCCGATAACCCGGTTCGCTTCCATATCCCGATTCATTTCCCTGACTATCGAAATTACCAACATGCCCAAACCCAAGATTCACAGTCTCTTTCTCTCCAGTCCCCCCACCACCAACACCACCACACTTCTCCCTTTTCCCATTCCTCGCCGCCTCACTCACATCCGAAGACCAATTCGGATCCCCATTCATAAACAGCTCCCCACTCGAATCCGTCCCAAGGGGCATAGGAAAATCGGAGCAAGTCCCATATGCTGCTGAAGCACCCACAGAGCAATACCGTCTACGTGTGCCACTCCGGTCACTGCTCCTACCCGAAACAGACCTCGACCCTTTCCTCCGCCTTTTACGAGCAAATAAGTTGTAGCTGCTATCAACCCTGTGAGTTGAATTCCCAATTAGTAAAAACACAGTATACAACTCATATTATACTCGTACACAAAAACACTCGCGTTTTCGCAAACTTGGAAAATGTGTTTTATTAACATACATACTCCCTTCGAATTTGTTTACTCGTCATTCTAGCTTAAATTCATGGTTCATCTTTAGTTGCCATTATACAATCCCAATACATATGTTTGCTTAACCTTCCTTCCTGTCCTAAAAGGACAAGGCTTTAGACCTTTAGTCACATTATCTCCTTGACTTATTGATGGTATAATCAAACAACACAACAATTTTTACCAAGAACTCATCAAATTTCAATCTATCTTTCATTGAATAGAAGTTAATAGTGGACAACAATCACCTATGTTTACATGATAGGTAGACTAAAAGTATACATTTTTAAAACATAAGCGATCAAACGAGACATTTTGAAATATAAGTAATCAACCGGTGACATCGTGTAAAGTGTAAACATAGGTGATCTACCGTGAGTCCGTGCCTTTAACCCAAATAATTATAATGACCTAACAATCGTGCCAAGTCTAGGAAAACAAGCAACTAAAACCACAAGTAGCATAAAACAAGTATTGTAAGAGAATTAGGCATATTAGCCGTATTATTCACCTAGTTTTTCAACCAAAACTACAAATTATACTTTTATTATACCCACGGAACCATAATTTTTATATAAGGGGACGAATTACTATAAAGATTTAGGAGGGATCCATATGGTCTCTTTTAAGCTCTGCCACTGCCCATGCCCCGTAGTTACTCCACTTATTATACCAATATTATTCACATAATTGTTGAATAAAAAGTAGTAATTATACCTGTAAGTAGGAGCGGGGCGATCATCGTCGAAAAGGGTAAGCTTGGAAAGCTCGAGAGAATCGATAGGGAAGGAGGTGGTTCGATCGGCTCGACAAGGCCGTTTGGGTTTGGAGGGAGTAGTTGAGTAGTTTCTTGATGAATCCGAGTCCATTGTTTTTTGGGGCGATGCAAAGGGTCTCCATGTTCGGAGGTGTAGAGTGCATGATTCCATGGAACTTCTTGATTCTAATGTTTTAGGTGACATTGTCTCAGGATTTGGGGATGCAACAACTTGTTTAGTACAAGGTTTTAGTGGAGTGGTAACAAGTGTTGAACTAGTTTGGGGGTGGGGTGGGGGTGGGGGTGCGTAGTATTTTATCAAGTCCGACTAAAAGTATATCGAAACAGTTATAAAAAAATTATGAAATGATTATTTTATCTCTAAATAAAATTTCCTCAAACAATATACTTATAAATAATGAAGTTAGAATAGTAATTTCACACTTCTTTTAATCGCTTCTGTGTTTATAGCAACTACATTTATCGAATCCAGATTGCAAAGAAATGTTTGATCTCGACTAAAATCTCGAATTATTTGATTACATTTCTTAATTTTGTGTTTCTTGGTGACATTGTGTCATCGGATTTGGTGATTCAAGAAGTGATTTTGTGCATTAGCTTGCTCATGCCAAGTACAATAGGAATGCTGATGGGGTTCGTTCAGTTGGATGGGGTGGGTAACACTATTCTTTGGTCGTAGATTACTCTGTATCGATATCACATGCCTCATGCCATAAAATACGCACAAAATATTAAAAAGCATTTAGCCAGAATTGACGCCTCTATTTTAGAAAAATTATATATTAAATTACACACTTATCATAATACGACACGTATTAATTTACTTTATTTAAATTTAGACAATTCGATCCAAAGCCCACTATTCTTTCTAAGATGATAATATTTTCCTTTTATAGAACGGATTGTAGCAAAGGTTTATAGATAGAGCTCGATTTGGAAAATCGAATTGTTTGACTATGGTTTTTAATTCTGTGCTTCTGGTTGAATACTCAATATTTATATTCGTAACTTGCAATACTATGTAATAATATTCTTCATCGTTAATTTACAACAAAAAAAAAAAAAATACCCTTTCATACGTGGAACCAAGTTTTTACCATTTACTATGTTAACAAAATCAGCCACTCACGATATCACGTTAATCGGCCAGAAAGTTACTGCGATCTTGTTAACCACTTTATACGCTTTCACATATTTAATACTGACCATTTCTTTCCAATATTTAGACTATTTCTAAAGTACACGACACCTCTTTTTCAAGACTATTTTCAAGGCACATATATACTTTTGGCTTGGAAATAGACTTCGCATCCATCCCTTTACATGCCAATTTTTTCACTTGATAGAACAGATTGGAAATTCACTAAATCAATCAAAAACTGGAGGAGGAATCAACTAATAACTTTCAGTCCGACTTTTCCGTTCGACATAGCCTAAAAAACCAGTCACTTCATTGGTAATTGGTATAAAACTTTTTTTAATTGGTACAATGCTACTTAATTTTAGTAAAATCGAATTGGGGAAGCTGTGCAAACTATCAAAGGCTTCACTTGAATCGATTCTTGTTGATAAGAATACTAGTTGGTGGGGCGTCTGCCAAACGGCGGCAACTGTTTAATTCAATCGTTGTCAGTGATTTTGTTTAAAAAAAATACAAAATGCAGCCTAACTATTTGTTTTTCTTCGAAAAAAGATTAAAAGAAAAATTATTACAAATTACTTAATCACAATTCAATAACGATGTAAGACGCTGATGGGCCGAAAAAAAATTTTAATAAACCCGGATCAATAATAAAACGATAAAGATCGGCAGGGAAGGAGAGCGCATGTACCAATAAATTTCGAACGCATAAACTTTCAACGCACAAAGTGAAAAAATGGGGAAAAAACGCCCAAGCTTAAAAGGGCAAAAAAGGAAAAAAAATTTAAAAAAAGCTCATATACGATACGACCACAACGTGCATCGCATGCTAGCCTTTTTATACTACCTATACAAGAAAAATCAAGAATCCACACAGAATGCTGCACATTCTTAATATCAATCCGATTGGCTTTCTTCATATAACAAATGTTTTATTAATGATATTTGATACGCAACAAGATAAAAGAAAGGAACGGAAACAGATTAAATAATAAAACGATGGGGAGGCCGGTACTCGATAACAATAAAAAATTAGAGGTCGTGACAGGTAGTTGGGTAAAGACTAAGACAAAATTTAATAATATTTTGAATAAAAATTTGAAGGTACAATTTTAATGGCAAAGTAAAAACCTCTTTCGAGCTAAAAAAAAGCAAAAAAAAAAAAAAAAAAATCGGCCACGCACCGAAAATATGACTACAACTCATATATATTCGATTGTTTTTCTTCATATAGAAAATGTTTTATTAACGAATGTTTGATACAATAATAAAAACGACAGAGGGCCGAGACTCGTAACAATAAAATTACAGTCGGTACAGATAATCGCAGAAAAGACGAGACAAATTTAATTACAAGCTGGCCGGTTAGATAATTGGATAAAGAAGTAGACAAAATATAATTATGTTTTCAATAAAAATTGGCGTTACATGTACAACCCTCTCAAGCTAAAACAAAAAAATTAAAAAAATTAAAAGTTTTATTAACGAAATATTTTATGTTTTATAATAAACGCGAGGCCGAGACGGTGAATAATAAAATTGGGAGGCCGAAGTGGCGACTGCAGTTATCGAGACAAATATAATTACGCTTTCAATAAACATTCAGCGTACAATTTTCAAGGCGTACAACCCTCTCAAGCTAAATAAGAAAAGTGGAAAAAATTTATTAACGAAATATTTGATACAATAATAAAATGATAGAGGCTCAGACGGGTAATAATAAAAAATTAGAGGTCGATGCAGGTAATTAGATAAAGACGGAGAGAAAATTTAATTATGTTTTACCGATTTAAGCGTAATCGGGTAAAAAGTTACAGACAAAAGTTTAATTACGTTTTTCATAAAATTTTAGCCGCATAATTTTTAATACAAGAAGCGACAACCCTTCAAGCTAAATAAAATTAATGTACACAAATAAAATTAAATAAATAATTTAATTAAAATTTGATTTAGCTTAATCGGTAAAATCGACAAGTTAAAATCGATCACACGGTATACACGACAACTGGGGAATTCAACCCAACCCTAATAAAAATCGAACACGTGTGAAATGATAAGGGTTCCCTAGAATTAAGCCCTTGAAATTAAATTAAAGTCGAAATTAGGATTTTTATCATTAATTAACCCTAAATTTTAACTCAAATCCAGGTTTCAAGAAAATAACCCCGACTAAATGTCAATCAAAGTTAGGCTCGAAATCACCAAATTTCTCGGCTAATGTAATCTCGCTATTTGGCTCCGAAACGGAGTTCCTGAAGTTCTCAGACTTAAAATAAAGACTCTGGGAAGAATCCAGCGTTTAAAACTAACACCCAAAAGAATCGGGGCTATTTAAACGATTTACCCAAAAAGTTAATCCTAACCTTCTTGATTCTTCATAATGTGCCCATACGCTGAGTGTGAACAAAGAATTTTCTTTCATAAAATCAATTGCTTCATATCTTCGGCTTTAAATTCAATCCAGAAGATTAAAATTCAGCGATCGCTGATCAACCCAATCAGAGTTCGAAAAGCCTATAAATACCCCTATTATAACCAAAAATTGATTCCCCGAAAACACAATAAAATACAACAAAAAGCTCTCGGCATCGTGAAGACAATGTGCCTCAACGATTTCTTCATACAAAACCTCTAAAGATTGTTGCTTATTTAGGAAGAAAACACTGAAATCTTCAACCTATAAACCTAAAATACGTGCCTAATCAGAGAACCGAGCGAAGAGCACAAAAATCTTCAACTTCGTGACAAAAATAGACGCTTTAATTAGTGGGATGCGTTGAATTCTCGCACAAAAACAAGAATTTCGGTGATCAAGCACTAAAAACCGATTAGAATCTCGATCATTCAAGCCTGAGCAAATTAAATAAAAATACATGAATGCTCTTATAAATGCCCCAATAGTAAATCATAAAAGAGGATATAAGCCGCATAAGCCTGCCTAGTTGCCGAAACACGAGTAAAACTGCTAAGGCACTCTCTCGACAATACAAAGATATCCACCTAAATAGCACTAAGATTAGGACAGTTCTAAGACTGACTACTAAATTTTATGGTATCAAATCGCTACGCCTCGCTAAACACATAAAGAAATCAAGTCTAAGTCCTAATTTAATCTGCTTCTGTAGACTCAAGATCAAGTCCGACAACTATACGGGTATACGCCGCTAGCGCATTTGACCATATCCGGTACAAGACTAAGTCCAAAGACTAAGCCTCTTCCATCTAGTCTATAGATCACATGTATCCGCACTCCTATCCGCCTACGTCCACCGAGACAAATTCAAGCTCCAGTTTTGTGATCACAACTGGCCCGTACACAAATCAAGACACCAAATTTCCAAATAAAGTACTAAATCAAGATCTCAAAGTTCAAGTACTACATCAAATCCAAAGTTCAACATCTCAAAGCTTGAAGCTAAGCCAAGGCTAGAGAAGAATGATCGATAGCCTGACTCTATCGCTTGATAAACATTTCTTTTGTACCTAAAGGTGCTCTATCAGACAAAAGATATTATAAATAATAAATTTTTTCTAGCAATCACAAATCTTGGCACGCTCCTGTAGGACTATTCTACTCTTCGGGCCATTCCCGACTCCGTATAGACGCTCCAAACATAAACATCGCCGAGGTCTCAGTGCAAACATATCGCTGTAAGCCCTAGTAGCTACACTGCAACTACAAAGTTGCACTCCTGTGCACCGAAATTGCCTGCACGTCTTATCCTCAGAATACTTAAGTTTTGAATACCTCTGAGCCCTGTAGCCTACCCAACTGTGAGCTACCCATCTCTATCCACCAAGGTCAGACACCTAACTCCATTACGGCAGCAGTCCTACACCGACTTACTAGCCTCCTATGCGCCAAGAATGACGGCAGTGAGTTATGCCTCAAGAAAGCAAGTACTGCCTCACGAAAGCCGATCGGCGACTCGCTAAACAAGACACCACGGTGACGACCTACCCATCCTACTTCCTAATTTGTACAGAAATGATCACTTGTGCACGAACACGTGCAACCAAAGCTAGCCTATTGAACTGAGCCCCATTGCAGCGCCTCTATTCCCTCTAAGTTCTGGCTAACCTTAGACGCACAATTCAAACGCCTCCACAACAAAGTCTCGAGATGCCTCAGTGCCGCCGAGATCAAAAAGCGATCCCGCACTTATTTTGACAACCCAAATTCAAGTGCCATGAATAAAAAAGTGTCACAACCAAATTTCGCCACTCGCTAAATGAATCTACGTATTGACCTTATTTTTTTCCTCTTCTTTTTTAAATCCATTTTTTATACAATACTCAAGTTAAAATAAAATATAAAAAATATGCCATTATTTTAATTTTTCGAAGATCATAAATGTACTAAAAGCCAGATAATTGTGGACACCAAAAATTTAAATTTTTGACCCTTTTTCATTAATTGTATTAAAATATTATGAATTTTTTCAAATTCAAAAAAATATCAGCGATAATAATAAAATGGGTGTTATTTGAAATTCATAAAAAAAATATATCGCGATGAAAAAATAATTCATTAATTCCTCTAATAACACCACTGGCCGAAAACGCGCCAAGACCATACCTGCCTAACGCGGCTACGAGACAGTTGGCCAAATTCGACACCAAATAAAGTGGAAAAACTTGTTTGGTTCCTAGCATGCATCAAGTAGGTGGGTCACCCTTCATGAATACTCGTGGATGATACACTTGTTGTGGCTAAGCTTAATAATAATGGACCCTCCCTAGTCCCTCCCATGAAATCACGCTCTATTATCTCACCTAAAGACAACGTTATCACTTGTTTTAGCTAAGGTTATTCCACTTGTCATCCCCTTATTGGTTCTCTCTCGGATCTCCCCTACCCACCCTAGATAAGTTTTGATGTTGAAAAAATGAATAAAAACAAAAATAATTCTATCAAGTTTCCCTCATTATTGCAATGTTTTAGATGATCTCTCATTCTCCTCCTCACAAGAAGAAGTAACTAGAGGGAGATAGAGAGAGAGAGGGAGACAGAGAGATTGAAAATTGAGAAGTTATTATGGGGGGTGAAACATGGAGTTTATCAGCAAAGCTATGTGATTCATGCAAAACGACGTCGTCTAGTGTGTTTTGTAGAGCTGACTCGGCTTTTCTTTGCTTAGGTTGTGACTCAAAGATCCATGCAGCTAACAAGTTAGCTTCACGTCATGCTAGGGTTTGGATGTGTGAAGTGTGTGAGCAAGCGGCGGCAACCGTCACATGTAAGGCGGATGCTGCCGCACTCTGCCGGACATGTGACCGTGACATCCACTCCGCCAACCCTTTGGCGCGGCGCCATGAACGTGTACCCGTCGTCCCCTTCTTCGACTCTGCCACCGCTACCACCAAAACTCATGGTGGGGGTAGCGGAGGTGAATGTGGAGGGGACGAAAGTACAAAGTTCATTAATGATATTGATATTAATGAGAATGATGTTACGGGGGAGGAAGAGGAAGCGGAAGCAGCATCCTGGCTGTTGCTTCCCAACACTAATCCTGCCCCAAAAGGGCTGGACCTTGAAGGTCCAGCCGAATATCTGTTTAATGATATGGATCCGTATATGGATATGGATCTTTTGTCTGGAGAGCGGAAACCTCATGTTGTTCATCAGCAACATTATCATAATTCTGATGGAGTTGTTCCTGTGAATAAGAATGAAGAAAGACAGAACCCGACCCATTTCATTGGCCCGGTTGTTGATGGATACCCGACTTATGAAGTTGATTGTTCTGGTGGATCCAAGCCTTTCTTGTACAACTTCACCTCCCAGTCAATTAGTCAAAGTGTATGTTCCTCTTCTTTCTTAAATGATTGACTTATTTCTTGAGTTTGTCACTTGAAATTAGTGTAATTAGTATTATGCGGTAAGTGAATACTAACTCAGTCCCTAAATGATAGTTCCCTAAATGATAAGGATATTTTGACTTTTTATACTATTTCATAGTTAATATCTAAATATTTTTGTTTGTATTATATAATTTATAAAAATTATATCAATAAAAAATACATTTTAAATTCTCTATTGATATTATTTTTACCAACATTATACAACACAAACAAAAAATATTTATGATCAAAGTTCAACTTATTTCAATTAAAAAAGTCAAAATGTCCCTATAATTTATGGACGAAGGAAGTATTATACAATTGTAAAAGGAGTTCAATGCATTTATATATATTTGGATTTAAGGAAAAGTAATTATAAGAGTGAAATTAAATTAGATTTGTTTTCCATAGTTTAGATTGTTATTCTAAGAGTGAACTATTTGGTCTAAGTTTGATTAGTTAAATTCCTAAAGATATATAAACTATTTGGAGTATTACACATTATTGCCTTCAATGCCTCCATTGTTTTCCATGTAATGATGTTATATGAACATAATAATAACTAGTTCTAAGTTTGATTAGTTAAATTCCTAAAAGATGGCCGCTGTATATATATTCGAACACTCATTTATTGTTCACAACTTTCTTTAAGCATCATTCAAATTAGAACTTGTACTTCCAGATATGTTTGTTTTATCTTTTACTTCTTATTTTTAACTTCATTACAAAAGGAAAACATTGGACGAAATAATCTGTTACGTACTTATTAGGTTAGTGATTTTGGCAATTTAAATTATAGTAACAACTATAGATAGTCCAATCTGGTACAAATCTATACTCACAATTCATCTTTGTTTAGCGGTATGCCGGTATGAATCATAATATAGATAGTCATATGAGACAGAATTGGCAATTAGCACATAATAAAAATTATTACTGGATTGATTATGGAGATAATTGTTGATAGGTCCCAAATAGCTATATTGTTGTAGATTAGTCCCAAAAGTGGTACAAGTATTGCAATATAGTCCCAAAAATGATTCTTTCGTTATCATACTGCAACATTTTTCATTTTTGGGGACCATACTACAATATTTTCACTTTCGGGGATCATAATGCAACAATGTAACTATTTAAGACCAAAATGACACTTTGTCCTATTATCTGAGACCAAATCGATAATTAACTCATTGATTATGCAGATGTCTTCCTCATCTCTTGATGTTGGGGTGGTGCCTGATCACAACCCCATGGCGGACGTGTCAACAGGCTATCCTCCTCGATCCGAGGCCGTGTTGCCGAGCCCTATCACAGGAGTTGATAGAGAAGCTAGAGTGTTGAGGTACAGAGAGAAGAGAAAGAACAGGAAGTTTGAGAAAACCATAAGGTATGCCTCCAGGAAGGCATACGCCGAGACTCGTCCAAGAATTAAGGGGAGATTTGCCAAGCGTACTGATCAAGTTGAGGATGTTGAGTCCCTCATCAATCTTGCTGATACCTCATCTTATAGTGTTGTTCCATCTTATTAATTAATAAAAAGTTCGCCAAACATATTACTGGTTTTGTGACTAATTATTAGTAGTTAAGTACTTAGCTATATTGTAATATAAATTATGTTGTATGTTGCTGATGAAGAGGATGGTGACTGTTTGGTGACCAATGATGTTCAAATCAATGGAGGTTGTTATTACATATCCATTGATATGTATAGTATTGTAGAAGCTCATCCTTTGTTTAATTAGTTTTCAATGTGCGATGTAATGAACTGAATTTTATTTTTATGGAGTGTGTATCGTTGTTAGTGTCAATTAAAGATTCAGTTCACAATGTACATAATTAAGCAAACTTCATAACATAATATTTTGTTTTTTCTCAAATAAAGAAACAAATTACTAAGAATATTAAATGGCCTCATATTATTGATGACTAACTAACATACCAGATTGGAACTAATTCAAGGATTGGATTTGATAGTGTTGGAATTAAGCTTCAAAATTATACTACTTCGTTTTTTTGCAATGTATTCCTAATTATTCGTACATGTGATTAAAAAATAAACAACATTAAAAATATACCTATAATTAATTGAAACTATATAATTGGTTGGTTGATAATTTAATAATAAAAAATATATTGAAAATACTAGAAAGAAAAGTAATTTAAAACAAAAAAATTGAACTAAAAGACAAGTAAATAGAAACATAGGGAGTATAATAACAAGTAAAGACAACGACACCAATAAATCAATAAGGAACATTTACCCGTTGTAATTAAGATTAAATATGAGTAATGTATGTATTTCTTAAATTCTCAAATAAGTATATTCAAACGTTCTTATTATTTGCAGGAATTATATACGCATACTCTTAAGAGTAAAATAGTTATGATAGATTATAGATACCCCAACCGCTTCCCTTATAGTACATGAATTTCTCTGAAGCATGAAAGTTACTGATAGTTGAAAACTTGAAATGTTACCATCAATCAATACTTTCGACTCTTTCATTTTCATTAAATGTGAACTGGATAGATTCCACTAGCTATACATTGAATCGATGAGAGTGAATATGTCATCCTCAAGTCGACAAGCATATCTGTTTTACATTCAATCTGAACCACCAAAACTAAAGCATTTTTGCTTTCAACTCTAGACCATATCATCTTGGATGGCAACCAGGCATGACAAAGCATAAATAATTGATAAAAACTCTGGACCCTTGAGAGCCAATAATTTCATCTTTTACACCAATGCATGGAAGTTAATTATCAATATAGTTCCAAATAGTGTGATCAGTTTGGTCTCATATAACGACATCAAGTTGCGATTACCCTCGAAATATGACAAATATCAGAAGTATTTGGCCCCTCGAAAAGAATAAACGCTGCACATCATCCCTACTTGATAAACAGTAATTAACGCAACATTCACAATTTCTGCGATCATATTGCAAACACATATAACACTCGGAGGATTAAATTGTTACGACGCCAAGACGTGCGACCAAACTCCGCACCATAATCACACTATCTAGAACTATATTAACAGTTATCTCCACTTCACGGGATAGCGTAATGAATTGCGACTAATGGAAACTACTACCTCCATCGCTGAAAAATCATCCAACATAATGTTTTTCACAAACTCAATAATAAAAATTGATAAATTTCATTATTTTAATTAACATACAAAATTTTGAATTAAATCAAAATTTTCATATAAATTATAAAGTTATTTAAAAATATTTGAGCTTTAAAAATCAATTTATTAAAATCAAATTAAAGACCTCCCCCATTCTAAATAATAGATATAAAATAAAAATTTCTTTTTAAATTCTCGTATAGAATAATTTGATTGGAAGGAAAAATAAAATTGTGACATGAATTTAAAATAATCTCAAAATAAGTGTAAAAAAATATATATTCCTATTATTTAGGGATGTATGGATTAAACTTTTGGGATGGAGTGGGTAGGGTAAGTCTTTTCATTCACTAAGGAGACCATGGAAAATAAGATTACATATCACATGGGATGTTACCAAAAATTGAGTAATGCGGTCCCATTAGTTTGTTCTTATATGTCGTGGCATATTATTAGTGGTCATTACTCATTAGTTAGTTGAATCAAACTTGGTCTTATGGTGATCTGCTTTCCTGGTTCATAATCATATGTTACACTTTTATTCGACAATTTCTGTTACGTTTTTGTTATTTGTATATTTTTCCAATCGTTTGAGTATTTTACCTTATCAAATCATCTTTCTATTGGGACCTAGTACTATATCTAATTCAAAACAACTATTATTTATGTTTTATGGGAAGGATATTAGATTATCAATAACTTTCAGTATTAAAAAATGAAAAATATAAAATTTTATCTTAAAAAGTAAAAATGACAAGTATTTTGAATTAAATGTAGTAGAAGATAACATTCGAAATATGATTGATTAAGATACACTGCTTGAAAAATTAGAAAAATAGATAAAAAATAAAACTATAATAAAGAATGCCGTACAAAAAGTAACAAATGATCCGTAACCATCAGACTCAAAGTTTGCAGCTTAATCAAGACCCAAATGGCATGGCCCGACTAAAGGTTCATGAGTCCAATCGGGGCAGTTCATCCTAAGAGCATTAGTATTAGTAGCAGATATCCTAAAATAGGGTAGAAGTTAAATCATTTTCATTATTCTATCATAAATTGGTCCACTCTAAATGAATAGGATAAAAAATAGAAATTTAAAAATAAATAAATTAGGGTGCATTTAGTTTCGCGGAATTGGAATTGCATGGAATTGAAATTCCATCAATTTCATGGAATTCTAATTCTAATTTTGACATTTGAAAGAACTATAAAATTCAAATGGAATTGCAATTCAATTTCAATTCTTGTGTTTGGTTGGTTAAGGAATTCATTTGAAATTTATTTTTAGTTTTCTATTTGGTTAGTCTAGTAAAATGTTACCAAGCATGTAATATAACTAACAATATAAATGTATTTGCAGAAATAAGAGATAACGATACGATTTCTCTACTGCTTCGAATTGTTAGACATAATACAACGAAATTATTTATAAAGCTCAAAGATATAATAAGGTAAATTCAAGTAACTCGACAACAAAGAATATAATCGATCGCTCATCGTTGCTCACTTTCTTTTGGTAAACAAGATGACTCGTATTGACAAGCACATCCACAATATAATATTTTAGCACACCTCCTCGATGTCTAATTAACTAAATACGCCTGCTAAAACCTTACTAGAAACCCGTCTCCTGTGGATAAAATCCAAATATGAAAATACCAGACATTTCAACATACGCCATAACGTTGCCCCGCTAAACCTTGTCGTGAAACTCAATTGGGACAAAACCCTGACAAGAAAAAGTAACACGCATATCGTATCTCCCTCAAGAGTATCATCATTCTATATCATATCTCCTCTGGCGGTATCATCGCTAGATATTCCGCAGAGGAATCTTTAAAATAACGCTACAAGTTATTAATATTTACGATTACGTAATCATGTATCGCTCAGAAGAATACATTAGAATTGGTACTTCAAGACCAAGTTCATATCTTTCAAACGAGATATTAGTTATCTCCCATGAATCTCATTTGCTTGAGATGAAACATTTTATCATGTTTCATATATATTCAAAGTTCAAGTGACTCGTATGAGGAGTCATACCATCATAAGGTATTTCTTTCCAAACCATTTGTAGACTTATTGTCTAGCACCGAGAACTCGGGGAATTTTCTTGCACTAACATATTCTAGCGATAATTTACCATTTAACTCTTCTGTAGCTCCAGGTTATAATCGGATCTTCAAGAAAGATTTCATGACTATTCAGTCATCAACATTTATAAATAACTCAATCATTAATATGTAATATCAAAAATATGTAATATCAAAATCAACATGGCAATTGATAATTCAAATATTTCATGTCACATAATAAAGAAATAAATAACTCATAATCTATAAGATATAATATAGTCAATCTTAAAACACGTATGACACTCTATCGATAGACTTGTATATTCATAAATATATAAAATGCAAATGAATATCTAATAATGCACTTCAAACTTGTAATTCATCTTCTCCGGATGACTTTTAAATATAGTTTAAATATTTCATACCAACTCAAGCAGTTAAGTTCTCGAATATAAATTTGTGCCTCGCATCATAAATCCTTATACGCGCTTCTAGCATTATAAATCTTTATATGTGCTTCCAACATTATAATTCTTTATACATGTAATGTATACTCATTTCCTAGCATGTTATAATGTAAAATCAAGTACGCATATCAAGAGGTTATATTTTGTTGTTACCAAACATATAGTTATTTTTGATACTGTTTATCAAAAGGCGTGATGATCACCTTATAACTCATTTAGTGCTTTGGGGTATAAGATAAATCATATGTCATTTATTCTCACGTATTATCAATATATCTTTGCACTCAGTATCGTTTCATTAGACTTCAAATCTAAATTTCACTTACATCATGAAAGTGCTCTTACTCTTGATCAAGGCTTCGTCTTTCGCCATTCATAAACATATTTCTTTCTCACTCAAGAGATAGAATTATGATCCTCATATTGCTTTCATCATATAGGATTTTCATTATGTTCAATATTCATTGTCGACAATCTTTTTCTATGTAGTTCCACCATATTCACGATAATTGAGATCCTAATGCATTCATGAATTTCAAGATGTGATGGTTTTCCATATTTATTATATCTTTTAACATATTCATGAGATATATTATTCATCTATTTCTTTCCGAAGTAATCATCTTATAAACCATCTTTTTAAATATTCTTCTTTTTAGAATTTGACGGTGGAACTATTTGACCTTTACAATGGTTCTTCTTTTCAGAACCTTCACTCTATTTTGAGCAAGTATAACCGGTATATAATTTCAATACTATCTTCGAGGTTGGGGATATTTATTCGGTGAAATAACTTCTGCTTCATATTATCCTCGAATCGTTTACATATTCAACTCTCTCTCAACTTTCAGCCATATTTATTCATCTCTGGTGAATCATATAGCATGTGGATATTTCATTTCAAGATATTCTATTTTCAATAGATATCTCTCCTCAATGTTGAAAACATACATCACAATGGAAACTTACTTCAATTCTATAGATGTTTCCATTACTTTAATTACATACCTTCCGGGTATAATAGTATATACCTTTTGGGTATAATAAGTATTCAAAAATCAATATTTGTGCATACTCTTGGTAATATACGATACACATATAATTGGAGGGTAAAATATTTGTGTTTCACCAAACAAATTATATCGGGGAGTTCTGCGATAATTTGCTTCGATGCGAATAAGTGAAGATACATGTACAATATTTCTCAATTATCACCGCGGTATTGCATGTGAATTCAACATGTCCCCAATCAGTTTAATAGAGTTTACAACATGATCTCACATAAAAGTTTTAAACTCAATAATTATTGACTTTTAACGAAGCCCCCCATCAAATTTCAATCATTATTTCAAGATCATACTCATCCGGACGGTCTAACCGGGTCATGCCAAATAATCAAACTTGTTTGATATAAACCGTATTTTAATAATATATATGTAAGTATTCGTAACAATATTTTAGTCGCTCTCGAACCATCAATTGACTTTGTTTCACTTTGACAAATATACCATCAATTGACTTTACTTCACTTTCGACAAATATTAACTCTTCGAGTCCCTAATACTTTGTTACATTATTAAAAAATATTAGCCTTCCGCGAACTAATTATACTACTTCAATGATATATCGCTAGTTTTTCATGGCTGAAGCTACTGGATTAACAATATGTTTCGCTTCTTCCCGAGCTTTCAATCAATTCTCAAGATATTTCTCCTTTTATCATACACTAGGTAAGCTCCTCGTGAGCATAAAGCGCCACAGCGACTACTTGGGCATCAAATCTTTCTACCTGTAACTAGCCTAAACATGTATAATCACAACATCAATTTGGAACTTAGTTTGTATTATTATATAATCTTTCCTTACTAAATCTTTCATGAATATGTGTTTCTTCAGAAACAATAAGTGTTCTTTTTCTCGATATATGTATCGATAATCAATTTGTATATGTCAATAGTCACCATTCAGATGTAACGACATCCCTATCGTTACTATGAAATCACGGGTACGAAAAATGGCTCACCACTTCAAGACTAGCAACTTTATGCAACATAACAAATTTTGTGTGAAGTAAATTATCCATGCTCCAAGATAAGATATGATGTATACGATTCAATTCATCATTCACTCAGAGGCATACATCTTTCAGATAAATGTGTTCATTTAAGGACTCATGCTAGCTCTTCGAGCTTAATTTTACACTCACCTCAAATGCTTCCATACGCTTCGCTACCATTTGTAAGGTACTTTTGGACCTTGAAGAAATCATAAGTAATCATGAAATCCAATTCATGTAACGAAATATGTATACTTCAAATTATATATGAGTCTTCAGGTCATATAAGTCAATCCACCATGTTACAAAATGAATGGAATTACATAAATTTTCTCAGAATATTCAAAAACCTTTAATATATGTGACTATCAATTTTTGTACACTTTAATCTTTTCATATTCAAGCTTGCTAAATTGATTCTTCAAGACACATAAAAAGATTCAACCGTTGGATTAGCTCGGACTAACGATAACCTAAACTTCTTCAACAATACATAGTCTTATAGACTACTATGACAATAAAAGGGTAGTAAATAAATATTCTTCTCAAGTCTTCTAAACTAGTAATAATTACAATACTTTCACATATTGTTGTGCTAAAATTCAGAGTAGTCTTCCTGAACTAATAATAGATCTAATGATTGAATCTAACACAATAAGTGTATTAGATCTAATGAAATTAACTTTGTCGAACTAATAAGTCTTCCAAACTAAGTTTTTGATAATTATTTTCTAAGACCGCCAGATCTACCGTCACCCGCCGCTCACCTGCGCCTAAGGCACGATCACTAAACAACTAAAACGGCCAGAGCACCACCACAACCTCGACACAAATAAAAACTCCGCCTATAGCCGAAATGGTAAGCTACTTAAGCTCAGCCAATACTTATCTCATCAGCTGAAATTAGCCCACACTCTCGCTGCTGTAATTAAACTAGTTAATTTCGCAGATAGGATGTATTTAGTATTACGTAACGTTATACAACGAAGGCCATAATATATAAGTCATTAGTGAATTCATTATCAAAATGTATAATTGTAGGTTCAACTAACCATAAACATATCATAAAGACAATAAAATGATAATCATACATTTCAAAGAAATCAATGACAATAATACCCAAATGACCTAATGAATTTTACTCTATCAATCAACACAATCAGACATCCCGACTAACCAACTAGACCATCCAACTCCACAACTCCGCCAACAACACTAAAGTACTACCTAAATCCATAACTAAAACTCCATCAACTCAACGCTCGAAACCCACAACTAAACAGCTCAATTAAATCAACATTCAACCTCAACCCTAAACACTAAATCAACTCAATATAAATTCGAATTTCTACAACGAATGGCATATAATCAACCTCAACCTACAGGGAGAAACTTATGCCCTGCCGACATTATTGTTAACAACGCCTCGTAACGAGTACGAGGCAAACACCACACACTTATGCTCGTGGTGCATAAGGCAAAATGCCTGGATACAACTCAACATACATCATCAACTCATATACAACTCATCCTACACCAACTCAACCAACAAAACACTCTAAACATCCAAATGACCAAAACAGCTGGAAGCCACTTATCCTAATACGACTCAACTTCACCCCTAAACGCCTAATAATCAACTCACAAAACAACACATGGCCAATCCATACTCAACAAGAATTCATATTCAATCATATCAACACAAAATATACATACATATATACATTCACAATTTGTGGTTAATTCTAATCTGTGAGATAATTGATTCACTTCACAACACAATAAACGCCTCAGCCTGGGGCCTAATCCAAGTGTCGTTTCCCACGCTCCACCCCTAATCACAAACACCCGATCAATTGCAATTACAACTTACTACAATCATAACCGAGTTTTAATTTTTAACTATCCAACTTACAACAATCATAGTTATCAACTTAACAACCTTGTTTTAAAATATTACTACGCTGCTGCTAAACGACTAACAAGACAACGAATTTCAACCACCAACACAATAAATTTCGCTTCCCTACCCCCTGGGGCCTAACACTCTAAACAATTTCTAATCAATCCCACAATCAATTCCCCAACTAATTAATCCATTTCTAACAACCTTAAATCAAAAACTCAATTATTAATCAACTTACAAAATCCTACCGCAACCTCTTCCAATCAACATCAAAATCACAACTTATACTTCAAAACAACTATATTAAGGTCTCATAACATCATAATACCATTTTAATAAATTTGAAAAAAGGCCAACAAAAATTAACTCAAATCAACACATTTCAACCCCAAAATTGATTATAATCAATTCCCAAATCACTTAATACAAGCTTAGATGAAACCTCTATACCATTTAAAGTCCCAAACTCAAATCATAAAAGTCAACAAAAGTCAAACTTCCATAACTTGCTTAAATATCCAACAAGATTCAACCTTCTTACCTTTGGATGCTGCAGATCACTTGTGGGAAGATGAAAATAATTTTTTGTGTCTTCAGCCCACAAAAGGAACGGAAGAATGGGAAGAAAAAATTTCGCCGGCGGGAATAAAGTAGGTTCTACCAACACAACGGGGAAGCATGGTGGGTTTCTTTTTAAGATAAAGAATGAACGACGATACACAAGAGATATTTAGAATCTACTTAAGCCTCCTGCTCGGCTATGCTTTATTTCTCCACTAGAATCAAATTCTCGAAAAACGATTTTTTAAAATACATTATTACCCTCGTGAAATATAATACTACCATTAATACTAGCCTCAGTGATATCGATTTTATTCGAAGTATTTATACTATCTGTCCCACCACCAAAACGATATATAACATATATATACATATCGATTTACCACTGCACTGAATCTTAACTCTTTCGCGTTGCTTTTATTAACGACAAAAGCGAAACCGAAACAAAATAAAAAAGAAACTATTTCTTCCTAACGGGCGGGTCGGGTCGAACTGGTATAGAGCAATTTCAACTTCAAAAGTTTCACACTACGAGCAATTTAGTCATGGTGAGAATCCCCATTTATAAAAGCAAAACACGTAGAGCTTAAAGTGAGATAAAATTCCACAATTCCTCATCTTTCAACCTTTAGTCGACTAAAACAATTATAGTATTCAATCTTTCTACTTTATCCCTTAAATAGCCAGAGATATAAATGCCAGATGTAATATTCTAAAATTACGCTACAAGACGGAGACTAATGCCTCACCCATCTTAGTCGACTAATGGGTGATTTGCAACAATTGGAAATTCGGCCCCAAAGTCCTTATATTCCATTTTAAACCCGAACGCTTCATCCATGCTTTTAAACCCGGTAAGTTATAATACATATTATTATTAGTTCTGACATTGCTTGCGCGCTAATTCTGTGACGGATAGACACAAGAATATATTGTATAATATTAACCCATTATCATCTTAATATATGACATGAATGACCCTATTAAACCATCATAACCCCTCTAATGCTGATAATGGTAAATTCTAAATATTAATTGTCTAGCATTTAATATATATCGAATTTATAGTTTTGAATGTTTAAATCAACATTTTAATCTAAATTGTTTAAAATCCATTTTGGCGAGATCGACATTCATATTTCCAACATCTCCATGGTTTCTAAAATCACACTCCAAACAATGTCCAAAATAGATATAAAATTACTATTTTAGCCCCCTATTTGTAAGTGTAGTGTTTGGGGAAGTTTCATTAGGGGCAAAATCAGAACCTAAGATACACTTTCTAATTATCTGTACTAATGTCATACTTACTAGGACCAATGTGTAATTTTTAATTACATTTACTGAGATCAAATCACCAATTAACTCTATTTATGATGAACAAAACTAAGCTAATAAATCGATTTCCAACCATGTATGAGTGGGTATTAGTGATAATAACAATTGTTTGTTAACTATGTAAGTCAAACTTTTGGGCATACCACATATAATCGATTTCTTCAACTATCTGAAAGTTCACGTGTGTTCCATGTCACTAACTCAATTGAAAAGAAGGCTATATTGTCTATATTTTCAAATAATCTTATAATTTATTACCTTTTTTCCACAATGGTTGAAGGATTCTCTTTTTATTTAAGAAATACTTTAAGCCTTTTTCATTTTTACCTTCTTTTTTTCAGAAATTCCTTATGAAGAAATTAGTAATTGCATAACAATCTAATACATAGTTAATAAGTAATTAGATAGATTAGCTTTACCCATTCCTTGAAGGTTATCTCTAATAACTAATCATTATTCTTCTTCCAATTGTCTTGTTATTATAACACAAGCAAACGGTGACTTTATATGAAAAAATGTCACTTGTAGATTCTTTAATTAGTTACCCTAAACAACAATTTATGCTACTAATAGAATATTCATATGCTTTCCGTCACTTAATTGTGGACGAACCGTATTAGTCAACTATTCGCATTGTAACTATTCTATTTCGATTTTTGTTGGTCACGGCAATGTCCTGGTCATGATGATGACCACTTCAAAAAGGAGTATTTTGCTTCAACTAGAAAAGGAAGCAACTTTTACCCTCTCTAAAAAATATTCCCCATAATATTTTAAATTTTTGTGGTTCAACATATTATATAGCAATATTTTGTGAATAACATAATATTTTCTTCACGTTTTACTATTAGAATTGATTTATTTTGTATTATTTAATTTCATCAATTAATTCATTATGTTAAATGTTTGAAGACATGATTTATAACCATGTTCATTTCAAATAATGATATATATAATCGCATAATTAATTAAAATAATATAAAACAACACTAGGGCTTAACATAATAATTTTTATCAACATCAATGTTATTATGTAGGTGTGCCGCTTAAGACATAATTGTTTTTAAACTAATAAATTTTGATGTATTAATTGACTAATCACAATACTTTGATTTGTATTAAAATTATAATGTTAATAATAAATTAGGATGAAAATACTATAATTTTTATATTTTTTCACAAAATACTATATCACATATTATAAAATATTTAAAGGTCCAAGTTAAAAAACACAACACATTAAAATTAAAAATTAGACGGTCTTTTAATAACGGAGTAGTATTTTCTACATAAATAAATCGAATCATTGTTCATCGCTAATTGACAAAAAAAAAATCAATATTACTAGTAACGGAGCTTAAATCAAAATCGAAAGGTCAAAATCATTAAAAAGTACAATCAAGTAATTTTTTGTTGTTGTAAAATTACTGATATTTAGTAAACTCTAAAAACAAATTCAAAATTAAGAGGCGAGTTGCATCCCTTGTCCACAAGTTCCTCCAATGGTTGTTACCTATATACATTGTTTATAATTAAGACAAAAAAATTATTTAGGCAAAAATAAACATATTGAGGAGAAAAAAGAGATGAAGTTCTGTAAGAAGTACGAGGAATACATGCATGGACAAGGTCAGAAGCTACCTGGTGTTCAATTCAAGAAACTCAAGAAAATACTCAAAAATTGTCGTAATGATATTGAATCTCATCAAGATATGATTAATAGTAATGCAGTTTGCCCTCATCATCAATGTCCTGGTACTTCTAGATCTTTATTATGTGTAGTTAGATTCATTTTATTTTATTTTCTGTAAAATACTGGAAGAGTTGTAGTCAGTAACACTTCCTGAAACAGATTAACCCGTGTAGTTAATTAAATTCAATAATATCTTCGTTTCAATTTAGTTTTTCGACCTATGATATTTTGGTTACTAGCAAGACTTTTCCATTAGGCTGTTGGATTAACGCAATTTAGTTTTTTACTTTCTTAAACAAACATTAACCAAGAACTCAGCACTTACATGTTCAAATTTTGTTCATTGGAAAATGTATTTGAGTAAGATTAGTATAGAGTCAAAATTAAGTTTAAGTTTAAGCAATTAGTAAAAGTTCATGTTTGTTTAAGTGATTGGTCAATCATTATGTTTTTAAGTGATTAGACCAATCTTCCAAAGTTAAATTGAGATACAGGTAGTACATTCTTTGAATTATTTATAATTGAAGATTATTATATATATTATAACTGAAGTATGGCTCTCTGCAGCAGAAATGCATGTGGTTGTGGGGTGGAGTCACCTCTGTTAATTTTACTCAGTTTGGAGGGTGTTTGGTCTGGAGTCAAATATTTTATGTTCTCGAGCTCTTGGTTATAATGAAAGAAATAAAATAGAATACACTATCTAGTTTCTATCTCTTTATCTCTAGGGATTTCGGCAGAGTAGATTAGACTCCAAGATAGATCCATAGCTTCTTTTATAAGAGTGAAGGCCGCATATTATCCGACAACCTTACTCCCCGCTTATGTTCTTGTAATCAAGAGCGCATTGGCATGTCATTGGCGCTTAGCCACATGTTTCGAAAAAGATTGTAGCTTTAAGTACGGTATCATGTTTGGATAGCTCTGTTTTTGCTACTACAGCCTTAATGTTTAGGTAAATATACTCTTGTGCTAAGGTTTAAATGGGGAATTCTATTTAGGGCTGTCGAGCTTCTAATTAGCGCCTTAGTGTTTGCTAATTGTGACTAAGAACCTCAGCCAGTGCATTGAATTCCTGAAATAGGCTTTTACTTGTCATAGAAACTTTAATAGGTAACTGATGTGTTCTGCAGTCTGCGATGGGACATTCTTTCCCTCGCTTTTGCAAGAAATGTCCGCAGTGGTTGGTTTTTTCAATGAGAGTGCTCAGAGATTGCTTGAGATGGATCTAGCATCAGGCTGCCGTAAGTACTTTGTGTGGTGCAGAGAAAAACTCCAAGGGAGCCATGAAGGGACGGACCTGGTTACTTATGCTATAATTAACGCCACTGCCATGCGTAAGATACTAAAGAAATACGACAAGGTACATAACTATCATCCCAAAGCTTTATGGGCATGCTATTGGTGAAATATAGTTGAGATTCATAAGCTAACATGCTGTCAGTTTTTTGTTGCAGATACATGATTCCAAGCAAGGTCAAGCATTCAAAACACAAGCTCAAAGTATGAATATCGAAATTCTTCAGTCCCCTTGGCTCTCTGAGCTTATGGCATTTCATATGAATCTAAGAGAGACTAGAAGTAATAGTAGGAAGGCTCCTACGTTCTTTGACGGGTGCTGCCTCACCTTCAACAATGACAAACCATCTCTTACATGTCAGCTCTTTGATTCAGTCATTGAGATTGACATGACATGTTCTATATGTCTGGTAAGTGCTAGGGTCTTCTTCTTCTTTTATGTAGTCCTAACATTTTCTTGGAATCGAAGAATATACACTTACGTTCTCAATAATATTGGAAGAACCTATTGATCTGCGAATGAACTTTAATAATTTCCATCTGTTTGCATGATATTTGTTATAACGGTGTAAACGTGTTTGTTATAACATACAGTTGCGAATTCTAACACAAGGAATTATGTAAATTACTGAAAATAAAGAGACAAAGATTTTAAGGTGGTATCTCTAAGAACGTGTTAAAAGACTAACTAACTAAAGACCATATAATGTATTTTATTATGTTCGAGAAATGACACAGAGCTGAGCTACCGTACTTGTGTAGCTAACAAATTATCTCGTAATTCAAAAGAAGGCATACCGTAATTAATACAACTTGGGACTACACTATTACTAATAAAATAACAAGACTTAAACTATCTGTGAATCAGAACTCTTTATTCAATGCCTCTACACAATCGATGCAGCAAGCAGATTCAAAACTAAATGGAGGGGTATTTATAGGCTAAAAAGAACCCTAAAACCGACTTAGAACCGTCATTGCCGGACTTGGTCGGACTTGTCATCACCCGACCAGTCCCTTTAAATTTCTTCACAAAGAATATTGTCTGACGGCCGGAACTTGGGGTGTAACTCCCGACCTATCTCCCGACCAAACCCAAATTCAAGCGCTGACTTCTTCAAGTCACTAGTTCTAACAATATTAGTTCATAATTGAGCCCATACAGCCTTCACAAGAGCTTATTTCATACTATTAGATTATGTTAGTACCCATCATTAGTCTTTACCTATCTTTAGAAGTACACAATCTTCAAATCATTTGATGCTTTTTATCCAATACAGCATATCCTCTAGACCTCTACTAACAATGGCCTGTCTTCTTTAATAAGTTGATCGCATACTTTCTTTCCCTTTTCCTATTGGTCAAGTTCAAGATGATATATAGATGATAATTTATCTAGCATGTCCTCTCTTATAAAGTGTATTAGCATCGAATAAGTAGTGCGATATCTCTTAAAGAGGAATGCATGCTTAATCTAATGCTGCTGCCATAGCACAGTTGTTTTCACTTCTACTTAGCAGCCTGCTGTTTGTCTTCTACCTTCTATTCATAGTAGTTCAGTTGAAGACAGTTGAATATCTATCTTCTGAAAGTATGAGTGTTTTCGAAAAGTTCACTACTCATAAAAGGTCATAATTTGGGCTTTTCAGGATACAGTATTTGATCCAGTGTCTCTCACTTGTGGTCACATCTTCTGTTATATGTGTGCTTGTAAGGCTGCATCGGTGACAATCGTAGATGGACTGAAGGCAGCAGAGACAAAGGAAAAGTGCCCCCTTTGCCGAGAGGTAACATATTAGCCACTATTTCCTTCTGAAACTAAGTAACCTGTTCAAGTGAAACATTTCAATTTTGAAAATATTGATCCTTAGATGAATACCTCGGAGTATGAAACTTGGTTAACAACACCACACTTTTATGTTTTTTACTGTAATATCCTACCAGAAACAGTGATGATAAGAAACAATGTCAACCTTTTATAGCGAAAATATTTGTTTTAACATGGTTCCCACTTCCCACTGTTGACTCATATCTTTTGCCTGATTTTAAGGCAAGAGTTTATGAGGGTGCTCTACATATGGAAGAGCTCAACATTCTATTAAGCAGAAGGTACATATCTTGTCTATCCGCTTTCTTTGAATTGGCTGTCTTGATGTATTCATCTGGACTCAAAATTGCTGTATATAAACAGATGTCCGGAATACTGGGGTGAACGCCTTCAACATGAAAGAATCGAGAGAATTCAACAAGCAAAGGAACACTGGGACTCAATATGCAGAGCATTCATGGGGGTTTAGCTAGGATCTGTTTAAGGTGTGAAATCAACTTCAGAGTGTTGTATTTGTAACATAAGTGATTATCTACACTTTCTAAAACGACGTGGGCATTGTTCGTCACCACTTAATACACCTGGGTTGTATAACATAAACCTGGATCAACTTAGAAACAAAAAGTGTAATATGCATTATTTGATTGCTAAACTTTTCTGGAGTTCAAAGTAGCGTTGTTCAGTGGTAGAGTATTAATTTTGATTTTTTATATATGTTTTAATTTAATTACTGATACCATACTTATAGCTTAGAAAATATAAAATTTAAGTGATTTAACAAGATAATTTTTGGGTTAATACTATAATTTTAAAATACTTAATAATAAAGTTAAGGAGAAAGAATGCAGTATGCTTAATAAAGTTAAGGAATGCAGTAATGCACTATTTCTTCTTCCATTATTGTCTTATTATCGTAACACACCTAAATGGTGACTTCCTGTGAAGAAATGTCACTTTTAGATTCTTAATGTAGTTACCTTTAAACAACAATTTATGGTACTAATAGAATACTCATAGTCATATATGCTTTCCGTCAATAATATTCTGTTTTTTCCACTATGGACGAACCGTATCATTCAACCATTAGCATTGTGAGTTGTGACTATTCCATTTGGATTTTTGTTGGTCACAACATGTTGTGTTGATCATGATGGAAATTTGAAGAAAAAAAAGATGAATTTTTCTTCACCTAAAGTAAACAACTTTTACTCTGAATAAAAAAACTCCATTTAATTTTCAAATTTGACGATTTAATTTTTTTGAATTTTAAATATATTGTATCAAAACTTGTGAAAATATATCAAAATATGATTTTTTTTTTCCTTTCAGTATTCATTAGTTTAACATGATATCAATGTTATATACTTAATGATGTAAATTTGTTAATTTTAATAATTGAAAACATTAATTCATCGCTCTTTTATAAACAAATTGTAAATCTGTTAATTTTGATCATTGAAAAAATAAATGGATCGTTATTTCATAAATAAAAAATTGGCCGATTTTTTTTTAAAATAAAAATTTAAGTTAGAATGACAATTAAATAAAAACATAATGATTACTATTTTCATCATCCTATTGCATCACCAAATCTCAAGTCTAACAAGGTTGAAATCCTCAACCCACCCATGTTCTTAAACTATACTTAAAAGTTAAATCACAAATATATTTTAACCGATCAGTATAATAATAATTCTCCATAAATCACATCCATTATTTGTAATCTAAACCGCATCTCGTTATGTATGAGTACAAATCAATTGTTACACTAATCTAAACCGTGTGTCCGTGTCCTACATAATCTTGAAGAGAAATAAATACTCACTAAGAAAATAGCCTTATTCACACGAGCAATAATAAGACAACTAAACCAAATCCAAAATAATAATCTTGTTTTTGCATGATCACATCGAATCTATTGTTACCATATACACAAATTGCATAATTAAATCAAAATTATTAATTGAAAGAACATAGTGAGGACAAAAAGGAGATGAAGTTCTGTAAGAAGTACGAGGAATACATGCATGGACAAGGTCAGAAGAAGCCACCTGGCGTTGAATTCAAGAAACTCAAGAAAATACTCAAACGTTGTAGTAATGATATTGAATCTCATGATAATGCTCTTCAAATTCAACATTCTTCTAATGAAGTTATGATTAATAGTAATAATTCAGTTTGTCCTCATCAATGTCCTGGTACTTCTTGGTCCTTGTTATTTGTTGTTCATGAGTGTGGAATTCTATGTTTGTATTTCAATTTAATTGGTATTTTTTTAATAAATATTAACCAATAATTCAGCACTTGTTAAAATCTGATCATTGAAATTTTTATTTTGAATATGATTATTTAGAGTCAAGATTGAGTTTAAGTGATTACTAAAAAGTAAGTGGTTTTAAGTGATTAGTCAAAACGATGATCCAACGCAGTATGATTGGAGACGTTGTATTTATGTAGTCGATACCACTTAATGGGAGGCTTGGTTTAGTTTGGTTTTAGTCAAAATTAAGTTTTTTAAAGTGATTAGAAATCTCCCAGAATTAAATTGAGATGGAGGTAGTATATTCTTTTAATTATGCTGCTTAAGTTTATTGTTGTACATTCTTATATATACTGATATTATTTAGACCTAAATTTTGGGATTTTTGGTAATTGGTACTGATGTATGACTCAGTGTAGAAAATGAAAGTAGTTGTGGGGTGGAGTCTGTTCTGTTGATTTTGTTTATTTTTGGAACGGGAAGAATCCTCTATCTCCTTTCCGTGTCTCCTCATATGCCTCCCGCTTTAGAATATTGTACATCATGTATTGAGACCATCATGATAAGTTATGACATAATGTAACCACCCAATCCAATACAAATTTCAATACAAGGAGGCATCGGAAGTACATAGAAGATTCTCTCCGGTTTTGGAGGGTTTTTGGCTACATGGGTTTAGAAAGAAAAAAATTGCATCTTTTAAGTGGGGTATGATGTTTGGATATATGTCTTTTTTTGCTACTTATAGGTAAACTAACTGTTAATGTTCTTATAAGATGCAAGAAAAGGCTTAGCCAAACACCCTCAATAGTCAATAGTCTCTTGTTTGCTCGCTACTAAGTGAGAGTCAGCACCAATTGTTCTTTCTGCATGTAATACTGAATCTCTATAGCTTGGATTCTTCTATATCGAGGTTAGAGAAGTTGGTTAATCTGTTGATTGTTGTTACAACAAGCTTGTGGATTGTTGGATGTTCATATCAGAAGTTAGTGTATAAATTTATTGTTTGTGCTAACAATTAAATGGACGAATTCTATCTAGTACTGTCAAGCTTCTAATTAACGCCTTTAGGCATTTGCTAATTGTGACTACCAGTGCATTGAGTTCAGGAAAAAGTCTTTTACTTGTCATAGAAACTCTAATACAGGTAACTGATGTATTTTTGCAGTCTGTGATGGGACATGCTTTCCCTCACTTCTGCAAGAAATGTCCACAGTGGTTGGTTTTTTCAATAAGAGTGCCCAGAGATTGCTTGAGGTACATCTAGCATCGGGCTGTCGTAAGTACTTCTTGTGGTGCAGAGACAAAGTTCATGGGAGTCATGTTACTTTAATTCAAGAAGGCAGGGACCTGGTTACTTATGCTATAATTAATGTCATTGCCATGCGTAAGATACTAAAGAAATATGACAGGGTACATAACTAGAATCACGCACGTTTACGGGCATCATATTAGTGAAATATTGTTAAGAGTTATAAGCTAACATCCGTCAGTTTTTCCTGTAGATACATGATTCCAAGCAAGGCCAAGCATTCAAAACACAAGCTCAAAGTATGCATATCGAAATTCTTCAGTCCCCTTGGCTCTCCGAGCTTATGGCGTTTCATATAAACCTACGAGAGACTAAACATAATAGCAGGAAGGCTTCTACATTCTTTGATGAGTGTTATCTTACCTTCAACGATGGCAAACCATCACTTACGTGTCAGCTCTTTGATTCGGTCAAGATTGAGATTGACTTGACCTGTTCTATATGTCTGGTAAGTGTTAGGGTATTATTTTACTTTTTCAGTAGGCACAACATTTCCTTCAATAAAATAAGATTTTACCCTATCTATGTTATTGGGGGAACTCTTTTCCTGTCAATCAAATTGCATGATATTAGTTCATGATTGAGTCCACACGGCCTTAACAAGGGCTTACTTCAAATGAGAATAATCTAGTACACATCTTACCTGTCTTTTAGTAGTATACAATCTTCAAGATCAATTGAAGCTTTTATATTGCTCTCCTACAAGAAAGCGTATCCTCTACAAAGAATGGTCTGCCTTCTCTAATAAACACTTTCTTTCCCCTTTCCTATAGGCCAAGATCAAGATAATATATAGGCGAGGGTTTTTCCGGCTAGTCCTCTCTCATGAAGTGTATTAGCATCGAATAAAATGGTCTGATCTCTCTCATTTGGATATCTCTTATGGAGGGATGTTTTCTTAATATAGTGCTGCTGCCTTAGCTCAATTCTTTTTATTTCTAATCAGCAGCTTGCTGTCTACTTTCTACCTTCTATTCTTAGTGATTTGGGTGTAGGCAGTTGAATATAAGTTTCTCAAGATATTACAACTCATATAACGTTATAATGCATGCTTTGCAGGATACGGTGTTTGATCCGGTGTCTCTCACTTGTGGTCACATCTTCTGCTATATGTGTGCTTGTAAGGCTGCCTCAGTGACAATTGTAAATGGACTGAAAGCAGCAGACACAAAGGAAAAGTGCCCTCTTTGCAGAGAGGTAACATGTTATTCCCCTATTTCCCTGAAAGTAACATGTTGAAGTTGAACATTTCACTAATGAAAATGTTGTTTCTTTCGTGAATTCTTCCAAGTATTATTATTAATTGAGGGTGCACTACACATGGAAGAGTATTATTCTGTTTTAAACTGCGATCGCCTACGGGAAACTGTGATGATAAGAAATACCCATTAGCTTTTGTAGTGACAAATGTTTGCCGTAACATGGTATCCGACATTCCTACTGTTCACTGGTCTCTTATGGCTGATTTTAGGCTAGAGTTTATGAGGGTGCACTACACATGGAAGAGCTCAACATTCTATTAAGTAGAAGGTACATATCTTGTCATTCAAGTTTTTATGATATGTCGGTCTAGATATGTTCATCCGCACTAAAATTGCTGTATACAAACAGATGTCCAGAATACTGGGGTGAACGGCTTCAAAATGAAAGAATCGAAAGAATTCAACAAGCAAAGGAACACTGGGAATCGCAATGCCGAGCATTTATGGGGGTTTAGCTATAACCTGTTTAAGGGGCAGAATCATCTTCAGAGTGTTGGGTGTAACTTAAGTGATTGTCTGTACTTTCTTAAACAATGTGGGAATTTCTGAGAACTTCGATTATAAAGGAAGTTGCGGCGTCTTCAGAAATGTATACATTAGATTTTGCCTAAAAACTCTTCTGGAGTTGGAAGTAGCTTTGCCACATACCTTAGCCTTGAATTGACTATTGGAGAAAGGAATTCACTACTATTTCTTTCTGATCACTCTAGGTTACTATGGTTAGGGAATATGTTAATGTTAACATGCATTTGAAGAGGCTCTCGTCTAAGCAGGATAGGGGAGGGGAGTCGTCAAATGTTAAATCATCTGTTTTACTTGCCCCAAAAATGTAGTAGTTTGGCACTGTAAATAAAACCTCTGAAAGCATGGAGACAAGAAACTACATTTAACATTTCTCCCCCAATTATTCTCAAGCATTGAAGCTGAACATGAAAGGAAGGGTACTAAAAGGTTCATGCTAAAAGTCATTTTTCCCTTCAAATTAAAACACTGAATCTCTCAATAAGTAGATGTATTAAAGATTCTGGAGTCTTGACCTTCTTGAGAATAAATTATAATGAGTTATTATCAAGATTGAAGGACCACCAAATTTGGATCCTTCAGCTACTTTACACCCTAAAAATTACATACATTTAGTGCGTGGAACAAATACACCAACCAATATTTCAACCTCAGAATATGGCGTCGTCTTAAAGTTCAGTCGATCTATTAGCGTACTCTTGCACCAATGCTCCAAACAACGACGGCCTCTCAAGCAATCGAGAAGGTCTGTCGAATTCTTTTGCTCTTCCTGAAAGATGCACCAAAAAAAGGTGTCGTTAGATGCCATTTTATATCAGATTAATAATTGCATTGCACATACACGCAGTTATTAGCTTTTTTAGACTAAAAGGGATACTAATCTTCATTTAAACGGTAATGATCGTTATAATTGTAACAAATGGAAAAGGATGAGATGACAAACCTGCATCGATGACAAGAACTCTATCGCAGTCCATAACTGTTGGTATTCTATGAGCAATGCTGATTATAGTACAGGCAGCAAAGTCTTCCCTTATGATCTTTTGAATCAAACCATCTGTTTGTGAATCAACTGATGCTGTCGCCTCATCCATGAAAAGAAGCCGGCTGCGTTTCAACATCACTCTTCCCAAACAAAGAAGTTGCCTCTGACCCACACTCCAATTGTCTCCACTATCCACGACTAAAGTATGAAATACAATTTAGGTTTTAAGGTTACCAAGGCTCATCCACATTACATATAAGTACAGCCACTGCAAGCAATAGAGATGTTACATACCAGGAGAGTCGAGCTTGCCAGGTTTTGCAGATACCACATCTTTAAGTTGGCAACGTTCGAGACTCTGCAGTTTTACATGTTTATGTGTTGAGATAAGTTATAAGATGTAATGCATCAAGCTACCTTAGATCTGCTACAGGCTCACTTCTCTTAATATACAGATGTAAGCAAGGAATCCAATCACAACAATACGAAATAAAAATAAACAATTAAATTTGACTCGAAAGAACTATGCCATCATATGTTCTCATTCACAAGCATACTGCCATACTGAGTATTATAGTGCTCAATCATGCAACTTCCATGAAAAACAAATTTTGAGATTATCTTTACGGTGAAAATGCTTGGACATATCATGAATTTTCACTTTAAATTCCAGATGTGATATGTTACCTTCCAAATCTGCTCATCTGAATACTGTCCAATGGGATCAATGTTGCTTCTAACAGTGCCTTCAAAAAGCACAGGTTCTTGAGGAATGATACCGAAGCGTGATCTGAGATCATGAAGCCCAAGCATACCAATGTCTATGTCATCGATAATTATTTTCCCCCCGGATGGTTCTACTAATCTAAAGAGAACCTGAACTAAAGTTGACTTTCCACCACCGGTTCTACCAACAACTCCAATCTTCTCACCCCCTTTAATGCCAAGGGTAATACCCTTCAAAACTAGAGGAGTATTAGGGCGATATCTAACCTGTTGAGAAGAGAAGAGAACATTATTAGAAGGTTAATGAATTCTCTCCTCAATTTGGAAGAAATGTTAAACTTGAGTCATTATACTGCAATATCATATACTCCGAGTATTAAACTTGTGAATCATATTTGCATGTACCTGCACATCTATGAGCTCAACGTTGCCATTCATCGGCCAATTCGGAGGAGGAACAGAATCTTGTTTTCTCCATTCTGCTTCTGATGGTATTATAGAAAATTGTTTTAACCTTTCAACAGAAACCATCTTATTCTCCACAAAACAACTCACGTATATCGCCCAGAACAGGGTTCCATTCAATGATAGCCCATATGATAAAGACAACCCGACATTTTCTGGATACAAAGTGTAAATTAGTACCTGAATGTCCAAATTCTCCTAATGAAAAGGATTTGGAGTTTTGAGATAAAGAAGAAAAAATAGAGAGTGCGCACCTGGCTTTATGATACTGCTTGGCAAAATAATCATAAACATGGTAGAAGCACAGAGGATTAAACTTCCAAGTAGTTCCAAACGGAAACCCAACCACTCGTTGGATCCATTATTATGAAAAGCCATACATGAATTTGCATTCACTCGATCGACATTTTCCTTGCTGAACCTTTCTTGCTTTCTAAAACAGCGGATTGTCATAACTCCAGAGATACTTTCAGAAAAATGATGAATGACTGGCGATTTAGTGATAGAGTCAAGCCGAGTCAATTCTCGAGATGTTGCGAGGTAGTAACCCTGGAAGGCATCAACATACAGTATTAATGACAGAATTTATAGTTATATTAGGATAATCAAATTGATAACTATGTCAAAGAACATATTTTAATCAGTTGATGTTCACATTTAGTCTCGTACGAAGAAATAAATTTTTTACCAGTGCATACCACAATATCTAAATAGATGGACACTAAAAAGAACAACATAGAATATCTATTTACTTCCAATAAAAATGAGAAATAAAGTCACACATGCTATGATGAAATTGCATCTAACTGCTTGTCATATCTAAAAAAATTATTCGGATGAAAATACGACGACCATTAGAAGATAAGAAACTGAAATATAATTCAAAAGGCTGTGAAGATGTGCATACCCGGTACCAGATATTCAGCCATGCAAGGGGAATCAGAAGGATTAATGTTGGCCAAGCATATTGACAAGTGATGATGATAATGCCAATCAGTGTGAAGTACATCGAAAGTGTAAGGTTCATAAAAAGTGGAAGGAAGACGTCGACATTTGACTGATCAGTTGATGCCTGGAGAAGCAAAACAACAAATTTTATATGATCTGTGAAATCCTGCAGTTTCAATCCTCTTTCCAAATAATAAGCATTCAACTGTAATAAAGTCTTAGGTTTCAAATGTTTACCCGAGTAAGAATTCTTCCAGATGGAGTTGTATCGAAGAATGACATAGGAGCATGCAATATGCTGCCAAGAATCTTGCTAAAGAATATTTGAGCAGTCTTCAGACCCATGATTGAAACAAAAATCATCCTAATCACTATGAAGATGAGGGAACAGAACGCAATTATGGCATAAACCTCAATGAACGTTGAAGGGTTAAAAGACTCCACACGGTCTGCAGAAGTCTCGTAAGCCAACCAGTAATCGCTCGCCATATTAGACCCTTGCCACACTAGAGATACCAACAATATAAATACTACACCTCCCCAGCCAAAAGCCTCAGTGCAATACAATTTATAAACATTTAAGCTGACTTTTCCAGTTTCCCTTTCCTCGTCTTTGATAAGCTTCCCATTTCCCTTGTCAGATTTATGTTCCTGAGATTTATCTTCTCCATTTTCTTCCCTCCGTCTCGACAAAGATCGAGTTATTGGTTTAGGGGATGTAATGCTCTCGGTGTTCGTTTCCACATCAACAAGCTCCATACTGGTTTCATGAGCTGCTACTAATGCAGTGAAGTCTGTCCCAGACTCTAGTAGATCATCATATTTTCCAGATTGGACGATCATCCCGTCCCGCATAACCTGCAGTTTCATAAAGATATATGAATCAATAGCCAAATCATAAGAACCATAGAAAACAAATATTAGGCTTCTTTTCCTTCTTATCATGATGGGTCATATGGCAGAAGTTTAGAATAAACTTTAACTTACTACTATCAGATCAACATTATGCAAGAAGTCAACTTGGTGTGTAACAAGTATAATAGTTTTGTCTTTGAGAGCTCCTCTCACACATTCCTGCAACAAAGCATGTAACACTTTAGAAGTAGACAAAAGTGAGTGAAAATATAAAAAAGTTGCTCTGTGAATTTACAGATTAAGTAATTAAATGTAAAAATACAATGAATATACATATGTTTTATAATGATGAAGGATCTATTATTACCTTGAATATTTCAGAACCAGTGTGAGCATCAACAGCACTAAATACATCATCCAGTAAATATACATCACTGTCTTGATAAACAGCTCGAGCAAGTTGAATTCGCTGCTTCTGGCCTCCACTTAGATTAATACCACGCTCTCCAATTTCAGTCTGATCGCCAAACTCCATCATTTCCAGGTCCTTCTCTAAACAGCATACCCTAATTACTTCTTTGTATTTTTCTCTATCTATCGGCAAACCAAACAAAATGTTCTCTTGAATTGTCCCATTTTGTATCCATGAAGTTTGAGCAACATAGGCAGTAGAACCACAAACTCTAACCTAGAAAAGGAACACCAGAGCAAATATGTCATAAGATTACTTTCCTTGTAGGTAACAAATAAGTGATACTGTTGCAAGATTTAGCTGGACGTCAGACGAAGGTTACAAGTAAACATATGTCAGTTGTTGTAAAGAAATTTTCTCAAAAGCATGAGGATCATACCTTTCCTGATAATTTGTGCATTTCACCAAGTATAGCAGCTAGAAGAGAAGATTTCCCAGATCCGACAGTGCCAACAACAGCTGCAAGCTCTCCTTTTTTTATCTCTAAGTTCAAGTTCTTCACTGCTACCTCTTTACTATCATCATCCCAGTTAAATGCCCCATCCTTCACTTCCACGGCTATCCTACCGTCACAACCGTCTACTCTTTCCACACAGTCGTCTACCAACTCTTTGCTCATCATATACCTGTCTAATCTCTCAAGAGAGATCATTGCTTGTGATATAGATATCATAGACTGTGGGAATGTTCTGAGTGGTTCCTGCAGAATCTTGAAAATCGAGGTTGCAGTAAAAACTGTACCTGCATCAAGTGGAATCCCCAATAGAATTGCACTTCCGAATGTAAGCGTAGAAATAATTAAAGGAGTGCTCCAGAGCGTTATGATATTCCCTGCAATGGAGAATGTGAACTTGGATAACCAACTGTACTCCGAGTCACGAAAAGACTGAATTCTCTTATTAAAATGCTCCTCCCAAGCTTGGAACTTGATCACACGCATATAATTAAGCATCTCATTTGTTGCTTTCATTCTGGAATCACGATTTTTCATGATATTGAACTGGAACCTGTTGTTTCTTTTAGTTCCAAGCACAATAAACACCAACACAAACGAAATACCAACTAGCGTTGCAATCATGGAAGCACCAAGGTATCCATAGAGAATGAAGAGGGCTACGGTAAGCTGAACCGGCATCAGCCATATGGCATGAAGCTGAAGCATCATATCAGAGAGCTGCTGAGCATCCACCGCCATATAGTTTACAATTTGTCCGACCCCATGAGCTTGTCTAGCTGATCCTGAAAGCCTCAAACCTTTCTTATACAAGGAAGTGATAAGGGCGGATCGTATAAGCATCCCAATATTCTGTGAATGGAAGTTAAATTGATGAGAACACAAGACCTCCAAAAATTTGGCGATTAACAGAATCAATACAAGATAGTATCCTTCATAAATGGATGTACTCCTCCCTGCTGTGAAATCAACAAATCTCTGGATCAACAAAGGACCAACATACACTACACATAGCCGCACAAGTGCAAGGAAAGCAGTGAAAGAAACCTCCTTCCAAAAACACCGAAGCAACGTAGTGCGAACAGGATGGTTCGACTTCTCTTCAGGTTTAGGCCAATTCCTCTCAAACAGTTTAGACATTCTCTCAGCCTTATGCTCCGGTGAGAGGGTTGGAACATCTTCAGTGGTAAGAGGCGATTTGTACCCTTTCTTCAACAGGGGACCCATCCATATCCAAAACGCTTTTGAAACAATAGAAGCAGTAGCATATTTACTCATATTGGATTTTTCCAGAAGGGTTTCATACAAATCAATTTCGGAATCCATTTGTTCAGAATCACTAACAACAACAATTCCAGTCGACCCTTTAATTGCAAGAACTAAAAGGACAGTTGATGAGGGAAATGAAACTAAAGAAACAATATCATCCCAAAACAAATCAACACAACCTCCATGAAAAGAAATCAACCTTATTAAGCCTGTAGCAAAGAACAAAGTTGTGACAACAAAATTGACACCCCAATAAATCCTAAGTGACAAAGGATGAGTGACAGCCTTGAACCTCTTCTCATGAACAACCAACACTGCAATCACTAAATGAGTGAATGCTTGAAGAAACCAAAAGAATCCATCCACAAGTTTCCATTGACTTTCAGTATTTCTACTGACAGTCACAACTCCTAATGATACAGAACGGCAAGCATAAAAGATTGACACATAAAGTGACAAGTTGAACCAAGCATTAGTTCTAATAACTTCAGCTCTACTATTCTCAATAAGGGGCTTATCAATTCCTGAATCTGAACGTTCATTTGAAGTGAACCTTGAATAAAGTTTATGTAAGGCAAAGATGAGAAGAACAAACAGGAACAAAATATCAATGGATGAAAATAGGATTCTTTGAGGGCATGGAGACAGGAACATAAATCTTAGCCATTGAATTATGGATGAATTTGAAGTGTCCTCAAGCACAGATGCAGAACAAGATAGAGAAGTAATCCAAGAATCCACAGACATGTTGATGAAGAACATACTCTTCAATCTTTACACAACTTATTCAACAATAATTTCTCCCTTGTTCCCTCTAGAAACCTGGGAAACATAAGTAAACAAGAATCAACACAATAACTTACTCAAAGCTAGTAAGAAACTATGTAACCTTAAAATGGCAAGAAATCAGTTCAACTTCCAACAATATTCAGTTAAAAAATCTCCATAAAAGGTGAAATTGGACAATTCATTTTAGAACACGAAAGTACATAATATGACGAGAAAAGACAAATAAATCAAAAGGGTATCTCCAGAATCCACTCAAAAGCATAAAACAGAAAAACTTACAGTTAACTATAATCATCTCCAATGAAAGAACATAACCACCCTCCTCAAAACAAGAAAACTCAAGAGTACAAACTTTGCTTTTAGATTATTATGGAGTTTTCATAGGACCATACAAATTCTTTGAAATTGTCATATTAAAACGAAGCCGAACAAGAGCGACTTGTATCATTTATTCATTTTGTCTTATCTATGCATGAACTAGATTCTAAAAAAATTGCACATAAAATAATAAAATATGGTGTAAAAAATAATCAGATATTTGAATATAAATGTGAGGTAAGATAAAAACATGAAGACATAAACAACTCACCTACTACTGGAGTACTTCTCATTATCTAATTAATTTGATGTTCATGGTCTTCATTCTACGTGCCATATTCATTGTAAATCACACGTACATAGTAGTAGTATTATTTTATTCATAATATGAAGATATTGGTTTGCAGAAATTATATGTACATATATATACAAAGAATAGTATGAATGAGAATAATGTGAAGTGAGGTATTTCAATCACTTGGACCTCTATAGTCTTGTTTGTTTTTTACTCCACAAAATATGTTGAAATAATTGAAATGGTCAGGTCTGATATTCCATCGACATTAAGGAAACAAGCTGTGTTTCAACGATTATAATCGATTAAGAATTTATACCAAATATAGATATATAAATTTAATACAATGAATTACAAAGATCGAAATAAAGAGAGAATTATGAATGTATATCGCTAACAATGTATTTTGACTAATACACTCAGAATATATAACGATTTCACTATACCTGGCGAACAAATTACGATTCGAGCCTAAACCCGACTCCTCAAAAATGGTAAACCATGCCTCGTAAGTGATGAAAGAACCTTGCACTATACCAACAGCCAGATATCATCAGACTCGGGATGCAACGGTAAACCCGTAATAATAAAAATCACTTACACTATTCGTAAGAATAATAACACTTAATTTATTCAACCCACTCCTTTATTTTATTGCTAATACACTCGCATTTTTTGCATCAAGACTCAAACTAGAATGCGGTAGAGCATTTATAAAGCCAAATACTCTCATCAATGCTCATTCAAACACGCCAACAAGTTTTCTCGTCACTTTGGCACCTGCATTCTCACCTCCAAGAACCTCGACTTCGTCACACCAAAGAACATCGATCTGCCGCATAATACAACAAATCTCCACATCACGAATCTACCACATACGCCGAAAAATCGTAACCTCCCAAAAGTACAATCAAATGTACCCGAAAGTACCTGGGACGCTTATAGCGAACTGGATGTGCACTAAACGCACTGATGCATAAAATTTAATTTACCGTGACACTAAAAGTACCCAGATATGACATGTCAGACACACCTGCAAGAGATGTATTAACGCTCAACCAGACTCTTCCACCTCACATATCGCCTCAGCATTCCAATTGCCGTAAAATCCATCGCTTGATGTTTCAACCACGGGGCTGTCCACCCCTCGTAGTATCTTCTCCACTAACCGCCGATATTTTAATACTAACAACATCAATTCTCAAGGCTAAGAACTGTGAAATCGTAAAACGAATCTGAATAGATACCAAAGATGCTTACTTTCTATCTCACTAAAGAGCGTTAAAACGAAGTCATACATCCTCTTTCCCAAACGATGATTGAAATTCCTTCCTACGATCTTCCGAATTTCAAATAAGAAATCTCCTCCAACGACAACCGCTATCATCACCAATTTGGGGTAACAAACGACACATAAAGAACCCAGCTCATCAAGCAACCGCAGCAGCTAACCTTCCCATTGTCGCACCTCCGGCGCACTCCGTACGTTAGCCTTCCTCAGACACTGAAATACCCTACGATGTTCCATCGAACCCTAAAAGCTACTGTAGAGTATTTTCACTGTCGATCGAGAAGGCCCTCTTCGACTACTCACTGACACCACAATTTGACTGCTCCACCTGCTTTCCCAACACCATGGCAACTAACTCAAAAATGTACTACCAGAACATACAGTACCACGCTCATACCTTCATAATCACATCCTAACCCCTATAGTTATCAACCTCCACCTTCTTCTTGGGAAATCGAACCCCTTCGTATAAATGCATCTTTAGATACCAAATTCGCAGCTACGCGAGGCACGCTAAGCCTAACCTTGCTCAATGTGTGTGTAATCTATCATCACGCATCTTAATCCTAACCGAGCCAATCCAAACCACCTCCAGATCGAACCATTTGTCATTGAAAACAATGCCACCATTCAACCGCGATATGGGCTTAAAATCACCCTCCTTAACACATATGATTAATGGCCGAACTGTGAACCCACACATCGCGTAAAATATATGAGCATCAACAACTAAGGCCATGTCCTCTTCGAAATGCACACCACCGTCAGTGCAACGACTACAAAGATCACCTCGAGACCTTTTCCCCCTGCTGCAGATCCCCCTCCCATTGGGATAATCCATTTTCCAACTTCCCAACTGCCTACAGTAATTGCATCTATCACCGCCCCTGACCCCTCCTGCCTTCTGAGAACTTCTCCTCGAGTATTACGCCTCGAATTGGGCCGTTAGCAACTACAGCGCACTATAAGGACCGTAACTGTAACTCGAACCACCACTACAATTAATACGCAAATCCATGTTATGGAGGGCAGACATATTCTTCCCGAGACAACAAATCCTTACAATTTGTTATAGACTCCCTAAAGTTCTTATATGACGTAGGTAAAGAGGCTAATAATATCAAGGCAGCATCCTCATCCTCAATCTTAATATCTATATTACGCAAATCAAGTAGTAAACTAGTAAGACGATCTAAGTGCTCTAAGCAGATGCACTTTCCCTCGTATTCTTAAATTCTCAAACAAGACGCCGCTTAACAACTTATTAGTCAAACTCTTCATATATGACTCTCGTTCGGTGCCCATAACCCTAACAGAGATCCTCCCTTTCAAAACCCCTACGATAACCTCCTCATCATCCAAACAAAGAATCAACATCAAGGTTCCTTCTCCTCTGTGACAATATATCCAAGAACAAATAATGTAGATTTTTCAATAGAGCAGAACCGTGAGCTCCTCTCGATTTAAGAATAGCTGATTCGGCCAGTAGACCGAAACTATTTCTCCCAAATAACTTCTCGATTTTCATATTTTCACTACTCCATCTTCTTTCGCTTATCTCAACCTAGTTCTCGCTACCATATAATTCATTGTCAATTTATATCAAACACAATATGCACTATAAGACGCAAATTGGCGTAGCATCAAAATAAAAGAGTATTGCAGATTTAACACGGTATCCCTAAATTAAATGTGTTACCACTCAATCCAATGAGCGAGCCACAAAATAAATTTCACTCATAACGAGGAACAGACATGATTGAGCCAAATCGACTCTCGATGAAAGAAACCATGCTTCTCATAGAGATAGACTAACTCTGTAATTATACTTAAATAGACTCACGATATCATCGCACCTCGATGAACGGTAAAACACAAAAGAATAAATTCCCCAACATAACTTATAACGGTATTTCTTATAAAAGTACTAACTTGGTGCAGAATCTTTATAAGTTGTCAAATTTATTTAACTTATTCTACTAATATAACTTATGTGCGATTTATTTTACATGCTCGCATAACAATAACTTATGTTTCGTTGAAAGTGTAAACGTGTTATAAGGACATCGTGATTTGTATAACACTTTTTTTATCTTTATGATATAAATAAATTAATAATTTAATATTTAAAATAATAAAAAATAATTATAACTAAAATTAATATTTTATGTTTAAAAATATAACATTTATGATATTAATAATAGTGTAAATCAGATATTTTCCTCTCTCATATCGACTTAACAAAATACATGTTAACTTTTCATTAAAAAACATCTAACGTAAGAATTCAGCGACTGAATGGGCGCCTGACAAATGTAATGAAAAATGCGCGACACATTTAACGGCACCGCGAGGGTATCAAATAATTTGGCTTTGGCCAAACTACTAAAATAAAGTTTTTAGAGAAAATAGTTGAAAAATTGAATTTTTTAAAACAACTTATAAGTCGACGGCAACTTATAAGTTACATAAATATTTCGTCAAACATTATTTATATTTTTCTTGTCAAATCAACTTATAAGTTGATTTTGACCAAAAAAAATCTTACCCAAACACCCTCATTATTTGATTCATTCATATAAACATAATTCGGCTCTCTACGACATCCGACTGCTCTTCGGCCAAAGGAGCAGACGTGAATACTACGTGAATCGTATTCTTCATCGCTAATTTACAAAAAGTAAGGCCATAATTATCAACTATGTCCAATTTAATTACTTTCCATTTCAAATTAATCGATCGCTGTGATCTGCTGCTGCCACCAAAAATTATTTTTTATTCAATCAAAAAATAAAAATTGATATCATTGATTTGTTTTTCAAAATATTTCATATCTTTTTAATATAATTTTTCATAATGCATATAAAAATCAATATAATTAAAGCTATAATGAAGTCGGTAGCCTTCAACACTCAAATCAAAGAAGAAACATGATAATAATTAGGCTTCTAAAGGGTTTGAAGTCGAGAGTTAAGTGTCAAATAAGAGCATACTTCCTCCGTTTTTATAATTATTTTTTAAATATTTACATATAAATAATGAAACGGTAAATTACCAAAAAAAGATATTATAAAGTTTTACAATCAATTAAAATAATATCATCGGCCATTGTTAATTTAAAGATAAAATAGAAATTATATTAAAATATAAAATATTATTTATTATGCTAAAACAATAATTTATTTCTAAACAACTTTCGATTAAAACGACAACTAAAAAAATTGAGAGAATATTAATCTGTGACACGAAATTGTTATTATGAAGCTTAGCTATTAAATTATATTAGTAGGACTTTATATATATTAATAAATTTGCATTGATCAAACTAAGGAAAACAATCTAAGAAATAAGGATGGGTAATATATACGAGTAAAAGGCAGCCTATATAAAATGAATGTATACTTTTGACGGAGTAGAAGAGCATACTTCCTCCGTTGTTATTATGAAGCCTGCCCTATACCGGATGGGTAATATATACGAGTAGAAGGCAGCCTATATATATTAATATATACGAGTAGAGGTAAGTGTCAAACAAGAGCATACTTCCTTGTTGTTATTATGAAGCTATTACTAAATTATAGGGCAGACTTTATATATATTAATAAATTTACAAAAAATTAAGGAAATATATACGAGTAAAAGGCAGCCTATATAAAATGAATGTACGGAGTATTGTTCTTCTAACACTGAAGATAAAATTAACATTTAAAAACATTCAGAACGAGTCAAGACCAATTTGAACCCTTAAATAATGAGTGCGCCATTAAATAGGACACATTAATTCATATATTAGAATGAGTAAAATCTTGTAATTGAAGCCGACATATCGGAGCTCTAGTTAATACTCTAATTCATACAGTATTTGTGAAAGTACATATGCTCAACTGGACTATGAGAAGAGTACATATGGACTTTATGCTTTAAAACAAAATTATATTATAGGAGTAATAAGCTTTTAAAGCATCCATATTGAATATGCGTGCAATAATATATAATAACTAACAAAAAATCAAAACGTAGTAGTAATATTTTATGTTATCCTCTAATGATGAAACACGAAACATGCGACAACTAGTGGAGTTGAAAGATGTGGAACTAATTTGACAATATAAAAACAACATTATTGATTGATACGAAGATAGAATGCAACAATTATCTTATGGTCACTGCTTACGTGCTAGGAAAACATTACTTTGTCACTGTCATGTGCTAATCAATGTCCCAAACGTATGTCCAAAAGATAATACACCCCTTTAAAATTGATCCTCCTTCTTCTTTTAATAGATTTTATGAGAATTAATGGATATTCTCCTATATACCTCCAAGTAAAGAGTTAGTATTGTGGCATATTTGAATTTTCACCAGCACGCTCTACTCTTTGCAGTGAAATTTTACATGAATCGTGCCATTTAAAAACTATCAAGATCTCTTACATATACCAAGTCACGAATAATATATGATCGTTAAATTAAAGATTTCAATCTTTTACATAATTGATGGGTTGAATTTGTGCCAAATCTTTTGGGTAATCACTGAGATTATATGTCTGATTATAGGATCTTAAAAAGTGAACCAAAAAACTCTAATGGTGATGTACATCTTTAACCTATTGCTATTTTTAGCTCTGACATGCATGGACCGTGATTTGAAACCCCGTAGTGATCGGAATTGTTCGATGCCAGCTGATTATTACTCGACTAGACTGGTGACCCATACAATTCAGTTAGTGGATGAAGTTAATTTGGTAAATATCGAAACCAATTCCCAGTTGCATCGATAATAGAGGTAGTTATCAGCTGGCTAATCCAAGAGTCAAATCATCTCCAATTATTTACTTCCTTTATCCCATTTTTTAAAGTAACTTTACTTTTGAATAAAAAATCAATTAATTCATCTTCTATAGCACAAATTATTTTTACCCTTCATTTTTTAGATTAAAAATAAATCAATTTTGAGATTGTTAAAAAAAAGAGAAGTGTCATTAGAAAATAGAATGAAGGGAGTAAGTTGTATAAAGGAGAAAGAAGATTGATAAATGTTATCCGCTAAACAACACATTACAACTTAATCGACTCTATTACATGAATTTTCACCACTATCGAGCTTCCTTTACTATTTTTGGCCACCGTAGATTGCTTTCTGCACTGCCCTGAGAAAGTTGTTCTCTGACCGAAGATCTAAAAACAGAATCATGCGAATGATCATGCCGCATCCGACGATCAAGCTTAAGATTAGGATTTTAATGGGACATACTATAAAGCATTAAATACCACCATGAAAGAATGACATGAGCTCGGCGATTTTATAGCAAGACGCAACGCTACTGCACTAACTTCTTCCCTGATATGACACTTGCCAACATCTGGTAGCTTCATGCCTACTTGCGCCTTTATCCACCGGAACTCAATTTCTTAGGCCTCAACCGAAAAGGTTTATGAGACATCGTCTCCTCCATGATGCTTGAGGTGCACTGGAATGTCGGAGAAGTCATTCTATGGACGAGACCCGGGCCCTTAGATGCCACGGATTTGGCCTCTCTTCGCACAAACATCACTGGAAGAAAAATCGCCATTCGACAAGACTACTGCTAGACAAGGACCGGGCCCACGGATCCACGCCTACTGTTTCAAATTTATCTCTGCTATGTAATTCCGTGCCCTTCCTTTACACGTGTCCGTATCTCAGTGAAAGGGACTCAACCCATTGGGTGATAAGCCTTATAAAAGGTATTTTCACTTTATCTGTCTAAAACTCTCCATCTTCTTTTATCTCTCAACCCCATCATCTTCAACCTCTTCGTCTTCAACTTCATCATCCCTTTTTCAGACCCCTTTTTCCCTCAAAAGGCCAACAACTTTTGGAGGTATGTGTTTTCATCGTGCTTTCCTAAGGTTTTCTTGAAGTACATTTAGTAAAGTTTCGATATTAAGTGGGGTTTCATACCCCATTTTTATGAAGTTCCTTTAGGTTGGGTTTCAAATTCTACTTTTATGACTCCACGGAACATGAGAAAATTGCTAGTGATCAGGTGAACCAAACTATCTTAACCTGGGACCGCTTTATTCGGACCAAACTCACCTTGTTTGGGCCATATTCAGAACATGTATTATTTTCTAACCGATTCCAAATTAAACCCGTGACCAGAACCATAATACCTAAAATTTTGGATATATTTCAAAAATACCCAAAATTCGAACCAAAATATCCAAAATCGTAATCAAGATACAAATTACTACCAAGCACCTTATTCTGAACCTGACCGAAACTGTGACGGAAAGATCAATCAGTAGAAATTTTTATCCTATATCCTGACAAGAATTAATAATACTTCCAACCTATCTTGATTCAATGTTTTACTCCTCATACTAGAACTGATCGACCATAACACCACTAAATCATAGATGAAAAAATCATTGACTATAGATTAAGTAGTTGAGGAAGATCGGAAAGAAGAAAACCTGAATATTGCCACCTACAAGTCAAGAAAACATGTGGAGTAAGTCAATTGTGCATGTGAAGAGATGCAAATTTATTGGTAATACTTTCTCTATCTTCTTTTTGTAAGAAAATATTTTCTTCGTCTAAAAAGATTGCTATGGGGAAACGTCATTTGCACGTCGGAATAATACAATTTCTTGGAAATTTCTTGATTTTGGAATTTATTTTACTAGAACGACTTATATTAATTTAATTAGGTATTATATACTTATATCATATACTTTCTGCTTTAAAAATATACGATCATTTATATTTTATTTTTTACACACCGATTGCTTATAATTTTAATATACCTTTGCCAATTTAATGTAGTTTTTTTTACATTTCCAATTTTAATTTTTCACACCAATGCAGTTTTTCACAATCCTTTAAGAAACATTTTAATCTAAACAATCATTTATTTCAAACGGGCGAAATATTCGATATCAGTATGCTGGCTGAGCATCGATACGAATACGAATTATATCATAAACTTATTTTTTAATCTAGTGTAGATTAAAATTCCTCAATATTTCGATGTATCACTTCTCTTTATTCTGTTGTTAAAGTCCAATCCCAACATCAATAACCTCTTTGATTTGTCCGCTTGAATAAAGAACATCTCTAATTAATTTATTGATATATTTTCGAACCACCACATTAAAGGAGAAAGGTCCGTCTCTTACCTCAAGGCTCACTTATTCCAACGAGCCCATGATTAGGAACTTAATAAGGAAGATAATTAAGCACAAGTATCATGTGCTTAAGTGGATATTATTGGCCACTGATCAAGCTATTTTTGTTGGTTTTTATTAGGCCCATTATTGGTCCGATCTCGGGTCCGGCTATTAAATACTCCCGAGCCGCCCGAGAAGTGGAATCGCAATCAAACGGACCAAAATGTTTAGAGGAAATGTACCGTACTGAATCGAGATTCAAATCATGGTACCCTGACCACCTAAAATATGAGACAATGCAAAAACTCGAAAAAGTGTATCCAAATAACCATAATACATCCGTAAAAGCGTATTCAAAGTATCCAACAAAAGTATCCAAAAACGTAAAAACATAAACATACCCAAATTTTTGTTCTACAATTTCAAGTTGTCAACAGATAAAAGTTTTGAAATCAATTACAATTTGAAGCCTCAGAACATTTTCATCATACGCACATGCCAGATTTTCAAGCCAGTTGCTGTTGCTGTTTGCCTCTAAGACCTAAATGATATCAGAAAGACTCGCTCTCAGGGTTCTTCTGCCGCATATAAAAATACAAAACAGTTTTAGTTTTCTTCAAACAATCAAGATTGAAAAATGAAATACAAACAGTTTAGGTAGTTAGTTAACTTACAATACTTTGACTATGCCCTTTCTTGCTCCATGATCTCCTCAATCTAATCACCTCCACAAAGAACATTTCCACAAGACGCTTTTCATAGAAGACCTTTTTATCATACTTCAGCCATCTAACTAGCAAAGATTTGCAAGCCGAAGTGTTGTGAACTGAACTACGCTTTTATCAAGTAAACTCGAATTTATAAAAGCCAACAAGAAGATCGACACTGGACAGACGTCTCACTGAATAATTGCTGTAACACGCTGAAAAACTTCCAAAAACTTGCAAAGTCTTAAACCACCTCCTGAATCAAGGGCATTAGGCAAATAATACATAAATGGACTATTTCTACATATCTGTGTGCCACACATCTTGTAAAGTAGGTCATGGACAACATCAACCAAGCCAGCTCCATCTTGTTGATATCCAACACTTCGCACCGGGCCTCGGCTCGCAACTCATCTACTATTCTTTTGAATGTCTTATATCCGATTTCGCACTACAAGTATCTAACACCATTCCTAATCTTATCAACAACAAGCTTTATCAATTCAAGACCATCTTGCACTAACAAGTTCAATATATGTGCACAACACTACATATAGTTAATTTACTCAGAATGGTAAATTTTATTATCGTAGTCTAACTTCAATCTATTAATGCAATTAGATTATTGAAGGTAAGATTATCTTTACGTAAATAGATACTACCTTATCCCTAATATTCCAATCATCCATCACTTTTAATAAGTTCTCTAGTAAAGAACCCCAAAACGCAGTGGGCATTACATTCTTGGGGTAAGTTTCCAAGATTCTTTTCAGAAAGTTTTACCCATTTTCATATCAATAAAATATGATATAACAAATTTCATGTGAGTTTATTCTTTTGTTCACTGTGATCACCACAAATCAGTTTTTGTCAAACCTATCCTATTAACCAAGGATATAATTTTTCATCTTAACTTTCTATTCTCATAACATGTTTGACAATCAATCTTACTGAAGATTTCTAAGAATCTTTTTGATACCATGGATATATTTCTTTCGAGAACTTATTAAAATTATACCTTCCATAATAAAGAAAAGGAAATCTATGTCTCTAATATCATATGAGCTGCAAGCTCTCTAACCTTAGCATGATTGTATCAAGCAAGAGCAAGAATCGAGTACTCAGCCTTACCTCCAATGTATAACTTAGATCCAGAAAGTTCTTTAATACCATGATAATTTCAACTTTCTTTGCAAACAAGCTTCCAAGTGTTTTTTACCATTAGTTGCTTTATTTCGTGATCATGTTGCATAGCTACTGCGCCTACCACCCTGGTGTTTAAGGCCATCAACAACCCTCAGACACCGTAGCCAATCGACCGAATTTGACGACAACATAAAAGACTTCATTCGACATTAATAATAATAAAAATACATTTTGTCCATCAGCAGAACTAACAACATATATACAAGAAACAACGAACAACATAATACATAAATCCACCTTAACGATATTAACCTAAAAAGATACACAAGAAATCCAAAAATACAACATAGCAGTGACAAGAACTGCATTCCCCAACGAATACAATACACAAAAGTTTAACAATATACAAATCGACAACAATGCGAACGACGACAGGAATTCCTATGTCACCACCGCCTCTATCTACGATCTTCAATCTCAGCCTCTATCAATGCAGCTCTTCTTCGACAACCTCAAATGATCAACCCTTAACCTGCGCATAAAACGCCCACCCATGTAGGACAGTGAGTCACTATTGGGTTCGAGTGAATACAAATACTGCATTGGATCTCATCACATAAATTCATACTTATATATATAACACATGCTTATACACAACTGTGCTACAATAAATAATCGCTTCACAAATCACATGTAGTTCTCTATACGATATCACATATAATACTTATAACTGGGCTAACAAAGGTATCTATTTAAGGAAAAATACCAAAGACAAAAGCTCATCAAACGGTGAATCCACCTCCGCAAATAATACACATACGAGGAATCCACAACCAAATAATACACACACACGGTTAATCCACTCCAAATAATACATATATTTACCTAATCCACCTCCATTATTAATCGATTTGCGCCTCCACCTCCATCATCCCGACCGAGGCTACACCCCTCAACGCGCATATATCACACCAAACCTCCCGAATCCACCTGCCTACCCACACAATATGCACACCACACCAAACCTCCCGGTCTGGGGTCACCACCGCCTCCGCAAATAACACACAAGTGAAATCAAAGACATCCGCACACAACCACACACAAGACATACATATACAACACACAAATTAATAATAATAATCTCATAACACGAATCATATTCACAACTATCTCATATCACAAATCATAATCTCAATTATCTCATAATATACCTCATAATCTCAATTATTTCATCATGTTTAATCATAACCGACTTGCTATATTATCAATCATAATCTCACTATTTCATATACGAATCATAATTGGCAATACACATATCGAATAGTCCCAAAACAAATACATGCAAAATATATAACATAATATATACGAAAGGCCCCCATCGCGAGATTCAGACTCACCTCGAGTCTTAAAAAAGCCAGTGAATGATGATTTCAGTAATCCTCGCATAGATCCGCGCTCAACTCCTATTCAAAAGAAATTTATACATTATAACACATCCCGTAGAATAACCTCTTCTTAACATCTATATAATCCCTGAGTATTATACCACGCCTCACGACATTCAAATTTACAACTCTAAAGAATCATCATATCCTCAAGATTTGTGATACACTTTTTTTGAATATTCCAACATAACTACCATTCTAATCATGTTCGTAAAATATCAATATTCACTATCACCTTATTACCCCAACAATAACACTTTAAGCACATTCCTTTAATCAATTCAACAATCAATCGACAACTAATTAATCCATTAAATTACAACCTCCAATCAAAACGCTAAAATGCTATACGAACTTTCCCCTAAACTTTCAACCCAATCTCTACTCTATCCATCCAAACCAATAATTCTATACCCAAACAACTATATTAAGTTTCAACCTCATATTACAATTTTAAAGTTAATTTAAGAAAAGTCAATAAAAGTCAACCCTCAACTTACACCACTTAACCCCAATAATCACTCAAAATCACCGCTAATCCCCCATACAATACTTAGATAACATTTCTCTATACCATAATAAATTCAAGATCTAAAAGTCAACAAAATCCCATAAAAGTCAATTCTTCAAAAACTCAAGAAATCTCAAAGATTTGATCTGCTTACCTGTGACATGCATTTATAATTTACTTTATAAGAAATCCACCACTTTGATTCAGCCTTTAAGAGCATGTCACGGTAGAAATTGGGGAAATTGAGAGTGGGGGGAAGTGAATGCCGTTTATGAAGGTTATAATCTGACGCATTTGTAAGATAATGCAGTGCATATTTGTAGGGAGAAACTTCAAGCCCATTCGATTTCTACAATTCTACACCTTCCAAGACTTAAACTTCAACTTAACCGGACATTTCCATCAGGTTATTCCCCAGACATATATTACCATCTCATACTCATCCTCAATATATCGATATTATTCCAAAATTATTTATACTATCTCCGTCCCACCACAAACCGAAATATACCACCAACCTAATCGATTTGCCACCTCCACTACTCAACTTCAAATTTTTAATTTCACCCCGAAATACTCCACCGGTAAAACTTTATATACTATCAACATAATATTGTGTGAACGAAGTTATTACACCGACATTTCCACTTTGCAACATCACGAGCTCAATAACAACCATCTCTCGGAATGAATAATTGATTTTTCGCATGCGCCTTGCCATAAAAGATTTCTTTCACTGGTGGTCTCCAAAGCTCGCGCGCACATCGAAATGGCCGACCCATCATTTGTATTCTGGGTATCAAACATCTCACCAATCTCAACTCCACCAATTGTCTCACCATCATCATCAACACTAATATGAATATCAATATCATCCATTATGGGACTAAGTGAAGAATCTTGAAAAGACACATAAAAGAGAATTAATTATTCAAATTAAGATAACAACAAAATTGAAACTAAATGAAACAGTAATAATCAATTATTTATTAATTCCACATATATATAATTCATAACGGACAAAATTGAATCAGTAAGTCCATAATCGTAACATTATAAAAAAACCACCAAAACTCCACTGAACCCCTAATTAAAACCATCAATTAAATCATAATCAAAATCCTAATTAAAATTCTCACTTCAAACCCCTAATCAAACCCTAATTAAAAGTTAAAACCCCTAATTTCAAACCCTAATCGAAACCCTAATTAAAAGTTAAACTCCTAATTTCAAACGCTAATCGAAACCCTAATTAACACCCCTAAATTCAAACCTTAATTGAAAGTCAAGACCCTAATTAAAACCCTCAAATTCAAACCTTAATCGAAAGTCAAACCCCTAATTAAAACCCCCAATTTGAAATCATAATCGAGTTCAAAACCCCTCAATTGAAAACGAAAATCAAAATAAAGACTCAAATGAAAATCCCAAACCAAACTTAATCAAAACCCTAAATTAAAACATGCAATAAATGAATAAATAACAAATTAAAAGTCAAGTTTTTGTCGAAAAAATCAAACATGCAACAAATGGACAAATAACAAATTAAATAATAACAAGTAAAACAAATTAAAGGTTGAAGAATGAAGACATTACATGTTTTTAGAAGCAACACTCAAGAGTCAAGATTCAGAATCAACTTTCAAAATATCGAATGAAAAATCGGTTCAAATAGTCGATTACAAACAAGTTAAACAATAATCGAAACCCCAAATAAAAAACGATCGACGATCACGAACAATGTGGTAGTTAATCGAACCCTAAAAACTCAGAGTAGAAAATAATCGGCATTTAAGTCGGTAAATTATAACGAACTATAATCTCCAAAGAGCTGTTTATAATTTTTTTTCGGCATCGGTTCATGTTATCGGTCCCGGACCGTGATTTCGCTTGGCGGTGAAATGCGTGACGTCCCGGACCGATATATAATCTGAATGCGCACTGCACTTTGACCCATCTCTACGATCTCTGCTCTCCCAACCCACCAAGAGGCCTGAAGTTTTATTAAACGACGGATAAAACAAGAAAAGGATCCATACTTAGATGCCGTTCACCTTTCACCCTGAGTTTTCTTTTCGCACCTCATACACGTGGTGTATCTAAAACCACAAACGTTCAATGGGCTCCCTTTTGTTGGGAAATACTATCAGACAACCAAAATTCAGATGCATATGTATTACCTTTTGACCCTTTTTTTTATTGTTATCCCAAATTCAATTGACAATAATTTTACATTTTCTGTATAGTAAGTACCACGTATTATATACTCCAGATGATAGTCACATCTAACTTGGTTTTCATATGATAGGAAAAATGTTAGCTATTATCACAAATGCATAATTTTTGGTGAATTTTTTCAATAAATGTTATATTATCACAAATGCAATATTTTATTTGAATAATATACTTATGTACTCCTTGGTAAGAAAAGTTAGAAGACCACAAAATACCCCAGATAAAATGAATACTTACAACAAAGAATGTGAATTGGTCCCCGATAAATGACACTTTGCCTCCTATAATGACATAATCACAGAATCTTCTATCCCCTAATAATGATACATACAACGTTTCTATTGCCAGACGTAGACGTTAGCTTGCGACCAAACAAAGACAACACCATGTCACCATCGTGATCAAAGCACGCTTGCTACTATCGCATCAAAATACAACCGCGAATTATTATTCGAACCATTTCACAATTAACTCTAATAAATTTTACATGTAATATATAATGATGTATTATAATTTATTACACTACTTCCATTACTATTAAGGATCAAAGTATAACTCATGACCATTATTTGGGATCATTTTAACAATTAACTCTGGTAACTTACATGCAATATATAATGATGTATTACAATTTATTACAGTACTTCCAGAATTTTGGTACATATAGGGTAAATGAGAATGATATCAATAATTTATAAGAGTTCGTCCATATACGCCACTGCATCCATCCATAATTCCATATACTGCTAAATTATTGCTCAAACTATATATATATATATATATATATATATATATATATATTTGGCCAACTTAAATTCATATGCAAAGAAACTACTCTAATCAACTGCTGGTCCTATCCTCAAGCCGTCACTGCTGACATCACAATTTCTAGAGGTTGACTTTTCTTAACAAAGAACAATATTCTTGACAAATTTATTGTGATCATCCTTAATTTACTACTTAACTAAGAAAGAATACGTAAATCCTCTATTTTGATTTAAAGGGTTTTTGTATGTATGTATATTTATATGGGATTTTTTAATATGTGTCCTAAGAATATATGATAATGTGCATCTTAAGCTATTAATATTCCTACAAATTTGTGCGTTCATATAGAAACTGTGTTTTAACAAGTGCTTGTTACCAAAATAACTCTCACATGTTACAAATAAAAAGAGTAAAGTAAATATATTTTTGCGGAGCCTCTCATTCAAATTGTTTGACTAAATAGGAGGGAAAATTAAAAATCAAAAATTAAAATTTTAACATGGAAACTCCTAGCTAGGTACTACTCCGTACTAGTTTAATAACAACATTTCTAAAAGATTGTCAATATGATTTTTTAACATTCATAATTAATAAATTTTATCATCTTAATGAATATACATAATTTTGAATTATATCTAAATGATAAAGTTAACAAGAAATAATATTAAAAATACAATACTTTTATCTATTTTAAAAAGTCAATTAATCAAAACTTCAAAACTAGACAATCTTTTAGAAATGAAAAAAGTAATATTTAATTTTTTTTCTCAATACTAGTAGTACTAAAATTTGCTTTAACCATAAATGTATGCCAATAAATAGAGTACATAAATTAAATTAAAATGAAATTTACATGGTTTGACATTTTAAAAAAAAAATAGATATACAAAAACAATAGTCCCTGACTTTGAAAGTCAAAAATGAAAATTCAAATTTGACAACCTTTTTACGGTAGTAAAAATATATTTTTAAAATTATTTTTTAATTTTTATAAATATAATGTGTATTTATAAAAATTGGTGAGGATTTAACTTTAAGATAGTGCATATAGAAAGGAATTACTGTACACAAAAATTATTTTATGGACGGAGGTCAATATTGTAACAAATATTCATAAGGATGTGTTTTTAATTGCACATTTGATAAGGTAACGATTTTATAGGCATATTATTGGTTTAACATGTTGTGTTATTAACATTTGTCGGGCACATAATATATATATATATATATATATATATATATATATTATATATATATATATATAGTATATTATTCACAATTATTGTTCACTATTTTTTTATACTGCACAACTTAACCCATTTGACGGGTCAATTTTTACATGCATTTTAAGAAATATCCCAACTTAAACTAATATGAAACTATTATTTCTTAAATTTTTAAAAATTGCAAAAACTATATAATCTTTATATAATAATAGATGAAGTAATACAATTAGGTACCACATATCGAAGACTTATATAGTTATATGCTATAATTATGATAATTATTTTAAATAAAATTAATTTATGATTAAATTAAAGTTACTGATAAATGATTAGTTAAAACTCCAAATTTAATTAAAATGGTGGTAGAAATATATAAACGGTTTCATTTTTTAATGGTTAAACCACATATATAACAACTTTAACAAATTTCTCTCCTTTAAACATCTTTATTATTAATCTAATTTTAAAAAGTGCATCAATAAATTGGATTTCAAAAATTGATTCGAATATTTGTAGTTGCACTTTGTGAGCTCATAATGACATCAGACGATGGACTTCTAGTATTTTTGAATTTTAAATTATTGTGATCTAACACTTCACAAAGTGCCGACATGAATACGAGGCATCTAAAAAGTGTACAAGTTCCTTTGGACCAGAAGCTTTAACAACTTTCCGAAAAGCTATTTTTTTTAAGCTAATTTGATTTCGCCATACTATCGCGTAAATTTCTATACGATCCCCGAATCTATAAATTCATTTGCAAGATCTTTGAGACCCTATATTATCTGCTTTTACACAAACAACTATTTCGGTTTAATACTAAACTAAAGATAGAATTTATATTTTATATAATTAAAATAATAATAATTTCTTCTTTAATACACCCATCATACCCTAAACTTCGAATTAACCCTTGGCGATTTTTTCGACACACCCTTCACCCTCCCCTCTCCCCCTTTTTTTCATCATCTAAAACACCACCACCACCATTCACCCCTCCTATCAACCCCACCCCATCCCCATCCCAAAACAGCCCCCCTCAACCTAAACCACCACCATAATCCTACCTTCAAAACAGCCCCCATCTCCAAACTCTAACTCCACTAAAACACCATCATCAATAACCAAAAACCATCACACCACCATCAACCAAAAAAGAAAAAAAAAAGATTTTACTAAATTAAAGTGCAAAATATGGGGGAGGGTGGTGAATTACAGCTGAAGGAGGATCGTGATTTCGGTTGGGGAGACCTGACCACCTCTTTGTAGGAGACGATTTCTGAAAGAGGTTCAATATCAATATCGACAAAATGAAATCTGAGAACTGCGCAATTTCGTTGACTTATCAAATACCTTAGGGTCTTGTGCAACCAGTATCTTGGACTTTGAATGAACAAAATGTGCTCCAGAAATATTGTTGTCAATTTTCTACCTAAATTGTGCTAGATTCAGGTTCCTCACCAAACCACCTCACTTCTTTTTCCTCTATATCATTAATATACCAACTTAATTGTTAACAAGCAGTTTGGCCTCTATACACATCAAAGTTTAGGACAGAAAGCGTGTGTTGTTAATGTAAATGCAGTGCTATATTTTAGCCTCATTTAAAATATCTTGCTATATTTTAGTTTAGTCATTGGGACCAAAAAGCAGCCATTTTAAACCTACAAGATAAGAACTCGCAGACCACCGAATCAAACTAATAAAGCTGCGATCACACAGAAGATACGAGTAAAATGCGACTAGCTTTTATTAGTGTTTTCTTAATTAGTCATATTGTCAGTTTGGGGCTGATGTAATCTAATGCTTAAAACGCCCTGCTCATCACTACGCTTCAATACCCGCAACCCGCCTTCCGCCGAACTGCTGTTACATCGCGACGATAGTGGTATTTTCGTATTTTAAAATCGATAAAGCGCTATTATCATAAACGTTAGATCAGTGCTTGAGACACACGCCAGCCTGGCCATCACTCAAGACGTAAGAGCTGCAGTCTAACCGCTGATATACTGCAGCTCATACTTTTATCTATCGTGTTTAATTTTCAAAGCTTAACAATAAATATCTGTTAACATAAATACGCTAATACCCACATTATTATATGTGAACTTAGCATTAATACATTCGTGATAACGAAAACGAAACGCCGCACAAGATATTTCTTGCTCTTCTAATGGGATATTCGATGTTAATAAAATTTCAAGATTAAATTTATATACGATAGTCACGCCATAAAAAGAAGAACTTAAATTCGGACATATCACAATCGAATTAATTTCATTCGCTCTTTAAACTCGAAATGATTTAACAAGGATATTTCTTTAAACGCACACATTTAACTCCAACTCCTAAGTGCAAACGCTTAGACGACAAGGTTTCATTCCAATTTTTAAAAATTACGAAATATTCTCAAAATTACTACACGCTAATCACGAATTTTCATCAACTTAACTGGATTAAAGACTCAAGACCATTTTCGCCCATTATTGAAATCTGGGCGATAAACAAACACATTTTAAAACGCGAATGATTTAACTGTAATCCAACCGCAAACACATACGACGGTTTTTGAACTTTTTTTATGATGAATCACGGAATCAAATAAACTGTTGCAGCAAACATTATTGATTATAGTGCAATAAAAGGTGAATGAAAGAAAGTGGAGATATTTTGTTGATTTGTTCATATTCTATATTGAGGTATAAGTAACAGAAGATTGGGAAAAGGAAGATACTGTCCTAATACCATCGACGTCGTCATTGTAATAACTCATCAACAATAAATTGAATGCCTTTATGATCTAAGTTAGGTGCACTATCTAGATTTGGTCCGTGATTTAAAATATCTTTTACGAGTAGTTACTTTTTATCACTATTTGGGATCTATTATAAACACTATGAATGAATGACAACTTGGCAAGTCCTTTCATCTCCGGTCAATACTTAATAACTTATCTCTTGTCATATTAAATTATTATTTTTCATTTTTATAATTTAACACTTCAATGTCTACCAACCTACAATAGCTAGTCATTCATAAATTTTTTTACATTCTCTTTCATCTACATAATTCCATCTTAGATTTTTTTTTTCGGTATCCAAATGATTCAAACTCGGGCTCTATTTATAAATTTTGAAAAATAAAAAATATTGATGAAAATAAAAATTAATTTTAAATAATTATTTGGTCAGAAAAATCATTTTAAAAATTAGGAGTATTACTTTTCATTATGAGTCCCAGTTAACATGAAATTGACTATTGAAAAAATTTAACATGAAAGATAAACTAAAAGTGATTTAACATGTTTTTGACTATCAGTTGCATCAATTAACATCCTATTTGACTATATATTGCACTTGGTCTTATTAGTATTGGGAAATCTAATTCCTGGCAACTATGAAGCCATCAAGGTGTTTTGTTTTCTTGTTTGAGGTAGTGGTATTAGCTGTGTCAATTAATGACACATAAGCAGTTGATCATGTTTATAAAAAATTAAATAAGTACGTTTTTAAATAAGTTAAATTATATTGATAGATATGTCATGAATTGCAACATTATTTTGGAACGAAGAGTCCAGTCTAAGTGAACTAGAAAACTCACAAATGACCTATCAAAAACCAAACCAAGCCTAATGTTATCGATCATTTTGACAGATTGAATGATAATTGAGAATTAGGTGTCGTCACTCGTTACAATCCCATCATACATATCTTTTATTGCTTCAATATAGGTCACACATACTCCTTTCTACATATCTTTTATTGCTTATGAAAATGTATATCCTCGTTATCAAGTTACATATCCCTTAATCCAAATAATGCTCATTAATTAATACTCCGAAACTAGTACTTTTCGAAAATCATACTCCGTATTTTGGAGGTTATGTCAACTGAATAAGGGGATATTAATTCAGATCAAATTACCATGTCAATGTTCAATGTAAATATTCTCAAATGGAGGTTTGTTTTATAATTGGTGTATCATGCTTACATATGCTATATTAGACGATCTAAAGTAACTTTGGTAAGAGGTTAATGTGAAGGGCGAAATTTGAACCAGATGTGTAATATGAGCACCATCGATTAGTTTATGAAATCCTTCGTCTCTGTATATAGTCTATCATGATTGAGTAGGTATATGAAGTACATAATGATTTTGATATCCTTCGTCTCTGATATTATCAGACAGAAGTAATGTTGCTCCACCCCCCTCCCTCTAAATTTTTTTATCGTACGGTATCAAGTTATCCGCCCCTCTTATACAAAAATCATGGTCCACCACTGACACCAACTACTTCTATATTTGCAACATACAAAAAGGATGGTAACAGAACAAAAAAAGTTGACATCGACCTGGCCACTCATAAATAACCCACCGATTTATATGCGTAGCTGACTAGCTGGTAATGATATCACGTAACAAAATTTAGATGTAAACAAGAAGGGATGGGGGTGACTAGGAACTCCTCAAGGATCAAAGGGCATCGGAATCCAATCTGCGACTAGTTTAGGCCTTTAGGAGCATTTTTCTTCAGGCCTTTTGATAGTTATCGTCCAAAGAAGATCAGAATCACATGTCACAGTCACGATGTCTCCTTGAACCGAATTTGATGTGCTGACTAGCTTACCGAAGCTCAATTCAGCATCAGCTGCAAAGACATCCATAATGAGGATCATTAGCACAACTATGACGATTAACTTCATTATTGAAGAAAATGCCAGAATCGAAACAGCCTCCCTCCCTCTAGAAGAGCACAAAGTTTGTGTTTGTATCTGTGAATAGAGTGATGAACTACTCACTCAGGTTCCATTTGAGCCCTGTTGTTGTTGTTCGTCTGGAAGGGCCGCCAATAGGAATGAGTCCACAATCTGGACCCTCAATCGAAGACTGGATTTGAATCTCATGAAGGTAAGTATGAGGTAGGAGTTGGATGAGGCAATGATCAGATAAAAGAATTAGTTGAACATCTGAGAAACGACAGAGAACATTTATATTCCCCATCTCATGGTCAAATCTGCCACCAAGAGCTCCAACAGCCAGAATGCGCAACTGCAGTTTTACGTATCAACAAGAATAATTTTTTACACCTTTCAAACAGGGACTGATACTCCACTGGAAATCAAAGTACTGCATATTTCTAAGAGAGGGCAGATAGAAATTTAAGAATGGATATCTCAGGTATATTCGAGTATATATAATGGAAGGAAAAGGTCAATTAAGACAAGACACTGAGTACACTAGTTCCGAAACAAAAATTATAAGTTAGAACTTCATGATTACTTACATTTGATTGCTCGAGGTTTGGCATGTGCACAATATAGTCGACACATTTATGCAAATCAGTAGTATCCTGATCATGAGATGCATCTTCAATCTTTGTACCCTGCATTAAATTTTTTAAATCCTCAATATGCATTCTATAATATATATCCAACTGGAAGAGTTTGCTTAAAGAAGAAATGATTCTATAATGGGAACATATTAGATCCACTATAGCAATGACATTTAATAACAAATCCTCTTTTCTTTCCAGTAAGGTGTATCTGTATATGGATCGCTGAACAGCATATCCCCTATTTATAAAAATGCTTGACAGTTAAGTATTTAGCTAATGCAAGCAGCTACAATTACTAACTCTGGCAACTGGCCTTCTTAGATCCTCTTAAGTCATGACATTAAATGACCAAACCTCTTATTCTTGCTTTCCAGGCATACGATGTATGCATATATGGACTTCTAACAAAACCTCTTATTCTTGCAAGTAGTTTAATGAAGGATCAAAGAATTCGACCGATTCAAAAGAAACCGCCTTGAAGCACTAGTCTGATGAAACAATAACCAGACTTACCAGATTAGAATAGAATTCCTGAACATCAGCTCTGATAGAATCAAGGTCTCCCTTAACAACATCTGGCTTGAACCTACACGATTTCATGACATATTTACTAATACAAAAAGGGGGAGGGGCCGAGGGGGAGACTTGATCAAGAGAGAACTTAACCATCACAAAATTGTGAGAAGTTGAACATCGCGAAGGCTGAGAAGTTAATATACTGAATAAAATCATCTCACAAACTAGATAAAATCAAACCACTCGCAAACAAAAATTCATTTTATTCTATAATTTCAAACAGAAAGAGAATAGGAGTGCTAGATACATGGAAACTAAATAAGGGTATTTTGGCTATTAACTCTTCTTTGTGGGACTCAAGGAATCAGGAAGGCATCTGTGCCCCTTATACGAAAGTGATACAACTTTCGGATCGGATGCACATAATTCCGAAGAATCAAATCGACCCTGTCCCTACATACTAAGAAATGTCTAAAGGAGTCCTAATAAGAGTTCAAAACGACATGTTCATCCTCCAGAAAACAAAACTACAGCAAGGAGACTAAACAAAGATACTGCTACGACTATCCTTCTAGACGATTAAGGGGAAAAGTAATTTCCACAAGATAGATATTGCTCCATAAGTCAACCATCATGCAGAACAAGAGTGCATGGTCATGGTGTACTACATTGCATGCAAAATGACCCATGAGGCCATGAGAACCACAAACAGAACAAAAAATACTCATTCCAATACATTTCAATTGACATTTTTGTTTCATTGGGGCATGGTTAACGTAATGTTAATGAATTATAATAAAGAGTAGAAAAAACTGACCCCTCTAGAACCCTTACTCCGCTTAGGCAGGACTCCGGAGACTTTTCAAAGTCATCGGGAAATCTTAATGTAATGTTAATGTATTATAATAAGGAATAAAAATTAATTCATAATCGAAGTACCAGGTCGAAAAAAATGACAACTAAAATGCATTGGAGTGAGTATTTACCAATAACAAATCCTAGTAATCGCTTAACATATTAATTTAAATATATTAACATAATCGTTTGTTCAAAGCTCGGATACAATAATGCACTCAATAGCATATTACAACAAAAAAGACAATTATAAATCACGAGTTCAAAACAAACATACAAATAAATTGCTAACAAACTAGAAAGGTTAATGGGCAATTTCTACCTCAAACGGACAGAATGAGCATCTTCCAGAGGAAAGAAGAGAGGCATATCATCAAACAGTCGATTGGCACCACCATCAGCACACACACGAACTCGTGCTGCTCTACAACAACAACGCAACCAAAATCACACATCATATTTTCTCGGCTCATCTTCTACATATTACTCCCTCTACATCCATAAAAATTGTTAAGTTTGATTTTTCATGGTCAAAATGAGAAAGTTTCACGGACTTAAATAACACACATAACTCTGATTTGAATCAAAATTATGTTGCTCACAGACTTGTAGTAAAAATAGTATATTTGACAGCATATGTGTAATTCAAAACTTAATATCTTTTCGGACGAAGGATTATTATACTCCCTCTGCATTTTATTAATTGTCATTAAAATTCTTAATTTCGAATATTGTCAACTTATGATTCCCATACATGTTTTACATTATTCATACTCTTATACCCCTTATCCAATATAATAAACTCACTTATTTATCTTATGTGAAAGCTAGGAGCAGAGCTTAAAAGAGAACAAAAGTAGCACTTTCAATTTTTTTAGAATTTATTATATAATCAAAGCTATTTTACACAAAATATAGCAATTAGCCCCCTCAATAATAAAAAAAAAATCATTTAAATAGATTTAATATTTTTAATCCCTCAATTTCAGTTCAAGCTCCGCCACTGGAGAAAGCATTGAAGGTAATTATTAACATTTTCAATGCCACAACTTAGTCATCCATATACATTACTTAAGCATGTCAACATCAACATGAACATGCCTCTGGAGAAGCTCCCATCTACCCTTATGATAATAACATGGTTGATTCTGAATTAAGTCAAGAATGAAGTGAAAACACTATCTACTACTTCAAAATAAATAATAAGTATTGTTAGTGCCATGTCTCATTTTATTATATACAAGAGTTCGAGAATATAAAATATTTCATTCCATAGAACTTAAATAAATGAATAAGAGTGGAATTTTACTCTTTCTTAATTAGTTTATAGAAATTAAGGAGGACAACTAATAAAAATCGAACGGAACCGAATCGAACGAAGATGAGTATTTAATGATAAATGAAAGTTGAGTGGTTAAAATTACCGTGGCTCCAAAGAAGGGGAGTGAATTTCGGGAGGCGTTGGTTAAGGATGATGAGCGCGTACGTTAGAGCAGGGCCGTCTTCGGTGGGGGTACTAGGGAGGAGGTAGGCGGAGGAATGACTCATTACGGCCATGGCTAACGTGTGCACTTTTAGTGAGATCTCTGAATAATGATCACCCTATTCATGAATAAGAAGAAAAAAACTATAGGAAAAGGGGGAGGAAAAGACATTGGTTCTTGTCACGGTTCCATGTGTTCGAATTTAATACTCCCTCTGTTTTGCTTTATACTCCCTAATCCCATAAAAATTATCCATAATTTTAATTTTTTAATTTCATGAAGTTGAACTTTGATCAGAAATATATATTTTATTTTATAATACTTGGTGACAAAAATATCAATGAAAAGAACTAATTTTTATTTTTTACGGATATATTTTTCAAAATATTGGCAAAAACACAAAATAAAAATATTTCACGGCTTCAAAGTTCAACTATGAAAAGTGAAAAAATCAAAAGTAGACAATCTTTGTGGGATAGATGGAGTATTTGTCTTTCTAATAATTTGTACATATATTAAGGAAGATAAAAAGTAATAAATAATTATATTAAAAATGTAAAATGATAATTATTTAATACTATATCATTGATTGATTGATAATTTCATAAAAAAAAATAGTCAAAACATACATTAGAAATGTCGAAGTTCAATTTTCTATGTTAGAATGACAAATATTTTAAAACAGAAAATTTAACTTTAAACAACAAATAAATAAAAAACGGAGAGGGTAAATGTCATTGGTTCTTGTCACGATGTCCCTAGCTGACAGGTTAGGAAATGGGATGTTTTCACGAATTAAATTATGTGATTTTCTTTTTCAGTAAGAATAGAAATTACAAATTACATAAGTTACAAATTCAAATTACTAAAATTAAAAAATAATACTTTTCCAGCTCTCCTAAAATGAATTGACTCTCATAAAATTATTCACCCACCCTCTTCACCCCTAAATTTATACTCTAATTATTATTTTTAAATAGAAGAGTGAATAATAAAAAATCTATTAAAATAGATACATAAAAAATCAACTTCTAAAATAAAAAAATGATGATTTCGAATACATTTAAAAAACAAATTAGAGAAGCTGACTTATAATGTGATCCGTCCGGAAACAACCTCCATAGGTAACTTGCCTATGTTCTTGAATTGTAATTTACAAATGACACTTTTTAGTGAGACGAGTTAGGATGTTGTGCAGAATTTTATTTGTACTGTGCAATTTATTGATATATTTTTGTACTTTTGTACAAATTTATTGATATATTTTTATAATTTTACACAAATATGATATTATATTTTTGTACTTTTGTATAAATTTATTGATATATTTTTGTAACATATTTCAATATATAAATCGAATGCACAAATATATCATCAGATTTGTACAAAAGTATAAAAATATATCAATTGATTTATACAAAAATATATCTAACAGATTCATACAAATGTACACAACGAGTACAAAACGAGTGCAGATCTACACAGATTTTAATTTGTGCAGCACCCTAACAACTTTTTAGCTTTTTAGTTGTTTCCTAAACCAAGCAATTATCAAATCACGAGTCATTATCGAAACAGAATGAACTTGAAACCCCTACTCCAATCAAACAAACAATAGTAAGAGATGAATATTCTAATACGGAGTGCATACTACGTTAAGCAAGAACTATAGAGTATACAAACAAATTAAAAGGTTACAACATCATAATACAAAACATGACAATTTACACATGAAAACCTCAACAATAAACAAGCCTAAGATTAGTAACAACAACAAGTGCAGCCGAAACCAAACAAGGCTTAACAAGCTGACCCGCAACCGGATTCACGACCCGAAACATTCTGGAGCACCCAACCAAAGCCCCAACCAACCCAACACACATAACCAACCCGACCCGACTCACTCCCGACCCGAACACAACCGGGCCCAAAGTGTATGTGAATGGCATCCCTCCTATTTGGATGGCCCAAAGTGTATGTGGACTTTTAGGTCTCTATACTGTTATATCCAACAAAAGAGAAGAGGGTTCATGGTGATGTGAGGAAGTAGAAAATAAAAAACAAGTGAAGAGTGCAAATTCAAAGAATTTTTTCTTCGACCACCCGCACTAAATTGAGATTGCTATTAATCCGACCATCGGATCGCCCGAAATTTTGGGCACAGCTTAGCACTCATAGAGCTACATTTCAACGGTGGAGATTGATTTGAGCTTCCTAGACCGCCTGCCGAGCATTTCTCTCTCGAGGTGCGATTGTGTTGTTTTTTGGATTGTTTTGCTGATTAGATCTCTTATGTTTATTGTTGTGGTTCCAAGATTGATTGTATATCTTGATGATGTTGATGTATGCCTCTAACTAGTGTTAGAGAGAACCTTGTTTGTACCCATTATTGATTATAGTGGAAGATTTAAGTGGTCTAAGGGTCTCGTGGTTTTTTACTCCTAGTTAATGGAGGTTTTTCCATGCTAAAATTGTGTTGTGTTGTTTGATGTGTTTTGTTTATTTGTCTCTAAGTTGCACTTGATATTTCTGGCAGTTGCTTTGTGTTATTCCTACAGGCCAGGGTCGCCCCTAACAACTAGTATCAAGAGTCTTGGTTTGATTTGTGTGACGATGGAGACGAACATATCTAGGATGGTGAGTTTGAATGGTTCCAATTATAATATTTTGGAAAAGGGAAAGTGAAGATTTGTTTTTATGTTAAAGGGTTTTATTTACCGATTTCTCTCAGTGAAAACCGGTGAAAAAAGTGACGTAAGAGTGGACTTGATGCACGTACAAGTTTGTGGTTACATTCGCCAATGGATGGATGATACTGTGAATCATGTGAGTTCTGCCTCACCCAAACTGAGGAGTTGAGGCAAAGAAAGATAAAACATTTAAGTTCTGTTCAGTTGTACTTTATATTCCTTTAATATATGATGGTTCATTCACATTCATCATTGAACAATTTCCAAGGAATCCTAAATTGTATTATTCAAGCAGTGAATATTTCCTTTCTTTGATATAAATTAAGGTTTGTGGCTTGCATTTCGCTCAACTCATGGGAGACTTTTAGGACATCGTTATCTAACTCCGCTCCGAATGGTGTTATATCAATGGATTTGGCTAAAAGTAGTGTGTTGAATGAGGAGGTGAGGCTTAAGACACAAGGTTCTTCATCACATTCCGAGGTGTTAGTTAGCGAATCAAGGGGGAGAAATCAAAGCCGAGGCTCAAGTAATCGCGGGGCATCCCGTGATAAATCTCAAGGAGGCTCTAATAGATTCTCTTAGATTATCGAAAGTGTGTCATCATTGCGAAAAGAAGGGTACATTAAAAGATATTTTCCGAAGGAAAAGTGTGGAAATGTAAAGTGAAGAAAAAGCTGCTGTAATAACGCATAAAAAGGGAAGTAACAATAATGAAGATATTTCTATTGTTGATGATTTATTTGTTGTTTCAGATTGTTTTAGATAATGTCAATCTATCATGTGATGATATGGATTGGGTGGTTGATAGTGTTGCTTCTATGCACGCTACCTCAAGACGTGATCTTTTTTCAACTTAAGAGACCGTGACTTTGGGGTTTTTCGAATGGGAAACAATGGGCAAGCTAATGTCATCGGAATGGGAGATATTAGTATCAAAACTAGCAATGGGACTACTCTAACTCTCAAAGGGGTGAAACATATTCCGGATCTTAGATTCAATCTTTTGTCCATTGGAAAGTTAGATGATGAAGGCTTTGATAATTCTTTTTCGGGAGATGAATGGAAGTTAAAGAAGGGCTCAATGGTGGTTGCAAAAAGAAAAAGGCTTTCTAACTTGTATTGTCATTCAACTTCGGGGTTTCAGTAAGCACATCAACACTTGCGATAATGATAGCCTCATCCAACTCCATGGCTCAAGCAAGCCAATCATATGAGTGAGAAAGGTTTGAGCATTTTGACAAAGAAGAATGTGTTGTTTGGAGTTTCCGATGCAAAGTTGAGAAAGTGTTCGCATTGTTTGGCGGGAAAGTAAAGGAGAGTTTCTTTTATGTCATCCGAACCAAAGAGGAAATCGAAAGTGTTAGATTTGGATACATTCCGATGTGTGTGGTCCCGTGAAGACACGGTCACTTTGGTGGTGCATATTATTTTGTGACTTTCATTGATGATCATTCCCGGAAAATATGGGCTTATACCTTGAAGACAAAAGATCAAGTGTTGGATACCTTCAAATTACAGCCAAGTGTATCCAACGATAACGGGGAGGGTATATTGACCTTTCATGAGTATTAAGCAAGAGCAAGGTATACATCAAAAGTCTCCCCTCCAAAGACTCACAATTGAATGAGTTAACCGAAAGAATTGGAATAGAACTCCTTGGTGGTAGCGGGTGAGACGTTTACTTTCACAATCAAAGTTGCCGAAATACTTTTGGGGAGAACCATTGAGTACGGTTGTGCACCTTTTAAACATCCCGCCATGTGTGCCTTTGAAGTTTGATGTTCCAAATCAGGTTTGGAATGGTAAAGATGTTTCATATGACCATCTTCGAGTATTTGGGTGCATGGCATATGTGCACATTCCAAAAGATGAGAGATCGTAATTGGATGAGAAGTCGAAGAAATATGTGTTTGTTGGGTATGGACTTGATGAGTTTGGGTATCACCTTTTGATCCGTTCAACGAAATCTTTTCGTAGTCGCAGACAAGCCAGATTCATGGAGGATTATACCATTGAGGACATCGACAAAGTTGAGAAAGAAGATCCAACTTTTGAAGACGAAGAGATGGTTGATACATGCTCAACTACTATTGCTCCTACCCCTATCATTTTCGATGATGCTCTAATTGAAAATCAATGTATGGATTTAAATGTCGATAATTCTTTAAACCCTAATGATTTTGTTGATGTTGAAACTAGGGAAATCAATGTTGAAAATGAGGTTGATCAAGGATTGAAAATGTTGAGCAACCGATTGTTTCTAATGAGTTGAGGAGGTCCACTCGTGATAGAAGACCTTCCGTTCGATATTCATCGAATGAATATATCTTTCTTACGGATGGTGGAGAACCCGAAAGCTTTGAAGAAGTTTTGGAAGATGAGAATAAAAGGAGTGGATGGATGCCATGGAGGATGAAATGCAATCACTTCGTGAGAATAACACCTTCGAGTTAGTGAAGTTGCCAAAAGGTAAGAAAGTCTTAAAGAATCGATGGGTTTATCGGATTAAGCAAGATGAGTGTACTTCACAAAGACTATGGCTGGGGCTGCTCCCGATTGGTGGTAATGACGTTTACTCAAAGGAAAGGTGTTGACTTTAGTGAGATTTTTGCTCCGAATCTGAAGATGCAATCCATTAGAGTGGTTCTCGGGCTAGCGGCTAGCCTTGATTTGAAGTAGAGCAAATGGACGTGAAGACGGCTTTCCTTCACGGTGATCTACATGAAGAAATTTACATGGAGCAACCGGATGGATTTCAAGAGAAAGGAAAAGAAGACTATGTTTGCAAATTGGTAAAGAGTCTTTATGGTTTGAAACAAGCACCTCGCCAATGGTATCAAAAGTTCAACTCGGTGATGGTTGAACATGGGTACGTAGGATGCATCTCGCGCCGATCATTGTGTGTGTTTTCCGAATTTCTCCGATGGTGATTTCTATTATTCTTCATTTCATGTCGATGATATGCTAATTGTTGGAAGGGATATTTCAAGAATTAAATAGGATGAAGAATACTTTGAGTGAATCATTTGCTATGAAGGATTTAGAGAGGCTCGGTGCAAAATTCCTTGGTATTGAAATTGTTCGAATTGGAATGAGAAGAATTTGTACTTGTTCAAGAAAAGTATGTGGAGAAAGTTCTTAGGCGTTTTGGTATGGATAAGGCTAAAGCGGTGAGCATTCCACTTGCTTCTCATTTTAAGCTTAGTCATCAACTATGTCCATCTACTAATGAAGAAAAGTTGAGTATGAAGAACATTCCGTATTCATCGGCCGTTGGTAGTTTGATGTATGCTATGGTTTGTACAAGATCCGATATTGCTCATGCCGTGGGAGTGGTTAGTCGTTATCTCTCAAATCCGGGAAGACATCATCGAGGACGTGGAAGTTAAGCGACAGATATTTGCTGTACTTTCGTCGACCTGGTGGGGCTAACTTTGGGATGCAAGAAGCCTATGTTAGTTGGTTATACGGATTCGGATCTAGCCGGAAGCTTGGATGATCGAAAATCTACTTCGGGATATATGGTGACTTTTGCCGGGGGAGTCGTGGCTTGGCAATCAAAGTTGCAATAACAGACAGACTCGACTACCGAAGCCGAGTTTATAGCCGCCGTGGAAGCAACGAAAGAGTTGTTGTGGTTGAGGAAGTTTACAATGGAACTTGGTCTCAAACAAGAAAAGTATGTCTTGTTTTGTGACAATCAAAGTGTCATTATGTCGAAGAATTCTTCCTTTCACTCGAGATCGAAGCATATTGATGTTCGTTATCATTGGATTCGTGATGCATTAGATTCCAAGTTGATGGAGCTTGATAAGATTCACACTGATGACAATGGTTCGATATGTTGACGAAGGTTTTGTCGAGGGGAATGTTTGAGTTTTGTCGACTTTACAGCCGATTGGTTTTGCCTTCCAACTAGTCGGTCGGGGGAGTTTGTTGGGCATCCCTCCTATTTGGATGGCCCAAAGTGTATGTGGATTTTTAGTCCATGTCTCTATACCTTTTGTTATATCCAACAAAAGAGAAGAGGGCTCATAGATGTGAGGAAGTAGAAAATAAAAACAAGTGAAGAGTGCAAAATTTAGCAAGTATTTTCTCCGACCACCAAGCATCAAATCTAAAATTACGCACAATCCGACCGGGCTCTGGATCGTCTCCGAAATTTTGACTCACTTTTAGCACTCATAGAGCTACATTCTTGAATTTGGTTTAATTTTGGAATTTGAGCTTTAATCTGGCCATGGTTTTCCGAGATGCATTTTTAGATTGTTTTAGGTTATTTTAGTTGATTAGCTCTCTTGTTTATTATTTTATTTTAAAATTAATTATAGATCTTGATGATGTTAATATATTCCCTTCAACACGAGAACCTTGTTGTACCCATTATTGATTATAGTGAAAGATTTAAGTGGCTCAAGGTCCATAGTTTTTATCTAACGAAAATTTTTCCACACTAAAATTATGTATGTTGCTATTTGATGTATTTTATTTATTTTAATATTTAAAAGAAATTGTGTTGTATTATTCCAATTTAATATTTAAAAGAAATTGTGTTGTGTTATTCCGTTGCATTATGTTGCCTCCCAACACTAATACGAGTGCATACTACGTTAAGCAAGAACTATTGAGTATACAAACAAATTAAAAGGTTACAACATCATAATACAAAACATGACAATTTACATGAAATCCTCAACAATAAAACAAGCCTAAGATTAGTAACAACAACAAGTAAGCTGAAACCAAGGCTTAACAAGCTGACCCGCAACCGGATTCACGACCCGAAACATTCTGGAGCACCCAACCAAAGCCCCAACCAACCCAACACACACAACCAACCCGACCCGACTCGCTCCCAACCCGAACACAACCGGGCCCCAAGCCAAACTCAGCCCTACCTGGCCCAAATACACCATCAACGCCTCGGGTTTTCGATGAAACCCCCCTTCGGCCCACACGAGCCACGCCGAAAAACCCATTAACATAGCCGAGCACAAAGAAGCCAAATGCAAGGCCCAAATGGGTATTAAATATGAAGGCTTTGAAATATTAAAACTTTTGGTTGAGCTAAAAAATGTTATGTTTAATAAGGTTAATGTAAGAGGGAGAGATATTGCTATAGCTAATGAACGTAGGCCACGTTTGGCAATGGCGGATTTTTTCTTGGGCATTTTTGTTGTTGAAGAATTCATATCATTGTTGATCTTTCTTTCTTTTTCTTCTTCTTCTTTAGTTCTTTGTCTTAGTTGTGCAGATGCCATTGTAGATAGAGATGAAAATGGTGATGGGAAGTGATGATTTGGAGTGTTTTGAGGTGAGGTATAAATAGAGGGATGAAAAGGGTAGATAAATTTGTGAGTTATTTTTGGAAATGGAGGACAGATGGCAGATGGAGAAGATGATGAATGAGAGTATTTGGTGTATAGTGTACACGTGTGGTTGTTCATTTGATGACAACAAAAACATAGGAAGATTGCCTGATGAGGAAGAAACAGCTTGTTTGGATAGACTTTCACAACACTTACGTATTCATTATCGATGTCATTTACGTAGTATTTGTATTAATTTCATTAATCTTCTTTTATATTCAATTTTATAGTACATCATTCTGAGATGGTATCCTAAAATTTAAAAGAAAAATTAAAATTATTCTACACCTAATAGTATCTATAGCAAAATTTATTAAATAAACTGATACAAATTATTTAAAAATTAAAAATAAATTTATATAATTAATATTAATAATTTTTTTAAAAAATGGTACGTATTTCCTAAAATTTATCAGGAAAATTTTCATTTTAATCATTAATAAATAAAAATGTTACTGTAATGAACAGTAACTTCCTAGTGTGATTGCACCACCTTGTGCTTCATTTTGGACCGACCTGCCGGTCCTTTCCTGAATACAATGCACCTAGGACCTAGCCGACAAGATTGGAATTATTTTAGTACTCCGTACTTATTTTTCGATTTTGGAAAAAAAAAACCATGAATAGTTATCAAGTGGTATAATGATAACTTTGCCTTGATATCAATCCAAGTCTTTACTAGAAATGACTATCCGATATTGACCATCCAAGCGAATACAATGAACATTTATGCAGGGAATGATCATAGATTCATAATCGTTCTTCATAGTGTCATTGATGAGTCGTTACAAATTATTTTCTTATGATATAAGTGTTGCAATTTCATCAACCAAATTGATCAATATTTACAGTTCAATCCCCGTAAATTATAATGTTGATATTCTTGACTTTTATTTTTATAAATTGAGGTGACGACTAAATGGTGTCAATCAGTGACGGATTTACCATCCTTATATGCACAGGACCACCCAAGTAGAATGCTAGATGAGTTGGTAATAGATCATATTAGCAAATTTCAACTCTTAGGGGGACCATCTTAAATTTGGCGGAAGCCATTGAATTGATTTTAATGGATTATGATTTATATTTGGAAAAAGAATAATTTGAAAATATAAAAAAATGTATGTAGGAAAATGAGGGAAGAGAATGTTCAATATGAACTCTAACTAATTTTTCAACTACTTTTCCTTTTAATGACTAATTATATAACAGAATCTATTTATACTAATCTAAGAACTAATCTAAGCCATTGGATCGTGATCCATGTCAACAATAGAAATCTAATTCTAACTGTAGGATCGTATCATGATCCATGTCAAACAAACACACTTGTGTTTCTTTCTTAATATATTCTGTCATCCCCCCTCAAGATGGAGCTCGTGAACACAAGGTTCATCTTGAACAACAAAGGAAACATCCCCCTTTTTTTTAGGGAACGCTATTCTTTTCGAGCCCTTCAATTTATTTTCCTCAAGGAAACACCATTCTTTTCGAACCCTTCAATTTTTTCAAGTGAACGGCATTATTTTCGAACACTTCAATTTATTTTAGTCGAAGAGGAACGCCATTCTTTTCAAACCTCTTTTTTTCGACATCATCTTTTTTCAAAGCCTTTAACTTTTTCTTTTTTTTCTCCTTGCAATAATGCCTTAATATTCTCCAATAATCTTTTCGACGTAATATCCGAACTCCATCACTCTTCCTCTCCAAAAATGACACTACAACAAAAATGCATTTAGAGGGCACTTATTTAGAAAATACTAGTGAAAAAAGCCCTCTAAGAGCATTCTTAGAAAATGCCTCTAAGTTTCACTTAGACGACACTTAACTTAAGTGAAATTATTAAAAATAATAATTAAAAATTAGATTTAAAATTAACACACATCCAAATTTAACCCCTCCCCCCCCACCATCGAACCTGTACTCGGCACCCCCCTCCCTTCCCCTCTTCCTCCTCTGCCGACCTCCGTCTCCTGCCGCGACTTCCCTCCCTCCCGCCGCCCACCCTCCTTTCTCCTCCTCCCCGGCCGAACCCCTCCCTTGTTCTCCTCCTCCCTCACGTCCCCCCATCTCCTCCTCCGCCAGAAACCCCGATGCCCCCCCTTTCCAAATCTCTCTCGCCGCACTACCACCTCACTCTACCAAGGTATGCAATTAATTTTTCATTTTTGTAATATTTATTATTTTCAGTTTTTTAATTTTTTTAATTTCTTATGTTAATCTGAAATGTATATATAGTTTCAACGATTTTTTAAATTAATTGCTTATGTTAATCTGATATGTATATAAACTTTAATTATAACTTGGGTTATATTGAGTTTTTATGATCTAAATTAAAGGTTTGATCTTTATCAGTTTTTGAGTAATTAGAAGCTGGTGTTGTTGCTTTTGAGGTTTATTTGATGCTTGTTGGTGAATGTCGTTATTTTATTTATTATTTGAGTAATTGGAAGTTAATTTTATTATTTTCTGCGGTTTATTTGATCTTTTGTTCATTTGTGAGTTATCTGCTTAAGTTTGTTGGTTTTATGATTATCCAATCTTAGTAAATTGCATAGTTTCATACATGTATATGATTTATGTTTCGAATTATTGGCTATTTTGTTGGTATATGTTGTTTAATTTTTTTGTGTAATTCATGCGATTCATATTTTGTAGTAAGTAATTATGGATCGAAATTGGATGGTTTCTGATCATTTGTCACAAGAATATAAAAATGGTGTGAATGAGTTTATTGAGTTTGCTCTAATAAATGTCGAGGATAGAAAGTTCATTCCGTGTCCTTGTTGGAAGTGTTTAAATTTGAGTACAGTAGATGAAGATGAATTGGAAGAACATTTGATATGTCATGACATAGATACAAACTACACTTGTTGGACACATCATGATAAGATGAAAGTTGGTTCTAGGTCCACTCAATTTAAGTTTGATAGTAGGCACTATGAGAGTGTGAACGTAGGCGTAAGGGATAATTTAGAAGAAATACCAAGGGTATTAGAGGAAGATTTGATTGATCGTCCTGAATTATTGGAGAGGTTAAAAGATGATGCAGAGAAATCTTTGTGGGATGGATGTAATTTTACCAAATTAGATGCAGTTATTACCTTGTATAATTTAAAAGCCAAACATGGATGGACTGATTCATCTTTCACAGACTTGTTGAGTAATGTTAAAGAATTGTTGCCTGATGATAATGTGTTGCCTCGAAGAACTTATGATGCAAAACAAGTGTTCCGTTCAATTGAGTTGAAACACGAGAGGATACATGCATGTGTGAACGATTGGATATTATTTCGAAAGGAATATGCGTCATTGAAAGAATGTCCCAAGTGTAATGTTCCCCTGCTATAAGAAGAGAACTAATCTGAAATAAAAGTGATGTATTATTTCCACTTATACCTAGACTCGCATATGTATCGAGTGTAGATTATACGAAGAAGTTAACATGAAATTTCTCATGAAAGGATAAAATGGAAAACTTAGGCATCCTCATGATACACACGCTGAAGACTTTGATGCTAAGTATCTTAATTTGTATCGAATCCGTAGATTTACGGTTTGTATTGTCATCAGATGGAATGAATCCTCATGGAATTCAGAGTACCTCTCATAGTACATGGCCGGTAGTTTTGGCAATGTATAATTTACCACATTGGCTATGCATGAAACGCAAATATTTGATGTTGTCTACACTGATATCTGGACCTAAACAACCTGACAACGATATTGATGTATATTTGGCACCTTTAATTGAAGATTTGAAGTTGTTGTGGGAGAAGGGTGTAGATGTATATGATGGGTTAAGAAAAGATAACTTCAATTTGAGGGTTATGTTGTTTGGAACAGTGAATGACTTTCCTGCTTATGGAAATTTATCTGGATATAGTGTAAAAGGACAATATGTATGCCCCTAAACGTGAAGATCAAACCCACTTTGTTCAATTAGAACATAGTAAAAAAAAGAGTTTCATACTGGGCATCGTAGGTTTGACCAAGGAACACGGATATAGGAAATCGGTTTTCAATGTTTGACGGAAAATGCATGATAATCGTGGACCTCCTCCTATTTTAACGGTCAAGAGGTATTTGATAAGGGTGAAGAACTACAAATTTCATTGGGAAGGGAAATCTAAGTCGGTACTCTAGGGGTTTTAAGAAGTGCTCAATTTTCTGGGAGTTGACTTATTGGAAGGATTGAATGGCCGAGGAAGTTTCAAATGCTCATCTGTCGCCCGCTTATTCGTAGAGGAAGCCAAAGATATCCTCAAGAGGTGACGCCGAATTAACGTACATGCTTTGATTTTTGTAAGTTTCATGCTCGGTACAATAGAGAAGGTGATGCATTTGAAGTTCAAATGTCTGAGTTGTTCTGGGGTGAAGCTTACGTTGACCACGTTTCTATTGACAACGTGAAAGAGGTGGTCACACGTGATTGGTTAAGTGCTACCACTATATGCATTTACATAAGGTAATGATAACAATATCTACCACTAAATGTTTCATAGATTTTTTAACAATATATAGTTATTAATATATTTTCTATTGAAGGTACTTGTGTGATGTGTATTTGGTTGATGAGGGCAACACAACTGTGATGTCGAGTAGGTTCTCATTTATCTCTCCACATAGACAGCTTGCGCATACTCATGTGGTGGATATACTACAGAAGCTACTGGATCATCTCCATCACAACAATTGATATATCATACAGTGGTTAGTCTACTATAATTTATTTTAAATTAATTCGTAGTAATTTTCATACTAATGTTATATAGCTATTTTGGCTATTAAGTAATGTCATTCAAATAATTGATTTTCATCAACACCAAGACTGATTACATATACTATATGGATCCGCTACGAGTACATCACTCTCTCCGACGTGATATGGTGCAAAAAATCAACAGGTATTCATTTGATTATATATATATATATAGTCTTATTTTTATTATTTCTCATTATGTATTTGTTTATTGTAGTATTATGAATGCATATCGAGACACCAAAAAGTAAAGTATTGTAAATAGAAAGATGTTGACCCAGAATCATTGGGTTAGTGTAGAGGTCTGTTTACATTTCTGGCAACAATAATTTGGTTAGTGTTACATTCATGTTATAACTTTGGTTTTGAATGATTGTATCCAGTGTCCTGCTAGTGTGATAGGGCAAAGATATTGTGATTCTTTGTCCTTGTTTATTGATCATATCTTAGAACTGGCCAAAGATTTGAAGCTCCTATTTAGTCAGTAAGTCCTTTTTTTTTATACTTGAATTTTGATATTAGATCGTAGATAGACAATTCATATTGAAGTGTATGTATAACTTTTTTCTTTCAGTATCTCGTAAGCGCCGTTGTCGACATTTGTGGATAATAGAATTAATTTAGTCCAGAATTGTGTATTATGGCCACACAGATATTCTCAAAAATATTCTAGATAGAGAATGAGGAGCTTCATTGATATATATACATTTGATATACATTTGACTTGATACATTGATATATATTTGTATAAACACTCTAGATACATTGATATACATTTGACTTGATGTTACGTTTATTGGGTTATGTTTTGAATAAAATATTGGCAATTATGATTTATAAAATATTTTGAATTTATTTTTATATTACCTTCTTTGTTGTCTTTGTGTTTGTTTATAAGAAATGTCTATAATAAGAAAACAGGTTACAAATTATTAAATTAGAGGACCTTCTCAAGAAGTATTGTCTATGTTACTAACTTAGAGGGCACTTTCATGTAGTGTCCTCTAAGGATTCACTTAGAGTGACGCTCACTCTAAGTGGTTCACTCTAGAGGGCGCCTATTATAATGGCATTTTTTTTTGTGCCCTCTTTGTACTTTTTGAAGTGTCCTCTAAGTGCTTTTTGTAGTAGTGCTCCACAATCATTTTGGGGGATAAAAAAATTAATTTCCCAAGACATCAATACGGCCGCAAACTACTTTGACATTTATGCCTCTGGGATGCAACCACCATGCAAACGGCGGTGATGCTTCCACCAGATCACCTTCGACAACAATAAAAAGGAACTTTCAAGTTATGGAGCAAAACAATGGTGGTCCAGCAAAGGAAACTGCTAGGTCCTTCAGCTTATTTCTCTCTTGATTTCAAAAGAAATCCATAACCAAAAACAAGAATACCATTTAACAACATCATAAAAAATGACAATCTTTTGGGATGTCTCACTGCTACAACAACAACCATTACTTTTCACCAAGAAACTCTAAAATTCAAAAATCATCAACTCCACAATCAAGAGAAATCATAACTTTTCACTTCAATCAAGCCCAACATACATATTTTAAGGAAAAATCTACAATCCATCTTTTCCAAAATTGAAACTTCCAATCTCAAATCAAATAAAACTCAGTAATTCTTCTCAATTTCTGAGAGTGGATTGATGTTGGATAAGTACCAACTGCAACTCAAGAATTCATTAATACCCATAAATCCAAAATGATAAAAATCACAACTTTATTCACCAAAAAATTCATTTCTTCAATATATCACGGCCCAGCTAGACACAAATCTACTAAAAGAGAAATTACTAAATGTAACTGGACAATTGTTTTGGGATTTTGAATTGTCAAAATTTGACAATCATTGTGGGATTTCGAAACTAGACATTTAAAAAACTAGACAAACAATTTGGGATAGAAAAAAATTGTGAAGTTCTGGAAAAATTGAAATGGCTAATAATGAGAATCTAAGATCGATCCAACCTAACGCTGTGATACCATGAAGAATTTTATTAAATGTGGAATCTATTGAATTGATTTTATTGATTAGGATTTATATTTGGGGAAGAACAATTGAGAAAATATAAAAGAGGGTACGAAGGAAAAGGAAGGAAGAGAAGCTTCATTATGAAGTCTAACTAATTTTTCAATTTTTCATTTTAATGACTAATTAAATAAGAGAATCTATTTATACTAATCTAATAATTAATTTAAGCCATTGGATCATGATCCATATCTAACAATAAAAATCTAATTTTTAACGGATCGTATCATGATTCATGTCAAACAAAGTTTCTTTCTTAATATATTCTTCCACGCCCCTGGTGTCAATATTGAAACTTTGGCTAGATTATGTGAATTAACTTACAACTGGTGAACTATAGCTTAATAGCTACAGGGGATTAAAATGCTTCTCTGTGATATTATCATGTAAGATTTTGTCAATTCGCTCCAACTTATTCATACGATCACCCAAAGCTGACTCCCAAATAGTACAAGACTTTTTTTCAATGTGAAAATGAAAAATATATTAAAGTCACACATACTTTCAAAACTACAAAGGTACAAAGCCTTCAATTGAATGGTTCTCATTAATGAATGAAACCAACGACCACAATTTAGATAAATCACATTAGTGAAATGAATTGCATCTTAAATGTCTAACTGCATGTGTACTACTGTATTAAATTTGGCAATCAACTTTAATATAACACTTTAAAGTTCGATCACTCAACAAAAAAATAAATTTATTCAAATCAATAACGTAAATACTTCAATTTCATGACCAAGAAAAGAACTCCACCAATACATGACAACATAGCTCAAGAATGTACTCTAAATAATTACCATAATCATGAGTATATACTATACCAAATCAAGACCTTGAACTATAATCTATAATTCCAATCAAAGTATATGTCAATAAATAGTATACAAACATAGACAAAGTTTGAATCATTTTATCAACTCCTACAACGAGTAATTGCACTACATCCACGGTTGTAAGGATTGGCTTGAGCACCTGGCCTACAATTATAATATGAAGCACCTCTTTGTGAACAAGGAACATTGTTTCTTTGCAAAGCACCATAGCTAATATAATTTGTAGTTGCCAAAATGCGCCTATTGATATCTGAGTCCATGCCAAATTCATCATCATCACTATTGATCATGCACTCCGCAATTGTACCGGTGCAACCCGGTTTCGCCATCATTGTCGATGTATAGGTGAAATCGAGCCCTCCAGTGGCTTTGACGGAGACCATCATGAGAGCTGAGATCAATAGGGTGGAGATCATTAGGTGGTAGAAGAAGGGGGGAGACTTTACCATAGTTTTCTTGTAGAGAAATGTGAATGGCTCTCTGTTTTTTTCTTTGAGAGGAAAAATGTGTGTTAGATTTGAATAAAATAGTGCATTTGGGTCTAAAAAGACAAAACACTTGGCTGGCAGGGTTGATTTAATTTATTTATTTTTGGATTTTCTCCTTTAATATGTGAACATTGATCATCAACACGGTTTAATACTTTAATTACACCACTTGCAATTATGAAAATACAACTACTACTACCATTTGATTAAAGATATGTGCATATCATGTTAATAAAAATGATTGCTAGTTTTGGAGGTAATTTGGTTTTAAATGGTTTCTACTGGCCAGCTGGCCCCATAAAATGAGTATTGATGTGCAATGATCCTAAATTAATTTCGTTAAATATCAACGGAGAAAGAAAAGTTAAGTGTAAATTTTTGGGTCAAAATTAAGTTAATTTAGATAATTTGGGAGAAAATATAAATTTATCAAAATTTAAATTATTGATTAAGCAAAATTAGTTTCTTCTTGATTATGTATATTTTTGCTCTTAATTTATATTTTTCCTAAAATATTTAAATGACATTTTTTTTTACCAAAAAATGCCTAAATTCTCTTTCTTTATTAGCATTTAAAGGAATAGTTAATTTGGAGACCATTTGCGCATATGGTATACACTTATAGGGACAATTTGCATATCAATTTTATTTACGGAGACCAAAATGCAATTGATCCTCAATTACTAAGACCATTTCGATACTTAACTCCTAATTTTGGAATCATTTTAAAAATGCAATTGACCCAGACTATTTCGGCACTTAACTCCTAATTTTGGAATCATTTTAAGAAATTTTTTTATAATTCGGTTGTCTTCTCTTTTGCCACTTACTTTATTTATACTATTGTACTTCCTTACTTCATAACACAGGATTCTTGACTATTTAAATTTTAAGTTTGTATATTTGATGTATAAGCAACATATATATCTTTTGATTCATTTTATGAAATTCTTTTAGTATCACATATTTTTTAGTTTTTATAGTCCAACCACTAAATAAATAATTAATTTTCGAGGTTTTATTTAGAAAATTGAAAATGTATTTTATGGGAAATTGATGGAAAAATAATAAGATTAGAGATTATCAAAATATATACGGTAGATAGACTATGAAAAACCTCTCATAATGTGTGCTTAAGAATTAAAAATTTAATAACACATTCAAATGTGTACATGATATTAAATTAGAAATTTTCAATGAAATCTCAAACTTGCCTGTTAAGTTAATAAAAAGGTACGAATGAATAATCACAAAAGATAAAGTTAGAGTAATAATAAACGAATAATTAAATTGATAAAGAAATGCTAATTTGCTTTTTAATCCTTATATCATGTCAGGCGCTTCTTTTGTTGCATTCCTATACTATACTACTGCTCCTAAGTTTTTTTCTTTCTTGATGGTCCCTATCCCTATTTTTAACAACGTGGTCCTTATATCATCGACAGATAAAATGGCTATTTTAATTCAACACTAAACTAAAGTTTATGAATTATATTTTGCCATAATTAAAAATAGGGGATCCCACATTTTTTATTTAACACACCTTATCCTACCCCCACCCCACCTCTCCCCAAACTTCACCAACTCCATATTTATTACATCTTTCTTCTTTGACATCCCTATCTTGAAGCCCCCAACCCCATTCCTTACCCCAACCAAGAAACACCACCGATTTTCAATCTAATTCAAGAACCTTCCACCTTCACCAATTTTTGACTTTACCTTGAAGCTTAAACACACAGCTGACCTCCAAGACTGATTCATAGGGCGGGAGAACTTGCAGAACAGAACCACCGCACCATCACCCCTAATCCGTGAGGAAAAGAGGTAGGAGAAAGTCGTCGCCGATAGCTCACCCACTCACACTCTCAAACACTTATGTAAATATGACACAAGTTCTTGAATTGGCTAATTATTTCAGTTGAGATAAAATATGAATTGGTGCAATTAATAACCTTAACCACTTTCAACCATCACCTTACAGGTGAACTAAATGGATATATCTTACCTCAGTAAATTTGTGGGGGAAAGCTTTAGGGGAGGGATAGGGTAGGGTGGGGTTGGGTGTTAAAAGAAAAATGTAGATTTTATTTTAATTATGTAAAAATGTATTTTTACCCCACCAATATTAGGATAAAATGCTTATTTTCATGCAGAAATCGATAGTATAGAGATCCACAATGTTAAAAATTAGATAAGGGACTATTTAAAAAAAAGCTTAGATCATGCTTGAAAAAATATATAGTATAAAATCAATTAAAAAATGCAATAATATAGGACCAAAAATAAATTAGCTCATAAAAGAAAATAGGAAAAAGTGAGGTGTGTTATCTTGGGAATCATATTGGGGTATAGTCGGTGAACTAAAAAATCACAGGCTTGACAGAATCGCCAACAAATATCTTAATAGTTGTATAGTTGTCCTAATCTTGGACCCAATCATTAATTATCATACATTATTATAAGTTTAACCCAACACTTCAGAGATTATTAAAGGGGAAGCATAATTAACATTAGATAAAGGCAGGTAGAGAGAGAAATGAGTTCAAAACTTCAATGTGATGATTTTGATTTGATTTAGAAACTATCATAGTATTAAGAATAATGAAAATTGGAAAGAGATAATTCAAAATGGAGAACAAACATCCAAGAAAATTCCAGACACACAATCAAAAGTATTTGTCAAATTTTTGAGATTCATGCCTTAACAACAAAAAGATACTAACAACCAAAAATATTTTATCAAGCTCTTAAATTACGACCTCTACACTTCGGTAAGCTCCTTAATTTTATGCGACATTGGCTGGCTTTTTCTCCAATTATCATTTCAATAGACAATAGTCGCCCTCATATATTAATTAATTAAATTTCTATTTTTTGGTAGATTATTTATATTTTATACAATTATATGATCCTGCTAAGAGCTGAATTTAATTAAATTCCTCGTATTTTTTGAATACTAACAACATTATATTCTTCCATTTATTTTTATTAGAAGAAGAATTAATTAAAGTATTCATTATTTGGAGGACAATATTTCAAAGTTGTTTCATCCACATTTGGCCATTTATTTATTAGATTTTAATTATGGTGCCTAGAACTAGAAAATGACTCCTCGATATGAAAACTGGAAGAAAAAAAAGACTGAAGAACTACAAAAATCTCAAAAAGTGGAATCTTTCATTTTATATTTTATATGATTATTTCTATTTTGCTTGTTATTGCGCATCATTTTTATATTTACATACTATTCCTATTAGTTTGTGAGATCCTGTCTGGTTAATATAGTTAAATGGTTTTGCAAATTTAAAGCACACAGTCATACTATGACTCAGCTTTTAAGTGATTTTGACCGAATATTGCTAGAACAATATGTTGATGTTAAGAATTACTTGACCCCAAAAAAACAACTTGTGTCTGTTGCCTAGTTCCAAGTTTTCATGAACATTACGCAAAATATATTTTATCAAATTTTAATCCATGTGTTCTCAAGGTGACTGATTAAGTACCTTGCATATATATTTGTATGGCCATGCAGCACTTTTAAAACATAGGAACAAACCAGCCTACTATAAATTAAAATAAAGTATACCTAGGATGCCGAAGCTACCATCATTCCAACAAACAATACTCAATCATAAAAATAGTTATTCAATGAACATATACTTTTAATTATTGCAAATAATTAAGCATATGGAAAAGAGAGAAAAGGTATGCTATCTTCGGTGACGAAATCAAGGGAATTTTTACAATGGAAAGTGGGTCGCCCTCCACAACAAAGTGAGAGAACCGAAAGTGGACTTAAAAGTACCAAGCACTTCACGTAGTGGTATGGTGACTCCACCCCGACCTTGGCATATCAATTTGTTTATGTAGAGTGACTCAGATCAGATGCGCTCATCAATATAAAAAATTGGGGACTCCTTCACCGACAAGCAACAGAGTGCCAAAAATGATTGAAAATTTCAATTTATTTGATCATATATAAGATATAAGGACAACCCCACAACGAAACTAGCATGAATAAACTGTACAAGTTGCAATCTCTTGCAACATCTTATCTATATGATTCCATAACATATACACTTTCTTGAACTCATACTGTTTGCTATAGGATGAAAACTACATATATTTCAAGTGTGGTTCCAGGAACCCAGAAACATTATGGTCCTAATGGGATCTTCAATAATCCCAGAACGTTTGTTTCTTTCACTTTTGAAATATTTAATTCTGTTTAGAAGCTAGACAAGTCTCTGGATTGCACCCTATAGCTTCCTTGCAAGCCTGCCTAAACTTCTCCCCTATAGTTCTCTTCGATTCGACGACCAAATAGTTGTCACTCGATATCGGTTTAGGCTTCATTTTCTTCCAATCAATTCTTGGATATTGAAGGAGAACTTCAGTAAGGGTCTAAGATAGTGAAATAAGATGGAAGGGGAGTGAGCTGATTTATAGCAAGAGGAATCAAATTCTTGGCAAGTAATGTCATGTACCAAGTCATTATATGACAGATCTTTATAAAGTGCAAAATGTAGACATTTAATTTTGATAATCAACCAGGCAAACCACATCCAAATAGTTGATGAAAATCAATGTTGTACGGATAGATGTTTTAGCGTGAAATCCTTAATTAAAATTCATTAATGTATGTATGTTTGTTTCATCATGGAATTGAAATTGGGGTAATTCTATACAAATTTCGAAACCTTATATTGTTAGGGTCTTAGAAGATTTTCTCCCATATATTTTCAAGGCTTGGAAACCTAAACCATAACCAACCGCAAAAAAAAAAACCAAATGCAACCTAAACTATTGCCATAAGGAAAACAGCACAGTTACTGCTGGAAAGTAGATAAAAAAGATGCAAAGAAGAAAACGAGTGCAAAAGATGGTGACTGGAAATTGGTGGGAATGGAGCTGGCAGCTTCTTGGAATATATTCATCAGTCTAATTCAATATAGTAAGTATATGATATTCCTTCCGTCTCAAAAATACACGATTTATTTAAATTTTTTTTATAATAATTGATTATTTTTATTTTTAATATATATTTTTACAATCCCAATATATCTTTTTACATTTTTATTATAGTTTTTTACAATTCCAATATAGCTTTTCACTATATCTTAATAAAGCAATTTTCATATAAATAATTATTTATTTTGAAACAAAATAATTACCATATTATAATGAAACGATACATAGGGTTGCGTACTTGAAAATCACTAGCTAGATCAGATAAGTTATATCAATCAATGAAACCAAACAGCAATTGTTCACATAACTTGCAATTCATGAAATTATTGAATTTATCTTTTGAATTTTCAAAGTCAATTTATCATGGACCTAAATATGAAATGGAAGAAAATAAAAAGAATCAAGAAAATGATAATTTTCAACTTAAAAAGTCTTTCTTCATTGCCATATCTCTAAGAAGCCTTAGTTACAAGTTTTCTTCAATTCTGTTATGGAAATAATGAATGTCTTGACTCAAACAAGTCGCCTTCATTTTAAGAAGAAAGAGATACTAGATTAAAAAATAAAGTAGTCTACTTTTTTTACCAAGTTATACCATATGTATTGTATCTCAGTTTCCGCAATACACTCTTGTAATGTATTGAATATCAAGTAATAAAATCTATTCTCCTCCTATTCTCTTATTCTTTCTGTCTATTTACATTGTTCTTAGTTATATTCATAACACGTTATCAGTACGATTAATCTTCCAACTGGTGCGATACAATAAGGGAAAAATACTATAGGTTTGGCCCGTAGGAAAAATGTTAGTATCATTCTCCTAGATATTATTTGAAGATCAAACATTAGCTTTGAAGATGTGCACATATACCAAGTGAGTAAGTTCACATCTCCAATTGATTAAAGGTACTTCAAATTATGAAATTATGAATTTTTATCGTTGTCATATGAAGTGAGTTTGTCAACCAAGAATTATAGAATTATGAATCTTTTTCTATTAGCTTACTGCATGGATTATTGAAAAGAGTAATAACTAGTAAGTAATAAGTAGTTTATGATTTTTGACTATATTTTGGATATAAGGAGTCTATTAGAGAAGTTGATTTAGAATATGGAATATTATTGTTTATACACATACTTTTGCATCTAATAATCGACCACCGCATAAAAATATTACGTATGATTAGTTTGATTAAGTATTAATAGTGATTGTACAGTAGACCGACATTTTCTGCATTTCATTACATATATTGAAACTAATAATTAGATTTATATATTTTATATGAGTCAAGAAGACAATTATCAAATGCCTAAGTCTTGAAGACTTATTAATTCGATAAAATTAGTTTTATTAAATCTATGTACTTATTATGGTTCGTTAATTATTAGATCTAGAAGACATGAATCAATCATCTAAGTCTCGAAGATTTATTATATTTATATATATAATTGTTAACCCGACAACACACACACACCATGTGAAGTATTAATCAGATCTATTTGTATGAGTATTATGTGATAAGAGATATATTATTAGTCCAGAAGAATTACGAAAAATATTTATTTCCTACCTTATAATATCACAACTAGTCTACAAGACTTGATTATGTATAGTTGGAGAAAATGTAGGTTATTGTTAGTCCAAAAGACTAATCCACAAGATTTATAGTCGTAATAAACTGTTCACAACTAAAGGCTTAAAATTTAGATTATAATTAGTCTAGAAGACTAAATATCTTTGAACCTTTTGATGTGTCTTGAATACTTAATTTTAGGCAAGCATGAATATGGAAAGATTAAGGGCTTAAAAATAATAATCATATATATTAATGGCGTTTGAATATTCCTGAAGAATCTATGTGAATGCCTCAATATTTTGAAAGAAAATAATATGGTGAATTCACTTATGAGCCCTGAAGACTCATATAATTGAAATAATACAGATTCAGTTACATGAATTGAGCTTTATGAATTTGATTACTACTGATTTCTTCAAGGTCTAGAAGTACCTTACAAATGATATTGTCTGAGTATGTAACCATCCGAGATAGTGCTAAGGCTCCGGCACCTACAAATGGTATTGATCGAAAGTATGTAACCATCCGAGATAGTGCAAATTGTCTGAGTATATAGGCATAATACATACCACTTTAAAAGAGAATAAAATCTTCTTAGTTGATAACCGTGAGAAGCAAATGCTATCACAATATGAGGTAGTGTAAAAATTAATTGAATGTCTGAAAGACAAGATGTTATCATTTCTTGAAGGAATAATGAATTTCCTAATGATAGTTGGTGTTAAGATTATATATGTTTAGACTAGTTCTGGCTAAAGAAAGATTTGGTATTTAAGCGCCTTTGTGGCACATAGTGAAGTTAGCTCGGACCGGTTCGGGTCCGGTTCTAGATAGGATGTGCATCCATTCGATAAAACTGTCGGTAATCCGTAACCGTCCGGTAAGCTGGTAAAAAATGGACCGAACCGGTCCGAGCACAACTGGCGGATAATCGCCCGCCCGGATTTGTATCCAAACCTAATAAACCGAAAAAGTATCCATAAAGATCCGAAAGTATCCATAAATATCCGAACTACATGAAAATAACTCAACTTGAAAATGACTTAATTGCCTCGCAGCTTCATCACTGCAATGGCAAAAATAGGAATAAACATACAGCATACAACATTCATCATAGGCTAAAACATACAAAGATACACCATTGTGTCAGGACAAAAGAGGCAAGTAAGGCAACAAATCTTTTACATTTAATCAAGAAGCCTCAGAACACATTCATCATAGGCTGTGGACCGACGAGTTTCATCAAGTGGTCAAGCCGTTGAAGCTTCCGTATTCTCTTCACCAAAATGATATTGCAAAGGGTCATCCACAGATTCTTCAAGCTACACAAGAAGAGTTAAATCAATTAAAATATCATAAAATACAAAAAAAAAAAATACACAAGAAGAGTTAAAAACATATTACAATGCTTTGTCCGCGACCTTTCTTCAATCCATACATCTCTTTAACCCAATCGCCTCCACAAAGAAGCATCTCAACCGTTGACGTTTTCATTGATGCTCTTTTAGGATCAATTACTCGCTTGCCCGCACTAAAAGTGGATTCCGAAGCAACAGTTGTAACCGGAATAGAGAGAATATCTTTTGCCATTCTAGAAAGAATAGGATATTTGGCTTCATTAGCCATCCACCAAGTTAACACATCAAACTTAATCCCTTTGGCACATTTCAATGGAACCTCTCCCAAATAAATTCAAGATCGTATTTAGAAGTGTCAATACCATCATCAGCTTAAGGAACGTTTCAACGCTTCTTCCCTAATTCCTGCACAAGAAGCAAAAGCTTCGGATATTTGGGAAAGCTTTTGAGGGCCAACATTAAGTCATGGGATCGTTTCATAGAGCTTAAACAAGGAGGATAACTTATTCGACAATTCCGCTTGATACATTTTACGTCATCACCATTTGGATACAAGAATCGATAAACTCATACAATGAAAATCATTTTATACCTAATACAAATGGCAACATATTAACCTCAGAATATGCAACTCATCATTGGTATTTTAGTTACCAAAAATGCAGAATAGGCAAACTGTTATGCAACTGAAATGCAGAAATAGGCAAACTGTTATGCAAATGGCAACACAAATGTCCTCAGAATACTGTTATGTCATCATTGGCATAATGGTTACCACAAATGCATAATAGGCAACAGAATACACTGGCAACAAGCTCAGAAATGGAAACACAAACAACCTCAAAATAGGCATTATAGTTACCATAAATGCAGAATAGGCAACAGAATAGGCAACACAAATAACCTCAGAATAGTTATGTCATCATTGGCAACAGAATAGGCAACACAGAATAGGCAACACCAGAATAGGCAACACCAGAATAGGCAAAACAGAATAAGCAACACCAGAATAGGCAACAACAGAATAGGCAACAACAGATCAAGCAACAACAAATTAAGGTACCTTGGATCAAGCACAACCCCAATGGATATCAAGAGATTACTTTGCGACCAATACTTGTCATATTTAAGCTTCATTTCCATTGCAAGTATACCCAAGTGTTGATTAAGGGGACTTTCACATTGCTGATCCAAGAGCACCTTAACTCTATACAATTCAGCTAGAAACAGGTTTACAGTTGGGTAAGATGTGCCACTAATTATCTCAGTAACATCACCAAACACTTCCAGAAACTTGCATATATCACAAATGACATTCCAATCAGTAGGATCAAGCAAATAGTGTGTAAATGCACCATTTTCTTCTGCATATCTGGGCCATACTGTTCTGTATAAGTAAGCAGTGGACAACATCAACCAGGTGGAATTCCATCTAGTTTTGGTATCCAATACTAGCATCTTTCCCTCAAGTTGTAACTCAGTCAGTATCTTTTTAAATGCTCTACATCTTGACTCAGAATTCAACAAATACCTCACACCACTTCTGACCTTATCAACCACTGGCTTGATTATATCAAGTCCATCTTGAACTAGCAAGTTCAAGATGTGTGCACAACATCTAACATGGAACAGTTGCCCCTCAAGAGGGAGGTTCAATCTATTACTAAAATCAGACTTCAATCTAGAAATGCAATTATCATTTACAATACGATTTCACATAGAAATTAAAATGCTTTTACCTCTAGCATTAGATTTAAGATTATACCAATTACATGCATGTGGTATGATGAAAATATTTTAAAAACTTATCTTCCATATTCGGAATCATATCTCTAGCAACATAATCATTTCTATGTTTAGTCATATGAATGGAGAGATTAACGACACATTCTAAAGCAAGATGAATATTTGGCTCGGATTGAATTGAAAAAACTTTAGTATAATCTTTAAGTGGCTCTAGAAACTTAAGTACCTTGGCAATAATGTTTCCACTAGTATATGTGAGTGGTACATAATACTCACCAATCGAGCATACTACATAAAAATCGGAGATTTCTTCCTTTATACATATATGCACGAATCCAAGAGATCGTGAAGTCGAGTTCCATCTAGCTTCACAATCCAAATTAATTTGTTAAACTTTAATGGAAGCCCAACCAGTTTTTATATTCATGTCTTCTATTCGCCATGGCGCCATTACCAAATAAAATTAACGTTTTTTACTTAATTGGTAAAAATAAACTCATCCCAAACAACTTTTATTCCATCTTTAGCAACTAATTGAAGGACGTGACATAAACATCTAACATGAAAAAGTTCACTAAAATCCGGTTTAATAGGCATCTTTAATTTTTCGATTGAAACGGTATTAGCGACGCATTATCAAATGAAATTGAAGTAATCCTATTCAAACATTTGTAATCATTGGCACATGCGAGTATACCTTCCGAAATTTGAATATTGTTATGTTTAGCAATCGATCTAAAATATATAATTCTCCTTTGTAAGACCCAATCTTGATCAATCCAATGACATGTTACACACATTATATCAAAATCCAAAAAGACACCAATATCACTAGTCAAACACATTTTATAAGGCAAATTCATAAGAGTGTTACCTAGAAGATCTCTTTCATTTTTAAAATATTTAAAAGCATAGGTTCGTAAAACGACATTTTGAATCCATTTAGTAAAACGCCATCCATCACAATGATTAAAAGGCAAAGAACTACCGATTACAAATTTCATAGTTTCAATCCTATAAGCCAAAATACTAAAAAAAAAGTTCTTACCGGTTTGGATATCAATAGTTCCTTGTGTACCACCCTCCCCACCGCTATCTTTAGTGATCTTATGACCCGCTAAGTGTCTCAGGCACCGTCTCCCCTTTACCCCACCCGCTTTTCCATGATAGTAGCCTTTACAATTTATACAAGTTGCCGCTTGTTTTCACGGCCCATATTAAAATATTTTCAAATCTATGAAGTTTTTTTCCTTTCATTAGTAGTCTCCATAGCACTAGATCGTGAGAGTTAATAATGGTAGTTCATCCATATGATTATCATCCTCTCTAAATTAAATATAATCATTAGACATAGACATACTAGCACTAGCACTATGAACATTTTTACCAAGATTGATGCTTTTGATGCCATTAATTTAGAAGAACAAATATCACAAATTTATAAAAAAGTTGTACACACTTAACCGGAGATGAAGCAACGTAGGATTGTAGATTGTAGATTGCAATGAAGTCCATCAAAGTAGAGTCCAACTTGGTGAGTTGGTGACCCAATTAAAGAAAGAATTGAATAGAAACAAAAAAGCAAATAAATAGGTTAAGACAAAATAAAGAGACTACGTAGATTTCATGTATAAAGGAGAATGAAAGTAAATGGGATATATTTTTGACAAATGACATCATAAATTACTCACCACAAGGAAAGAACTGACATTGAATCTCATCTATCTCTCCTTTCATGTACTTTGGCTTTGACTAAATTAGATTTAAATTTTGAGTTAATTATCGTAATATTATAAATTGAATGTCCAATTTTAGTATTTATTATTTTTTCACTGAAAAAACTGAATAGGAACGAATAGCATCGAACAATACCGATAAAATCGACTTACCGAACCGAACAAAATCGAAATCGAATTGAGCAAAACCAATCTGAAAATCGTAAAAAATTGGACGAGGGAGTATTAGACTTATACCTCTGTATTTATAAGTAAAAGTATAGAATAGCGATTTTAACGCTAATCTCTCTGGTCAAGATTTTTCTCCGAATTTGGGGAAAAAATGCATTCATTCGGGTACAGAATAAACGCTCTGCTAACATTCTCCGTTACGATTCTGGCGCTAATGTGCGCCATTGCTTCCTTCTCCGACAACTTCAATTCTCCTTCTCCTTCTTCAGAAGTCCAGGTTATGAAAATAGATCTTCTTCGATTTTATTTATATTTAGCATACGCTTTTCCACTAGGCTATTCGATTAACTCGATTTTATTTGTGTTGTTATTTTGACTTTGATCGATGTTTTATAGGTTATGAAAATTAATTGGTTTCAGAAAAGCCTAATGGAGATGACGAGGTCAATTTAGTGCTTGTCGTGTTTGATTTTCAATTGTCAAAATTAACCAACTTTGTAGGTTAATTGGATAAACATAAATTTTATTTCAATGAAAATTGTTCTATTATTATGTTCGGAGTATTTGTTAGTACTAGTAGATACTTTCTCCAATCCAAAATGATCCACTTTTTCGCATATCGAGGGGAGATCACTTATTAGAATTCATTTTACACACCTCTTCTGTATGATTTTACTATCTATTGAATTTACTGCTCTATTGAAATTATATAATTATCACTGTATAAGGTATTGTCTCATAGATACCTTCGACATGGTTTTCCGTTATTAAATATTCGATGTTTGCTAATCTGCATCAGACTGTTCAGTTGCCTGTGTATATCATGTGTGTGTAGTCTGTCAAGTTCATATCAATTCTATTAAGTTTCCATCACTTAATGGTTTCCATATACATCTTAAATCTCAATTCGTGATTTTTGTTAACTTGTATTCATTCTCCTCATAGGGAGTTAAACCACTGCATGGAAATGAAGATATCCCTTTCCTTCTTAATTTCTGTTATTTGATTTCTCTCTAAATGCTAGCTTTGACTTTGAATATTTCAGCAAAACTTTGCAGTCCCTATTTACTTGAATAAAATATAGTATCACGGAATTTCCATCTTAAAACTCGTAATCTGTGTGAGTGTGTATTATTAACTCTATTATTCTCACCTGTTTATAATTTCGTAGATGCTATGTTGCACTCAAGTATTTGTACAACAATACTTTGTTGATTGCATCTAGCTTCAACTTTACTATACAAGGTTTGATAATTCATTTATTATAAAAGTTGTTATGATGACTGGCCTGTTGGGACACTTGAAGTTGGTTAGTTATGTAACGGAAAGATTGATTGGTGATTTCGATTAGACCTTACAAAAATTGGGAAAAGTCATTAAGACAATAATATCCCTTGAAAGATTTTGAACAAATGGGAAAAACTTCTTTTCACTTTGAATATGAAGGAAAATCCAAATTACATTCTTAAATACTATATTTATGGTATCCTTTGAGTCTTGTAAGGTTTTAAAAAGCAAGAGAGTGGGTAAGAATAGCAGAGGTCCTAATTTATAGGGTTCATGGCCAAAGATAGGGAAGAGAGAATGCCAAGGAATGGTGATCATGCACATTATCTTCTATCTTCACGGCATGCAACTTATTATTGATGACATTGAAAATTGATAAATTATTTCTTCGCTTTTCTTATGCTATTGACATGTAAACCTATTAGTTCTTTTCTCATATCATCTTGATTGAAATGCTATTTCAAAACCATCTCTTTCTTTTGTATGTCTTGTCTTATTATGCTCATGTAAAAACGAAAATTCATCCCTTGTTCACAGGTTTTTGTATTTTTGGCAGCAGAATATCAGACTCCAAAGAATGTACTGAATCAGGTAGATTATTAATTTTAATCTATTCTCACAGTCACATGATCTTCTAATGACCTCTTATAAATTCTATGATGTTATTGGTACGATATAAATAAGCAAGTATTCTTATTAAATTCCTTTGCGGCAATGTAGGTTTATGTTATCCAAGAATTTATACTCCAAATCTCTCTTATTAATGCACCTAAGTTACTTTTTCAGTATGTTTTACATTCTAGTTAGCACAAAAATTCTGGTAATTTATCCCCAAAGTTTTATTACTTGACATCTTATTTCCGATGTGTGATTCTGGCACATCTTCGTGCACAATTTGGTTGATGCATTATTGAAGATAACTGCTCTTTCGATCATTTCTGATGAATGGTGAAGATTTTATGACCTCTTAGTGATATTTTTCTTCTTCCGTTTTACTACTCCCTCCTGTTTAAGGGCTTGTTGTTGGTATTTGGTCTCTGCATGCTCGATAGGTCTTTTTTTATTTTCTATGTAAGTTTATTGGTCGCAAATTGCTTGATAAGTCAGATGATTATCTGGTTACAATTGAAATGGGAAGTAAACAACATTCCTGCCATCACTCTAAAATCAGATTTGGTGGACTATATTTATCAACTGATTTTGGGTCTTGAAACTATTTTTTCCAGATATCATTGTGGGATGGCATTATACCTGCTAAAGAACATGCAAGTTTCAAGATTCAGGCCACAAACAAGTACCGTTTCACCGACCAAGTGAGCAATTTAATATGTTTTCCCAATTATATTTGACAAATTGCCTTCTTTTTCTTTTGTTTCTTACATGTGGTTCTTATCTGGCTCTGTTCAGGGAAGCAATCTCCGGGGTAAAGAGTTTAACTTAACGTTGCACTGGCATGTCATGCCCAAGACTGGGAAGATGTTTGCGGACAAATTAGTGATGCCTGGTTACCACCTACCCAAAGCTTACAGATGAGACCATCTCTCTTCTAAGCCATCAGTGCCAGAAACAGTCCCTGGTGCAAATAGAACCACCACAAGAGCGGGGTAGAAGTGCTTCCTACGGATTAGGGAAGTACAATTGTAACATTACGTTCCAAGACATATTGAAAAGATATTACCATTGAAAACATAAATGTTCAGTTCTAATGGAGACTTTTTCATAACTTCTCTTCCTTTTGGTCTTGATCGTCTCTTAAAATCAATCGTTCTTTTTTTAATTGTTCAAATTTGATGATATACATACCACCAGAGTCTCACACCATTAGTGTAGAGTAAAGTGCCTGGTTTAGTTGCAAGTAACTATCCCTATGGTAGGAATTGACACATAAACTGGAACAGGTGGTCTCATTTCCCAACGAGTAGAGAGAAAAGGCGAGAATCGGTAAGGAAGAATACTCTGGGGTTCTAATGTCATACTGTATTTCATACTCAAGTTTATCATCTCTTGAGAATTTAATTGCATAGTCAAGTAATTTTCAGCACTTAAATTGCCAGTATTGCTTCACTGCGCATTCAAGCAATTTTTAGCACTATAATTGCCAGTAATGTTGCAGCTCTAAAGTATATTTCTTTGATGCTTTCCTCAAGATATTTTACCCTATAATTTTTTGTGTGATCCGTTTAGCTTGACCTTTTGCTGATAGAGATAACAAAATACATGAGCTAAATGGGTGTGAAAATGAATACTCCAGGTTCAGAAGCCTCCTCCATAAATCTTAGAATCAAATCTAATTGTATTGACAGAATCCAATGGAAGGTACCTTTAAAGGGTATTGTAACTTGGCCTTGGGCCGAGGTTGGGGCCAGAGTCATCAGCACACGAATAATCGAGTACATGGCGAATGAATAGCAAATAGAAAAATGAAACCGTTTAACGTGATAAACAAAGCCTCTGGCTGTCGGGTGAAGCTGGCAAAGCTAATATTTGAAAAGCAGCAAATATAATCTGGCTTGTCGAAACCGCAGTTTCAGCGTATAATTATTATATACCGACAAAAGCTACGAAAGAAAATAAAAAGTAGCAATTGAGATGCTTGATCATGTCGCCAATGCTTAAGTAGATGCGTAGCTACTTTCGACTAAGCGTCGTCGTCCATGACAGCTGGCGTAAAGGCAGCCGTCGAGGAAATAAGGAATTAAATTTATGAAAGGCCAGTGAATCTGAATATCGCGATGTCAGCCTTGTCTGGCATGAGGATAAGCTGAGAGTTCGTTCACACTTATCCCCTTAGTATCTGTATGAAGTATTATATATTTTTACATAGTCTTTCTCAATTTTGATAAATCTTTTTACTTAATGGCTTTATTAATATAGATAAAGCTTAGCGTCGGCCGAAACTATTTCATGTTGATCTGAGCTTAATCCTTAGGAAATATACATTATCTATTCTCATGACATTTCGGTAGCGCAACTCGATATTCGTAAGCTTAGGGATACCTTCGTAATCTGATCTACGATTGAAACTTCTGGCTCAGGTGTTAACTATCGTAGTTCGCTTAAAATTGTTACTTTCCACGAATCGTAGTCATTGTGCTGTTGTTATCAGGAATATTTATAATAGGAATACCAGCGTTGTTCGTTATCTTGTCTGTTAATAGCGTATGTCTTTTAAATCGAGATAGCACTAGCGTGAGGAATTATGTAGGAGTGCTCGTTTAGTATATTGAAGCTTTATTAGCCCAATAGTATCGGCGTCGTGATTGGATCGCCTTTTATATACCAACGCATTTGAATCACAATTTTAAAGCGCGTATATAAAATATAAATCAGCGCGTCGTATAGATGAGCATAAACTTCGGTTTATAATGTTAACATCTTTCTTGTTACCCATTTCAAATGTTATACCGGTAAATGATATTTCAGCTTTTAGCATGAAGAGATATGCAATGATGAATACAGCTGGGATCGCGAGGAAATCGATAATATGAACCGTAATCGACGTCTGATTAGATATCGATTAAACCAATGACGCCTAGCGTGTCGATACGATATCAGCAAAAAGTAAATGAGTGCGTAAAAGCGTATAAATGAATCGTAAGCGTATCATGGCTTGTAGAAAAGTCTAAGCGGCGTATGGCACAACCAAATAGACTGTAGCAGCGACCAAACCAATGGCTGTTATACAAGCCAAATAACTCAGTAAACTCAATATTTCGGCAACTCAGTAGCCTTGATAAATAGTATCAACCTAATGACTTCAGCAATGAGTAATAAACAACGACTAAAGCAAATAGTATCATTCAGCAATTTCAGCAAAGAGTGTCATTTCAGCAACCTCTGGCTGATATAAGTGGGATTTACTGCAATTGTCTGGCGTATAATCGACACCAGCGCAGGGGAGAAAACATCTTAAAATCGGCGTAAGCTATCAGCGAGATAAATAACGAGGTTGAGCCCGATCGTAGAATGGATTCTTGAAATGCGAGGCATTTCGCTGGTCGTCACTTGGAGCGAGCCGAATCTTGGGACAAATCATTCCGTGACGGCGTCGACTCACGGTGACAGCGTCGACTCGTATACCCAACTCTTACTGTCATTCCGTGTGTCTATCATTTCGTAGGCCAGCGTATGAGCAATGGCGAGGAAATAACAACTTTCGTCCAGAAACACCAAAAAGTAAATGCGTTACGAGGAAGCGAATACAGCGCGAGCCAAAAGCGCGCGATCAATATATATATAACAGCAACGTAAATGGTACCGTATAGTGGAATAGCAGTGAAACGTATCACCGAAGGCAGCGGCCAGCGAAATACAACCCGAAGCGTATTATACTTTATACATGCGATAAGTAAAACTCGTGAGATTAGTCGCTACGCAGCTGGTAAATAAAACTCCACCTTGTCCTTGGCAGCGGACGCACCCGCGTCAGCCTTTAAAAGCATTCAAAATTATAATTAATCTTTATATGGCAATGGCAATATAATATTACACTACGTATATATAATACCATTACCGATACCCCCGAAAATAGCCCCAACCAAAGTTCCCCGACATGACACTTATTCGACTTAAGTTATGGCCTTTCTTATTAATGATCGAGTTCGATTCTTAGTTTGAAGGTCACAACGTTCAGATATTAACAATTGTCATCGCGTTTTAAATGTCTTTTAATCTCAGTCGATCTTATTTATCCAGAACACAAAGCTAGTAATATCCAGAGCGTTCTACAATCGCGCCGAAATCCACGGCTTACGCTCGAAAGCGAACTGAAATCGGAGGTCGAAATGCTGACTTCTATCGTTTCAAACACCGTTTAGAAAAACTTCTGAAAGTCAATAGTCAATATGTTATCGGCGTTTTCAGCGCGTAAATAAATGGTGTCGAAATTTGTTATACGATGTCTGGCTTAAATGAAAATGATTATGCGCCAATAAGCGTGAAATTTCAGAAGTCGACTCAGGTCTCAAAAGTCGACATCATACTGGCTTCGAAAATCTTTCCGAAAGATTTGAGCTTTCTTACATGAAGCGTAGAGAATGTCTAGAATCTCTAGGAAAATTTCGGAATATTTCGCCGAATGAGGGAAGAAAATTGAAAAAAAATTTTTTTTTGAGGTGAAGGCAAGAATTTCGGTAATTTAAGATGGAGGAAGAAAAGAATATGATTTGGATGATGATGGTAAAGGCAGGATAAGTATAAAAAAAAAAGATGCCGTGGGGTCCAGCGCATGAAATATCACCGAGCTTTAACCGACTTTGTCGTTGGGTTTTCGGTTTAGTTTTACTGTACCGGTTTTAGCAATGGCAACTCACAGCGTAAATTTAGCTTCTTTTTGAATAATATCATTCCGTTTCAATTAAAACTTTAAAATGCTCCAAAGCCCAGAAATATCACTAAGCCAGAAGCCAGATTATTTGTATTTCGACTATTAAAACTTCCAAATTTTTTCGATTTCTCCTCGAAATATTCATGAAACGTAGTATCTTATTCGTAATATTAATGCGAACGAGTTATTCTGGTATCTTTCCACATTTCAAATGACCCGGCTGTCTTTGTGAGAGTTTGGATAAAATACCGTCGATGTTAAAGAATGAATCGGCACATTTATAAAATTACACCATACTAGCAAAGTTCATGTATATAGTAATTTAAGTTTGGCACTTTTCGATTAATCTTGGGTTTATTTTGATAGTTGAGATTACGATAAGCACACAATCTCTTCTCGCATAATAAGATGCAAATCTTGACATCGAGGGTCGAAGGTATGATCTACACTATTTAGGCTTAATTCGATTATCTTTTCGGATGCGATTAATAACACATACGATTATTGTCTTTGCTTAACAATTTGTGTACCGAAAGCAACTGATATTTGTGTCAAATAAAACTCGATAGTACATTTAAAGGTGTACCCATTTATTTACTAAAAGCGATTTTCCAATCGCGTTCTCAAGATGACAAGTAAAAAATCACTATAAACATGCAGCTAGCAAAGTAAAGAATTTGATGTTATTAATTCATTATACCATTTATTTACTCTGAAGTATTATGACTAATAGCTAGCAAAGTAACACTACTATCACTAATTCAAAAAATTCTTTACTCTGAAGTATGACATATTTTGTTGGAACCAATAATGAAGTACCAAATGAGGTACTTCTCCGTTGCGGGTATTTTTTTAATTTAGATGTACCTTAAAAACAGATAGCAAAGAAGGCAGTAAATATGATGCCCATTTGGATGAATTTATTGCCTATTTTGATTAAATCAGATGATAAGCAAGTACTTACGGAGTAGTATTTGGTAATTTGCATATAGGTCTACTTCTAATAATATGGACCACCGTTTATGCTTATATTTAATGTATGTAATGATTGATGTAGACTCGAGCTATTTGAGCAGATTTATGTGGACTATGTAAAGTTTTGTGTTTAGTATCTTACAGCATGTACATCAACTCTCCTTAAAAAAAATTCAAAATTCATTTCCAAATATTATTCTTTTATTTTTTGCAATTAGATTTTCATATATATTCTTTAGAAAATTTTTTATTATTCATTTCAATATTAAAAAAATAAAAAAAGAGTATAAATTTAGGGAATAAAGAGAGTGGATGAATAATTTTATGGAGGCAAATTTATTTTAGGAAATGCGATTTTTTATTTTTAATAATTTCAGCCTATATTTTAGTTTTTAGAAAATCTGATGCACATACATGATTTTATATTGTCCGTGTAATTGTACTATATGTAGGTTGGTTTGCCATAATGAAAGAAATATGTCCTACACAACATTGATATGTTTACTCTAGTTGGGGTTGATAGTTGGAGAAGGGAGTCATCCTCCTTTTATTTACCTAATCTTAAGATCCAAAGGATCGGTTTAATAGTAAAATGATCTAAAGGGATTAGTAGTAAAATGACAGTTTCAACTAGACAATTCAAAGATTGCTAAGTTTAAACTCCACTAATCCACAAAAAGGAGCCATGTCTAAGAAACTCTGTAAGCACTCAATTTTCCATGTCCTTATATTGGGACACCATCCTACTAATTTCATTCAATAAAAAGAAAAAACTAAGCTTAAGATTATAATCTAACTTTTTATTTTCGAAATTTAACCTCAAAATTTAAAATTGAGCATTTTAATTTGTCCTTCAAAATAAACTCTATATGGAATTGATAATTTAATAAAAAGTCGACCTCGTGATGGAAATAAACACGAACTCAAAGGCAAAATCGAACATGTAAAACTACAATCATCAAGATGAAACAAGTAAACAACCGTTATAGTTCAGGGTAAAATGAAATTAATCTTTTTTTCAAAACATTGATATTTCACGAAAAATCCATATGATAGGAGTAGTGTTGTTATTGGTGGTCAGGTCAGGAGTATTAGGCAAAATTTGGGTGAAAAGAGATCTAAAACTATTATAGGTTTGGTCGTAAGAAAAATTTGGATCGCGTGGGAGCCAGGTAAAACTAAGTGGAGTATCAGAAAATATAGGTATTTTTAGTGCGGATTTTAGATATTTTGATCAGGATTTTGAATATTTTAGATATATATCGAGGGTACGGTATATTTATCGAGGATTTATCGGTCCGTATAAAATCCGATATCTTAACTTAAAAAAACCCGTTCCTGATCCATTAATTTATATTATAAGTATCAATTCGATTCTCGAGTGGTTTCTCATTACCCGAATCATTAACAACACATAGGAGGAATGAAAAACAGATGCAAATGCACCAATTTTGCAGTTTGCACGTGAAAAATGATTCTCAAAATTGAAACCAATCAAGAAAAGGCCAACAAATGTGGGTTTAAACAATGATGAATCAACAAAATACAGCCAAAATGTAGGATCACTATGTCCTAAATCCATTATTGTTTGAATATTACCCACCAAACTCCCTCAGCACTCCATTTACGACTCCCTTACTTTTTTTTGTCCCAATTTAATTGTCCCATTCCCTTTTCAATAATTAATAATTATTCATTTTTATCCACTTTTTAAATAATTGTTGCTTATATTTAGGTACCCTTTTCCTATTTATAAAAAAAATTCAAGATTTTGAGATTTTATAAAAAAAAATTCAAACTTTTGAAGAAAATTAAGGTGCAAAAATGGAGGTTCGAGCTAGAGCACCTGGGAAAATCATATTAGCTGGAGAACATGCAGTGGTGCATGGATCAACTGCTGTTGCAGCTGCTATAGATCTGTATACTTATGTCTCCCTCCGTTTTCCTACTCCTGATGGTTGGTTTTCTTGATTTATGGCATGCCCTTTTGTTGTTTTTTGTGAAATTTTTGTTTATTCATGATTTGGGATTAAATTGATGTTTGTGTTGATTAATGTGTAGAATTTGGAATTGGGTTTGGTTTTGATCTTTAAGTCATTGATCAATTGTCAAACTGATTTTTATTTATCAAAATACGCACTTTTTCTCATAATTTTTGCATGTCGAAATACCTTTTTATTAAGCCAGGAGTTTGAGAATTATGAAATTTTTATTATTTAAGCGTAATAGGTTAGGCCAATCAGAATTATAGAGGCTGGGTGAAAGTCGATAAGCTGATAAGTTTGAAGAATTTATGTGAAGCTTCATAGTGTAAAGAAACTGGAGTTATTATTGTGGGGCACGTTGGAATTAATCGCAATCACGATTGATCGTTAAGAGCCCACATTATGTAATATGACATTCGCCTTATACCCGGCTTATTATAAAAGCTAAAATATATTTGGTTTGAGAATTAGGAAATAACGTATTTTCACCCACTCAGGTTATCGCGTGCGTCGTATAATTATAGGTTATCGTGCATCGTATATTAAATACTATGCAAAAATGATGATTTTAAATGATTGTTATCACACAGGTATATACGTACATATCTTGGAAATCACAAAATTAAAATTAATTTATCGAAGTAATTTTTCGTTATGATATATCGATATTTTGACATTAAGGGGGAGAATAGTATCTGTTGAAAAATGAAATTTATCTTAAATTAAAATATCAGCCCATATTAGATGATCACAAAATGAATAAATATGAGCTTGATTCGAGGAGAAAATATAAATCTCACAGGATGATGAAGCGAAATTTTTATGCGTATATCACGGATATGCCTTATTTTTTTCACTTATTTGAGGTTTTAATCTGGCTTGGGTTTTCACAGTAAAGGTTTTAGCGAGACGTGTGCTTGTTGATTAGGCGTTCGCGGGGAGTGTTATAGATACCAATGGATGTGGTAGTCGTCAGTAAATGCTTTGTTTAGCGAAAGAGATAAGCTTGTTGATTAAGGAAGAAAGTAGGCTTCTTTGTTTCACCGGGATTATCTGTATGTATATTGTATCTTGGAAATACATAAATAGGCCAGCTGTAATGGAGTATTTTTTTTAGAGGCTTCTGAGGTGAATGCTTCTGATAATGCTAGCCTCATCTTGGTAATTGAATCATCCAGTTTTTTTATCGATAATTCGAAGATTAATTAGGGTATTTTGTAAATTTTTTGATTTTTTGATTTTTGCCGTTTCGAGGAAAAGCGCCATGCAGCGTTAATTGCTTTCGCACGTCATCTAATTATAGCGCTATGATATATTTTGGATTTGTTGTACAATTTTACTCGATTCGGTTTAACTTTTCATTTTATTGTTTTATTTTCGTACATTTTTTAGGTTATAGTTTATGTTTAGATGATTAAATGAATTGATTTTTAAAGCGTCGATATAATTTTATTAATTATTCATCATCATTGGATCAAAAATTCGAATTCAATATATATGGAGAAACCTTGCTTCACATTCGAAAAATAATTTAATGGTTCTATTATTTATATATATATTTAATCGTATATGGTGTAGTAAAACGTATTTGTATTATTTTATCCCCGAGGATAATAATATAGAACATATGGATTTTTTTTTTTACGTATTAGTGAAGTCGGTGTGATGCAATACATGTAGTATAGTATTCGTAGTGATAATTTTATGCGAGTAATCTCATTTTCTTGGAGTTTAAATATGATATTTTAATTTTTTGCCATTCGGGAAAAATAAGTCTCCAACGTGCATTAATTGAATTTCACTTGCGCCCTATAATTATAGCATACCTGATATATTTTCGGTTGTTGCTTATTTTACTCGATTCGGTTTATCTTTTTGATTTTTATTCTTTTATTTTCCTTAAACTTTTAGGTTATGTTTTTTGTTTAGATGATTTATAATTGATTTTAAAGCATTCGATATAATTCTTCCCAATTATTAATTTATCATGGGTCGAAAACTTCGAATTGAATATATATGGAGCCGAAACTTCTTTTTCAAAAACCCAGCAATATTAATGGTTCTATTGTTTATATACATGGAAATCTGTCTTAGCGTCTTAATTTGTAGTATTCGAGTTGTGGAATGAATCTGGCGGCTTGTGAAAGGAAGCGTGTGTATTCACAATCCCAGCCAGCAATAGCAATATGGGCGTGCGACACCAAACGAAATATGAAGAATTCGCTTTAAATTAAATCACATAACCAATATATATATATATAAATTGATTTCATGATATTCTTTATTAATAGCATAAACAAATGTGAAACAAAATGGTATAAAAGAATATAACATCACTGAATATGTGTAAAAAGAATCATCATATTAGAAATGCACGTAAGCTAACGTAAAAGCGTATATATATCGTAGCGTATAGTATCATTATTTCATATACTTGAGAATGGATCTGCATTTCCGAATTTAGTAACGTGTGTATTCACAATTTTAAGTGTCGATCCTAGACTAAGCGATGGTCCGGAGATATGGATTTATGCGTGAACTCCTACTTTATTTTAAATTCGTGACTTGTCTTAAATCGCCTCCTCTTTTGTGGCGATCACAGACAGCGATAGTGCAGGGATGTCGTATATCCACTGTCTGAGGAACTGGGTATTATATCGAACATATCTCTGAAAATGTTGGCAATTATTAAGCGAAATCCGTGGAGTTAAGTATCGTAATGGGATCGTGAATCTTACATGAAATCTGCAACTTGGATTACTTTCGAATGAGCGTCGATTTGAATATTAGTACCACTCACTGTATTGATAAATCTAACTAATCTATGGCGTTAATGGCGTCGATACGAAATCATGAATTAGTTAACTTGGTGTATCACGATCGCATGTTAGAAACCACCATGCTTATATGTGTTGGTATCACTATTCCCCAACAAAGCTATGACGTAATATTTCAAAAGCGATAATTTAAAAACAACCACCGATATTTTTTGAAGACCCTAATAATCAAAATAGTTAAAATAAACGATATTCCAAACACATAATATTCCATATTCCAAAAAAACTCAATCTTTTCAATGTTTATCACACAAATTGGATTCAAAACTAAATTATTATTAATTCTATGAATTGGCTTCAAAACTACACTTTTTGAAACTATTTCTTACTATGTCTAAACTCATGTTTAACCACTCCAAACATTAAACAACATGCAAAAATAATTAATTCTAACAACACAATACTTTAATTCTAAAAAAATTCATTCAACATAGTATTATGAAACCAATTCAATATAGTATTATACAACTGCATTCAGCATAAAATAGTGTAATTTTATTCACGTTGAAAAAATAAAATTAATTTTAATGCTCGAAAAAAACTTGTGGGTTTCAGCTTTGTCTTACTACATTTTTTCTTGTCTTTCAGCTTACTTTTGTTTTGCAATTCTTTTAATGGTGATTTCTTCTCAAAATCTATACCATACCATGATTTCGTTTTGTTATTCTTACAAATTTTGTGGGTTTGGTAAAACTTGTTTGTGGGTTTTGGTGAACTTTGTTTTTTGGATTAAATGTCGTTGATTCGAGAATATTTTCACCTAAGAGTAAATTAATTGTTATGATTTGGTGAGATTGAGAGAAATTAGGGGAATAAATTTTTTGGGAATGAATTGATTAAGGGGTGAAGCGAAATTAGGGGGCAGTTTTTGGGGAGAGAGATTTCGATTTTTATTTATTTAATTAAAATATTAAATTCTGCGATTTTAATGTTGTAAGTCCTGGATTCCATAATGAGCCACTATATTCATTGTTACATGGTAGAATCCTTAAATGAAAATCCTTTATTAGTCATAAGGTATATGGTGGTATTGAGAATTCGTAAAGTTTCATAATTAAATTAATTGATATTAACATGATTAATAGGAGTAATCTAACTCTTAAACTTAAAAACTCACATGAAATTTCGTAATATTTCAATGCGGAAGTTTTTTCACACACCAAATGTTTATAGCCCCTGTCATTAATAGATGATATGGACCACTAAATATTTGACAGCTCATTTAAGAGTACAACTCAGCAATTAACCAACAACTTTAACTACCATGGTTCCTTTTTCTATTTCAGCTCTCCAACTGTTTGATGAAATGCTGCAATGATGTTGAACATAAGTGATACTCCGTAGTATTATTACATCTCAATGAACACCACCACCAGTTACAACAACCATCTTCAACACAACAACTAACCAATCACAACCATATTAGCTAAATTTTGAGAGACTTATACGCTAATTTCTATAGTTTCCATCATCTGGGCTCAAAAACCAGCAAACAACATTTTCGGCTAAAGTAATAAAATGCCACCATGTGTCGCACTCTCCTCCTAGTATTGAGATGTGAGAGGATAAAACTTTCACATGCTTACCATAAACGGTAATGACTAATTTTGGAGTATCCCTTATACTTACTTGTCGGATATTTGATGATTTCGGTATCGAGTGTGTTCGGCCTATTCCCCACCACACTTTCAAGTACACGACAACCGATCTTTAAGAGCCTAATACAAGGAGCTCACATGAAGATATTGTAAAAGACCCGAGAGTTCGGAGACAACCTTCCCGCCCGTTCATACAGTATAACTGCGTCGAGATAATTGCACAAACAATCCCTGAAGTTTGCCAAAATACAAGACTTAGTTTTCAGAATTTGCATTGATACACAATTAATTTCTGGAGTTAAAAATACATTGCACGAATGATCATTTTCAAACTGGAGATATATTCTAATGACTCATTATCGTTTTAGTCAAACATATCTAAGTATAATTTAGTCTAATTTCTTTTAAAAAAACGTTGATCCACCATTAATATATAATGATTAATATTTAAAAATGATCATTCGTGTAACATATTTGTAACTTTAGTCTTTTAAAGACAAATTGTACACCAATGCAAGTAGGGATCTATTAAATCTTGATTTTTTAATAAATTTGTGGAGATAATTGCACAAACAGATAAGGAGTACTATACTTGACAACCCAAAGAACATAACAATCTGAACATATACTCAAATACGAGATCTGTCACATGTATAAGAGATCCAAATTCTTAAAACGCCTATTTTATAATCGGACCATCAAATCCTAGAAAAATTTGTCTCCCAATATGCACACTAAACCATCCCAATATGCACACTAAACAATTACAACCACTTCACCAAACTCAGTTAATTAACCTGCATGGACATACATACATGCAAGTAGTACTATATGTGGTGCCAGCAAATACGATCAAAGTCTCGAGATTTAAATGAGTCTCATTCATATCGTTGGGTTGCGCAATCAATGGGGGCATCAACTACCATTATCTTTATTTGGAAAGATCACTAGTATTTTATTCATTGTAAAATTATAGATTTAGGTCAATATACATACCATTTCAATAATTGATACGGATTACCAATGAACCTGCATTTTAAAATGTTCCACTTATAATGAGGTAAAAAATCCCAATAATTGAATTTTCCTTATCGTTTGTTTCTCTCTACATGAAACAGGACCTTACAAAAACGTGGTAATTAGGGTCAGGAAGTCTGTGGCTTTTGTCCGAGCAACGTGCAATATGGGACTTAGATTCTTGGTAATGATTAATGACCGTGACACTTCATTTTTTTTGTGTGTTTTTAATTCAAAATGAAGTGGTTCCTTATACGATGTGAAGCAAGTTCGTTAAGCAAGACGAGAATTACTACAACAGTTTGTAGGCCTCCATATTTTAGAAGCCGGAATATGTATTTTTAATATCGTTAAATTTGTTGTTTTGAAATATATTTTTTTAATATTTTTAAACGAAATTTTTTTATTTTTTATTAAAATTTATTGATATTTAAACAATCACCTCGAAAGTGAAAATACCTGTTAAAAATTATGGAGGACTTATACTATTAAGGAACCAATTTTTTCAATTTGCATTGGACCTTCAAAATCTTTGGACCAACTATGATGTGAATCCTAGTTAAAATACGAACAGAAAGGTTGCAGAAATCGCAAGAATATATCATCGGAAGGTTGATCGGGTACCCAAAAATCGATGCAATAACCAATGGAAAAAATCAAAGTTTCTGGAACTTCATCGAGGGACTTTTTGAGTATTGCAAATAAAGAACCAATTTCTTTCTTGGTAATAGTTACTTCGAGTATTGTAAATACTAAATTAGTGAATTCGATTTCGAGTAAATTAAAGCATAAATTTGACAAAATGAAACAACTTTATTTTCAGAAGAAACTTATCAGTAAATTGGTGCAAATAAATAATGTGAGATCGACATCGTCAATTATTGATATGGACTCAAATACATAAGCATGTTTATTAAGGTAAAAACCCTAACAAACATAGTTATTATATTATTACATCATTAATGATGTAAATAAACTAAGCCCAAACACAAAACATAAACACACAACCATAATACTCCTTCAAATTAACCTATAATCATTTCTGCAAAGGTGCAATAACCTTGGCCCAAGCAGGCCTAGAAGTGATCTCACTAACCCAAGCTTTCACATGTGCTCTAGATTCAAACATCTCCCAAGCTTTAGTATTCTTCAAATAATTCAAACTAGGCAAGTGATGCAAATCAACCAAGGAAAATTGATCCCCACCCAAGTACTTTGACTCTTTTAGTCTTGCTTCATAGACATCAAGAACCTTGGAAAGTTTTGTCTCAAATTCTTTGACCACAACTTCATCTCCTGATTGACCATAGAAGTGAGGCTTTACTACTAGTTCGTAGATGAGTTTTGAAGCGGCTGAATCATATTGTTGAGCCTCAACTTCCATCCATACAGATTGAATTGCCATCTTTTTTGGGTCTTGAGTTACTAGAGGGGTCCCTTTGTCGGCATAGGTGTGTGCAATGTATTGTGTTATTGCCCTTGACTCTGAAAAATTATTTAGAATTTACCATCATGATCATAAAATGATAGAAACGGATTTGAACTAAATCTGTAAAACTACTACTAAATGAGATCAAATTATTTATAATTAACTCAATAAATAACCTTATATTATGAAAAATTTAAAATAAAATAATGTTATGATATTGAAAATAGTAATAACTATTAACTGACCGAAGAGCTTCAGATCTCCATCTTCGAAGGCTGGAACTTGACCAAATGGCTACACATTCACCAATTTAAAAACACAAGATTAAATAAAGATGAGTGTTTGCATATATTAAGCTAAATTCAACATAGATCATATATATCATTATTATAGTAGCTTACATTGAGGGAAAGGAAAGAAGGATGTTTGTGTTCTCCTTTAGACAAATCAACAAGAACCAACTCATATTCAACACCTTTCTCAATTAGAGTAGCAAGAACTCTCTGGGTTGCTGTTGAAATCGGACTTCCATGGACTTTTATCGCCATCACAAAAATAATACTATGGCTAATTATGAAATAGGAATATAGGATATGCTATGAGACTAAGCGTTGGTGATACTACCGGGGTATTTATAAGGTGAGTTTTTGCTGATTTGGTCAGGATAATTGAAAGAAAATTGCGTTTTAATTCGAATAATTAAGAATTATTGTAGATTGATGCCGAAGTGATAGAAATTGTTCAACGATATAGTGGCGAGAAGTAATGACGTTGCGATATGATAGAAAGAATAGGGATGAATATACGGCGTTTGATATTTTATAATATAATCGATTACCATGGTATCTTAAACCAAGTATGTTTAAACCGCGATGCTCAGCTTTATCTTCGCCGATTTTTTCTTGTCGTTAGCGTTTATTAGAGTAATTATGAATAGGGTTATATAATATATATATATATGTCTTATTATCCACTAAATATTTATTTTTTGCTTATCTCTCCCTACTTCCGCCAAATAAAAAGGTTATCATATTTAAATGATTACTAATAATATTTTGATATTTTAGTTAACGTCTATATATAAATTTTTTTTGTTGATTATAATAATATGCATATAATATTTAAGATATCAATTATTATAAGTAAATCTTGACATTCTGTGTAGGAATAATAATGAATCATTTTGTATAGTGAAACAAGGCAAAACAAAAGAAAGGGAGGAGAAGAGAAGGATTATGCATATTTTAAAATTTAAACAAGGCTTGGGATGGAGACAAGGGGGGTATATTCGTCTTTAACTCTTTATGGAGAGGACGTATCGTCATATAGTTTAATTTGGTGCAAGTCGCTTTATTCGCATGATTTACTGTCGGCAATGTAATTGCGGATTCAAGATCAATAATGTGCTATTTTTAATCATATTCCATATTGTCATATAAAAATCAATAGAGCATTATATCTAATGACATTCTTATTACTATCAGAGTGAAATCTGAGCTGTTATCTGGCATTAGTATTGTTGGGTTTGGGTGTGAAATAAAGCATTTTTCTTGCTCCGTATTTGCGAGGGTAGTAGTTAGGAAGTTCATTAAGAGAAGCGAAAAGTATGGGTATTTAAAAAAGTTCTTATTAGAATGGTATATAGTGTTGCCGAAGGTAAATATACGAGTATAATGGAACATTTACACACCTTACATTAAATTTTTTTTTTTGGACACATTTCAATAACTCTTACAAATTTTCAAGAAATTAAATCCAAACTCAACCCAAATTATTTTGGTTTTTAACTACTTGACCCAAATCCAACTAACCCATATTTTTTAGTTGGGTTGGGTTGGGTTAATTTATTGTTGCACTTGCACCACTTGCACGCACACCCTTGTGAAAGATGCAATTGTATTTCATAGTCATTGTAATAAATATTACTCATATTTTTTAACTCGTTATTTTGAAATCAAATTCAATGGACTCTAAGTTTTCTCATATACAATCAAAATCCAACATATCGAGACGTAGTTATCAACCTAAGAAAAAAGTTAAAAATTATACAGAAAATGAATAATTAACTTATGAAAGTTTGTTTCGATTATACAAATTTTCGACATAATTTAACAATTATCTTAACAAATAATAAAAAGATCATATAGTTAGATTCAACTTTAAAAGTTCAAATATAAGTTTGGGTAATGTAACATAAAAACAACTGAGTAAACTTTTTTTTAAAATTTTGTATTTTTAAAATAAAGAGTTTGTTTGATTACTTTATTTATTTTTATAACAATAATTAAAACAATTCCAATTGTATTATGGAGTTCATTCACAGTTTTGTACATGCCTCAAAATAATTTTGAATTTAAACAGTTAAGTTATAAAAATAATGGAACATTCATTTTTATCACAATCAATCCGTTAAAGATCATAAATTCTAGGTGGAATTTATCATTTATGTCAGCCTAGCCTTTACAATCTCACTCTTGTTCAACATTCATTTTTTATCGATGTAGCAGGCTTCTTTGTCAGGAGCCTAAAGGCTACTTTTTGAGGTTGCGCAGAAGTGCGCGTGTCATTCGTTCAGCGATTGGAGTATTGGAAATAGGCTTTCACACCATAAATCTGCGACGTTGACCGTTAAAGTTAATGTGTTTTGTCTACCACATATTTATTTAAAAGCTCTTAAATCTTTCTTAAATGTAAGCTTGATAGTCGAATTAATGCGTGATACATGAGAGTAGGCATCTTTCGGTATTACGAGGGCCAGCTGCAATTTCACTACCAGCGACCTCCTTTGTGGCGAGGCGAGGTTATATAAAAGATTAAGCCGCGTACCATCTCGGCCGCCAACCGGCTAAAAATATCTGAAGGTCAGAGATAATTGAAGCGCGGGTTACCATTTGAGGGGCTGTACCATTGACAAGTAATTTCAGAAAATCGATAGCGTCAATCATAGCTTTGCACATCTTACTAATATATCTATTTGACTCATTCTAACATGATCATACCATCTCGAATAGTTCTCCCTTATCGTCAATTGCAACAACCATGACATAATTTATGAATTCAATTTATCTAGAAAAAAAATTGCAAGCTTGGCAAGCTCCCTAAGTTTAAGTAGGCTAAAATTTTTTTTTGCCCTCAACCATGTATTATTATTATTTGAAGGGTATAGGACTATAGGGGATAGCTCATTGGACTTAAATCGTTTTAATTAGATGGACCGAGGTTGAAGTCTACCCGGATACCACACCTTAAAGCCCTAAGTAAAGTTGTAGAGTTGCGTAACCCAACTTATGTCAGTGGCTTGTAAAGTTGTAATAAACAATTGATAAGCAACAGATTTCTAATAATTGAAACTTAAGATATTTTAATTCTACTTCCTTTTGAGAGACGATTGGAGAGATACTCCGTGTACATTATTTACAAGCTAAAGTTCCATAATTAATACGATATTAATCATAAAGATTAATTTAGTGATTAAAGGATATTATTAGGCTTGCCGACGGTGTTGGATTTGACTAGGAAGGATAGGTATGTTCTTTAGTCTTGCCCTCTTGGTTGGGTGTTGATCACGCGTCACGATGATGGGAGGGCAAGCCAGAGTCGGTATATTTAGTTAGAGGCTGAACCACGATCTTATACATGAGATGGAGTGGGGGGCGGCGGGCGCAGCGTCTGCCCAGTTGGCATCGGATATGTGGCCAGTGGCGTGAGCGAGCTAAATTCGAATCAGCGTCCTTCCTTGTGTATCGAAGATATAAAGCGAGTGCAGGAAAAGAAGCGAGCTGGTCACGTCTAGTAAGAACAATAATAGCTAAAAGGTCTAATCTTTATCACATGGATGCGGAACCCTCGTACTTATGCTCCGCGATTTTTGATAGCCATACGTCCATACCAGTGATTTGAAAGAGATCCTAAATCATAAAGATTAACTTAGTGATTAACAGATATTATTAGCAATGACAAAGCTTCGAATCCTAATCCTTACAAAGGCACTAATTTATAAATAAATAAATTATTGTTCACGATATTTATCACCGTAGTCATATAAATCTTCAATCATCCCACCTAATTAAAGGTAAAGATCCAGGGCCCTAAGCCCAACTATCGAAACTACAATTTCAGGTAGACCGCTAGCTAACGAAAAATTGAAGACCAAAAGACATACTGTAGATGGAGAAGGATTAAGGATACACTTCAATTTCCTATGTGAACAAGTTTGGAGAAAAAATATCTCAAAAAGTTAAGTGTGTGAACGTTTAACCCATATAATAATAGAAATCGAAATGAAATTTGTATGGAGTCTTCCTTCAATTCTCTGGATGAAACAAAAGAATCATTTTCAACAAGTTCATAAAAAAGTGATTTCAAATTTTTTTCATGAGATCCGAGTAGAGATTCAAGATCTTGTATCTGCGATCGATCCGACAGAACTTAAAACAGAAGGAAGTATCGTTAATTTTTTCATGCTCGTTCCAAGTTCAAAGTATCATTTGTACAAATATAAATCATCTTCACTACATGATTAAATGTGTGGTGTTTTTTTATTTTTTCAGCTGATTTAATATATATAAATGTAATTTATTAAAATAATCATTTGTTCCTTTAATCAATACTAAGCAAGCTGGAACATAATAATCATCGTCATTATGTTTCATTTTAAAGTTGACGTCATTATGTGAAAACCAAGAAATTTGTGAACAATATAATGTAACTTTTTACAGTAACTCTTGTATAGTGATCTAATTTATTCTCATGACCACTTCCTTATGTGTAATTTTATAATCTCCGTGTTATATAAAATTCATTTCAAAACAATAAGTAATACTTCTCTCGTTTTAATTTATTTGATTGTTTTAAAAAAAATATTTTATTAAAATAATTATTGATTGTATAATTTTCAATAAAAGAAAAGTTAACCAAATAGAAAAATGAATATCAGGACACAAAACAAATTTCAATATAAAAAAGTTACATTGTTAAAGAAAACAATCACTTATAATGAAAAGATTTTTTTTAATAAATAATTAATTAAATTTAAACAGAGAATATAATATACCAATAATAATTGTCAATGTCTCTGAAAATGACATACATCATCAACTTTATTGGTTTGGCTAAGCATAAATTATAATGTAAGTTAAATAATCAGAATTGAATGTGACCCACAACAAATGATGTCTTTGGTTGTCTTTACTGTTAGATATTACCTTTCCGTTGTATTATCTATGTCGATTAGTCTACGATCTTGACCTCAGGTTTAAAACTAATGTCCTCTTAATTTTGCATGCTAAATTATTTACTCTAATTAAACTCAAATCTATAATAGACATAGATGGATAACCTTATCAACTCATTTGTATTATTTTTATAAATATAGAAATTTATATAGTCATAATATCCTCTCAATACACTCACATACTTAATTAGAATTTAACTTTAATACTTGGAAAAAATAATGAAAGTTCCATTTTAGAATCAATTGATCAATAGGCAGAATATGTAACGTAATGCCTCACTCCGAACCCCGAGTTGGTACGTTATAGATTTGATGGACTCGCCTCACAAACCACTAAGCATTTTTTCAATACGTTTTGTCTTGTCTCACGTCCCCACTGAGAAACTTTTCAGTGGGTTACCCATTCCAGAATTGCTCCAGGTCAAACACGCTTAACTAACATTGGAGTTTTTATAATGAGTTGAGCTTCCAAAAACAAGATACATCTTGATAATATAAGTAATACCAATCAAATCACATCAAACTTATCACAGCTACTAAATTTATCATATCGCCCACTTTAGGTCGGAGTTATGACATAATACATCTATAACCTGATTAACTTGCTTTTGTAACCTTATTTACTCACTCAAAATGTCTTACTTTATCAATATATAATAAAACATGATTTTTCAATAAGCATATCACTATCTTTAAATTACATTTGGTGATTGGCAAATCAAGGTTAGTTTTTTAAAGGTGGGATGAAGAATTCTTGTCGCAATGTGTTGTCGCTTGTGATCTGTGCGTTCTACTTCGTATTTAGTAGTTTCGATAATAACATTGATGTCCATCGATAAAACCCATGCAAATAGTCTTGTTTTTATCACAAACTACATAGGCAAACAAGATTATGCAGTTCGCATAATGAAGATTCTTTTGACATAACTTATTAATCGAACTAGTTGTAACTGGTAGAGAGATTTTATTAATTATAATATATGACAATCTATCAGTTTAAACGAATTACCGACTGCTCGAGACGCTTCTGGACGTGATTTAATGAAGTCTTGACCTGATTCGATCGCGCCTCGATTTCGTGACGCCTATTTGTGGTCGGGATTGCGTCTCTGATCGTCATGCGATCATTTAACTCCACTCGATTTGGTTTGGGGATCAAGTTGTGCGATCCCAAGCATGGATGGTGAGCTGATCACATGATCTGGGGACTTGGGGATATGTCTGATCCGGGAAGTCTTTTAGCAACGATAACTGCATTACTGCCTGTAGACTGATCTCGTGGCCTTGACTGAGTCATGTGACTTAGACTTAGGTCCGGATATTGTCTAGTCGTACGCCTAAGAGTTCGGGATCTCGCACAACCAGTCGAAGTCTGTGTTTAATACCTTTACCCGAGCCTCGCGCCATCATCATATGTGGATTATTACTTCATATTACAGGACGCCAAATAGCCTTTTACTCTTGCTTCTCGATAGAAAGATATACATGACCTTATATCCTACCTATGATTTATTATGCGGGCTTTGAGTCCTAATCCTATAGTTTATTTAATTTACGGTGATGCGAATGATCGTGATTCTCATCAGCTTTGGATGTTAATCCTAAAATTACTATGTTTGTAATAATTTAACCTTGTGCCTTGCTTTTAGCGCTTTTATTTTGGTGATGGAAATGAAGAATTTTTATATTCTTCTCCGCTTCTTCAATTTAAAAGACCTATTTTATTACAGGCCAAGATTTTTGTGTTTCTGTATGGTTTCAAGGTGGGTTTTACCTCGAGAAAGAATAATCTTAAGAAAGCCATGCAAGAATACCTTACAAAGCTATTTTTATGCTAAATTCTCTCAGAGCCTTTTTGTTTATATTTTGTCAAAGGAAGGATGGAATTTTCAAACCATGTGTAGGTTTATATAAAGCTGCTCTCTCCGATTGCTGATCCACGATCACCGACTTCGATCTTAACTCACTGAATTTTTGCTCCAAGATCCGATCCGTCAAATTTATGGAATTACTTGTTCCTACTCAAAGATACGTGGCGCCTCTATTACGAAGGAAAAGGAAGATTCCTGATCCTTTTAGTCAAATTCGATATTAACCCAAACTCTCTCTTTGAGCCTTGCTTTTAAACTCGTTTTCTGTAGCCTTTATTTTAAACCCCGAACTTTCGCTGAACATCCATTTTTAGGCCAAATAGCCTATTATTACTGTAGAATAAATCGGGAATTTTCGAGCCCTAATTTTAATTGAGATTTAACTCGAGATATTTTCTCTGAACCCTCGTTTGAATTAAATTTTAGGTTAATTAATGATAAAACCCTATTTTCGACTGACACGTTAGGCTTAATTCCTCGAAAACCTTATTATTTTACATGTGTTCGATTGTCATTAGGTCTTTAATCAAACCCTAATACTATATAACGGTTCGACGCTTTTATTTAATCGATTTCAATGATTAAAATAAATCGAATTAATTAAAATTATTTAATTAATTTTCTCGATCGCCTACACTAGCCGTTGGTGTTAATTATCAAGAATTTATTAAATCTTATTGTATTTCACAACTAACAAGCAGTGAGAGACCACAATTTATGTTTCAAAAGAGATACTATTCTAAAACCAATTCCAGACAATGTAGTCGCTCCCAGTTTATACAAGAATAAACTCTCTCATAATCAAGCCCCAGCTTATACAAAGAATAAACTCTCTCATAATTTTTAATGCCATGACTCACACGCGAACTCTCAGCTTTATTACGAGTCAATCTCACACTTTCCTCACACGCGAGCTTCCTTATAATACAAATCACGCACTGCGCTAATATAAATTTAATTACTCAGCCTCTCCCACTGGCATAAAGGCCCAAATTTTTAAATACCTGGTACATATAACAGCCCTTCTCATTCCGATACTACGTAGAATTTTTATTAAATACAGAAGCTAATCGAATTGTATATATTGTTTATTGAAGAATTGAGGAAGAATGATTGATGTAGAATAAAGGAGGGAAAGGAGGAAAATGAGAGAAAATAATTTTCATTAGAAGATTTAATTTTATTATCTCATTCACTTTTTTTTAATTGCTAATTAGAATAAATTTACTATTTATACATGAAACCTAATCTACTAAACTAATAAAGATAAATGATCATAGCCGGATCTAATCCTAGCCACGATCCTCACACCAGTTGTTGTTTCTTTCTTTAAACAACTAACACACTTGCATTTCTTCAATATATTCTTTCAATTATCATATAAAATGATCAAACAATTGATAATAAAAAAAAATGTAAGGTGTAAACTTACAAACTGTAAGGAACAAACGTTTTTTAAAATTGATAATATAATTCTATATTTTAAAAATGAGGAAAAACCATTTACTTATTATTTTAGAGAAAGTCATTTGGGTCCCTCCAATTCTTCTACTCCCTCGACCGAAACAAATAACCTTTTAGCCTCTTTCAATTCCCTTTTAATATTAAAATATCTTCATTTATCATTTTAATTAGGGACGATTGACCAAAAGCCATTTGCAAGTCTTTGTTGATACTTATTTTTGTCATCTCTCTTGAAAGTTTTAGATGTTGGTGGAAGACTTGCAGTCCACACTCCCTACAAATACTACGAATGAAAGTTGTTGCCCAAGCCTTAATCGAAATGGCCGCAAGAGTCTCTACCGACCAAAGCGAGGTTTCTCTGAAGCCTCGGCCTCGGTTTATACTCGAGCCAACTCTCGATCACTTTCCGGCACTTGGGCTGTTCTCGCCTGACGGCCAGTTCTCAGAAATTCTCTGGGCTATATAATTCACATTATTATACGTTTAAACAAGATAAAAACTAATAAGATTCTTAATCTTTGATGATTTAAATTTATCACGCTTAATTGTTACGATGATTTTTTGTAATAATTTAGTTAATGTCATTCTGTTATTTATTGGCACCACTTTTCATCTCTATTATTTTTCAGACACTCTATTTTAAATTCGAATTGGTGATCAAGCTCGAAGCTACTGCTCGAAATGGTGCCGAGCCTTATACTGCTTATGACCTAGTTTGAGCCAAAAAATCTCCACTGGCCTGGCCTCGATAACATTCTACTCATTAATTGTCATAATTAGGATAATTATGATATCATCAATTATTCCCATTACCAAAATTTGTCCAAGATTATCTCATTTATTGGGATTACCAATTAATATGACAATTAATAATTAACTTTGAGTATAACATACTGAGAGTAATATACGGAAATATAAACAAACACAAGAATTTACAATGATTCATCCTCAATAGCTAATCTAACCTGCTATACATCTTCGCTATAACTACAGAAGTACACATTATGGAACATATAAATCAATTAGGCCATTCAACAGGAAATATATATCAAGATTGAATTTGTTTAATTTCATGCGCATGCATGCATTCAGGCCATATGTTTTGTCTAGACCATACAAATAATAATTTTTTTTAACATTATTACTCGTTTAAGTCGGCCATTTTTAATAACGTAGTAACCTTGACTCTTTCAATTTTCTACAGTACGTGTTGGTACTCGATGAACAGTAGTAGTTAGTGGAGTGGAGGAATTAGGATGTGTAGGAGAACAAAAGTTTCCTTAAAAAAGTTTAAAATGTAAATTTTTATTTTAAAAGATAGAATTATTTATTTATTTAAAAATTAAATTATTTGTCCAACTAAATTTTATATTTTTTTCTTTCATTTATATGATATTTATTTCTTGGTTCCTCTTATATAAAATTTTGATTTTGTCATTGATAGTGGTGGAAGTATTTCAAGATTGAGGAATTATTTCACCATCATGATTTAAATTGGTGTTATATATATATATATATGATGAATATATTAAATATGTATTGCCATCACTCAAATGCTCTTTATAAAGTGATGAATGAGGCTATAATAATAGTAACTGAATATAAATAGTCAAAACATTGGCTTATGTACAAAAGATGAAAAACTCAAGGATCTAAATAACATTTGAGGTGAAAGTCGAATACCTTAGTCTCATTATTAACTCATTTTACAATTCTTGTTTTTTCCCTTGTTGGCCTCCAAATAATGAAGTAAATGAACAATCTTCAAATCACTATTTCTCCATTCATGGTCTCTTATGACCTTGTCCGTGCTATATATATAGTACATATAAGCCAAAGGCTTTATGTCTTACTTATTATTAATACCTTGTTCCAACAACTCACACCTATAGTCTACTCATGCTGACCTGAAAAAGAAGAGAATTCCTTTGAATTTTGTCTTCCTTTCATTCCCAGCCACACCAACATCATCCCTGATTTTTATGTTCTCACAAGAAAAACAAGAGAGTGAAAGAAACAATACAGTTTTTTGAAGCGAACAAAAATAGAGAGAAAGACAATATTATTGATTTCTACAAACTTCCTTAAAGTTTAGCTTTTATATATATCCAATATGTCAAATGCAACAGGAGGTGATGAAGGTAGTTTCTCCTCAGGAAATAATGGAGAAATCCAAAAACATCAAGAAATCCAACAAAACACTACTCATAGCAATGGCTCTAGCTCCCAAAACCAACAACAGCCGGCCAAGAAGAAAAGGAACCTCCCTGGAACTCCAGGCAAGTATTTTTATAGTTTTTTGCATATCTTTTAAACTGAATTCTTCATGTTATTAATCATCTTTTTATGAACTATTTAGAGCATGTGCATCACATTTTTGAAATTTTTTCTAAAATACACTCTAAATTATTAGTTTTTTAATTTTATTTTTAGGGATTATTTTATGTATGTTCTTTAGTAGTTTTCTTATTATTGACTTCACGTATTATTAAAACAATAATAGGGAACATAAATTTAGGAGGTAAATAGGATGGATGGATAATTTTATAGGGGGCAACTTATTTTAGGGAAACTAAAAAGCACTATTCTTTTTCATTTTTAGTAATTTTATCCCTATTTTAAGTTTTAGGAGTGCTAATAATCTACATGTTCTTAATTGTAGAATTCAAAAATATATTATGTTATCGACTACTAAATAGGGAGTAGTAAGTATGAATTCAAAAATTTATAATTACTCTAAAGATTGATGAGTGATGACCTTCACTTAAGTTTTCAAGATTTTGTTTGTAGCCCTTCAATAATTTTCATGATGATGAGTATTTCCACTATATTACCATTATTGAAATCAATGATCCAACTATATTGAATAGCTATACCATATTCAACTAGGAACTAAGATGTGAAAGAAGGATAACCTTTTCTTGAAAAGGGCTCAATAATTGGTCATGAATTGGTGCAATAAACAGATACCTTTTCAAACTGTGCTAAATTGCGCTTGTCCCCTACCTGAATTTTGGGGTCAAAATGTTTGCAAATTATTGGACACGTGAAGTCGTGATCATTTGTAGAATTTTCCTTGTTTTACCTTGATTTTGGGGTTGAAATTGTGACAATTTTCTAATTCAAAATAAATAATGGTAAAGATTTTTTTAACTTTCTTTTTCTATAACCCACTTTTCCTTTTACATTTTATTTTTTGGAAACATTGGTACTAATAGAAATATCACTAACCAATGGAGTTATAGACTTATAGGTCGATTACTTTGAAAACAAAATACGGAGTATATATTTACTTCAAGTTATAATATTTTTTCTAAATTTTAGTATTGTATAATATTACAAAAAACGTCTTGAATGACGAAGGAATCCATCAAAATCCCGATTTTTACATTGTTGTAGTAACTTAACATATACTCTCCAATAAATTAAACCATTTCTTCAATATTGCTTGTAGATCCAACCGCGGATGTTGTTGCTTTATCACCAACAACCCTAATGGCAACAAATAGATTTGTATGTGAAATATGCAACAAAGGGTTTCAAAGGGATCAAAATCTTCAACTTCATCGTCGAGGACATAATCTTCCATGGAAATTGAAGCAAAGAACTAGCAATGAAGTGAGGAAGCGAGTCTATATATGTCCTGAGCCTTCTTGTGTTCATCATAGTCCAGCTAGAGCATTGGGAGATCTTACTGGGATCAAGAAGCATTATAGTAGGAAACATGGAGAGAAAAAATGGAAATGTGACAAATGTTCTAAGAAATATGCCGTTCAATCTGATTGGAAAGCTCATCAAAAGACTTGTGGTACTAGGGAATATAAGTGTGATTGTGGCACCATCTTCTCAAGGTTTGTTTAATTTAGTTTACTTTTACTTAAATTTTTGATTTCTTAACTTTAATTTGCTAGATGTGGTTATTTCAAGTAGAAGAATTATGTGGAAATAAGAATAGGAGAAATTCAACTAATCTTTAAAACATAAAATAATAGATTTATAATAAGTTGCATATTTTGAGTTGGTATAAGATTGCATACATGCATATCAACTTCAATATATATTTCAAAGTTTTGGATTAGGCTGGAATAACATACATTATTTTTAGTAATATGTGTGTACTAATTAATTTGAAGAATATCTATGAGATACGAACGGAGTATTATATTTTATTTGTTGGGTTTTTAAAAAAAAAAAATACTACGAATATAAATTATAAAAAAAATTATCTGACAAGTTTGGATTGGTGTTGACTCTATTTATTAGCATCTTCTTGAACTAAACTTGATATATATTCTAGAAAAATACCTGACATATATCAGAAATCAATATTTATGAGTACATATAGACTTCGACAATAGTTTATTGTGTGTCTAACAATATGATGTTTTACTTTCAAATATCAAGCTTGATTTTTATTCACTAGCATATTGATGTGTAATCTAGATTTGATAATTTTGAATATATAGTGGTTGAATAGCTTTTACACATGGCATTTAAAATATAAGAGTTAAGCACCTGATCCAATGACTACTACTTGTCTTAATATTGACAATCATCTTAACAAGATCTTATCAACATTAGCAGAAAATAAATTTATTCTTAACAAGATCCTGTCAACATTAGCAGCCAATAATTTATCATCACTCTTATTTATGTTTGCAGAAGAGACAGCTTCATAACTCACAGGGCCTTCTGTGATGCATTGGCTGAAGAAAACAACAAAGTGAATCAAGGCCTAATGAACAACAATATCAACACAGGACCAAATGGTAACAATGAAAATCATTTATCAAAAATGCCCCTCAGCAACATAAATTCCAACAATTCAATGGAATCACCTAATCTCATCAACCCTCTCAAAATGCTCCCACAAGATCTCATTCCTATTCCATTCAAGCCAATGAACATGGTTGGTGGAATGGGAATGTTCACAAGTAGTAATTCAGGTGCCCTTTTTGGAAATCCAAGAAACAACATTAACTCAGCATCTTCAGGCCTCCAATTGAGCTCCTCAAACAACTCCTCTGGTCTCAATTATTATCAAGAAAACAACAATGGTGGTCAGTTTGCTGGAGCAGCTCAAATGTCTGCTACTGCATTGTTACAAAAAGCAGCTCAAATGGGAGCCTCTGCAAGCAGTACTATGAATTCCCCTATGATGCAGAAGGGATATGTTTCTGGCATGGCAGGACATGATCAACTCATCTCCGGGAATTCGAGATCGATAACAAACAACCCATTATTCAACAATTTCCAATCTAATCATCAGGGTCAATCTACAATGATGAATGGAAACAATGGAGGAGAAGATGGATTCAATAATCCATTCTTGCAAAAAAGTCAACAAGAAGAGAGTCAGATGTTTGACCCTGGAAACAATCCAGGGTCATCTATGCATGATATAGGATTATACTCTGGAATGCTGATGGGAAACAATGGGGGTCATCAGAATGCAATGGCGAAGAACCCCTCGAATTCTGTGAGAGTTGGAGCAGGTAGTAACAGTATGACGACTCTTGATTTGTTGGGCATTGGAGGATCAAGATCATCAAACCAATTGCATGTTCAACAACAAAGAATGAATTTTGAGGAAATTAGTAGACAGAGAATGCAAGTAATGGATCCTTTCCAACCGCAACAGTCTCATGGGGACCCTGCATTGGAAAAACAGCCTTCTATGTGGGATGTTTGAGGGTGCATGAAGCCGGGGGTTAAATATTGCTTCATGTTGTTTTCCTACCCAAGAAAATCTGCATAAGCATGACATGCAGAGAAAGGAAGGAGGGCATCTGCCAGTTGAAAATTTCATTGCAGAGAATGCAAGTTGGACTTTTTTATGCATGCCTTTTTTTTTCATTCTTTTTTGAGTTGACTTCAAATGTAGCATGTACTTCATCTTCACAGTTTATTAAACAATTTCAAAAATTCACGGGGGGCCTTGCTCCCACCCTATGTCCGCCCCTGTGTACTAGTATGAATCCTTAGTAATGAATCACAAGTAAACAGGACTTGAGCAGTCCCTTGAATGCAAAATCCGAATAACAACATCCTTAAAATTTAATGAGTACTTCCTAATAGAATGACTCACTAAATCCCTCATGGATTCAAAATTATTTGATAGTGATGCCTAAATAATTAAGGCTTTCCATTCATTATCAACAACAAATCCGACAGTTGCTAATTGATTAATAATATTGTTCATATTATTTAAGTGCGTGATATTTTTATTTTTATTGTATAAATACTTGATGAAAACTATAAGAGTGAAAAATCCTTTTCAAATTCTTTCTATTTTATTGATATATGTTTTATCAAATATTATACAACACAAACAAATATATTTAAGCAAAGTTTAAAAGACAACTATCAAAAGCTTAAAGAAAACAATCTTTTGGTGAATCCAAGCATAAGATATTTAACACATGAAAAATTTGATTTTTATTAACAAAAGTGCTCAAATTAAGTCGACATCTGGGTATATCTTTGGTGAAATGACTCGACTGAGAAGTGCCCTCGACGATATTAATACAATACTGGCGAGACCTAATTTGATACTTGGTCACAATATACACGCTTGTTTCGAACTTTCTATAATAGGACTGCTGCATCATAGAATCTACCGACGAGAGATGACTAGATTTAGACCCAATATCCAAAAGACCTGTGGGGGTGGTTTAATGGACGTGTTGGAGCAAATGCTAATTTGATGACACCAGAAAGATCAACTGAATGAGCTTCCAAAGAAAGTCCGGTATCACTTACAAGACTATGCTAGCTAAGGAAAGAATATTCTACTCAATCATTCAAACGGCTATAGAATAAATTACAATTAAGCCAAAAATACTTCCCTATCTAATAATAAACGCCTCTATTTACACCCTATCTAATAATACTTCCCTATCTAATAATAAACGCCTCTATTCTACACCCCCTCAAACCGGCGATGAATATCGATAAGACCAAGCTTGCTTAGTAAATGATTGAATGCCTTCTTCGGGAGACCTTTTATTAATATATCGGCAAGTTGTTGACCCGTATTTACATGCTTGATTGTGATAATTTTTCCTTCAATCTTCTCTTTAATAAAGTGGCGATCTACTCACATGCGTTTGCCCTATCATGTTGAACCGGTTACGAGCAATACTAACGGCAAGACTAGTCATTACACACAAAATTGTATTAATCATTATATCAGATGTTCAATTCTTCATAAAGCCTCTTTATCCAAATTGCTTCATACCCTCCATATGCCATAGCTTTGAATTCTGCTTTGGCATTGCTTCGAGCAACAACGTTTTGCTTTTTGCTCTTCCGAGTAACTAAGTTTCCCCAGACCATAATACAATATCCTCGGTTGATTTTCCGGTCAGTCGATTTACCTTGCCCAATCTACATATGTGAATACCGAATCGCCCCGTTTTTAGTCTTCTTAAAATAATCATTTTCCCTGATCGTTTCAGTACCTCAAGATCCCGCTAGAACCGCATCAGATGTCCTCGCGCTGGTCACGCATGTATCACCTCACCAAGCTTACAAATAACGCTATGTCGTCCGGTATGCGAAAGTGTAGATTTAGTTTTTCCCCACCCGCCGGGTCTTGTTGACCGACTTCTCAAATAGTCGATCTTTGTTCCCAAGTTCCATTGGAATATTACTGGTCTCGCATCCTAACATACCTGTTTCTTTCTCTTGAAATCCAAAGCATATTTTCAGATATAGATGCCTTGACGACTTCTTGTATCTCCATACCTAAAAATATCTTTAACTTTTTCAGATCTTGAACTTCAAATTCTTGAGCAAGTAAATTTTTTATTTTATTTATTTCACCTGGATTGTTCCCTGTCACAATTATATCATCTACATAGACAATTAAAATAGTTAAAACATTATTACCTATCTATTTGATAAACAATGTATGATCGGCCTGACTTTGTTAGTAACGGTGAATTTTCACCTCTTTTGAGAACCGTCAACTAAGCTCGAGGATTGTTTAAGACCACAAGGATCTTTTTTAATCTACACACTTGATTAGTTTTATTTCAAATCCAAGTGGGTCAGACGTTATACTTCCTCTTCAAGTTCTCCATTTAAAAAAACATTCTTAATATCAAGTTGGTGTAATTTTCAATCTAAGTTAGCAGAAAGAAGAACACGAATAGTATTAAGTTTAACCACGGGGCGAAAGTCTCGCTAAAATCGATCCCATATGTTTGGGTGGACCCCTTAGCCACAAGCCTAGCTTTATATCTATCGATTTCTCCTTTTTCATTATACTTTATAGTAAATACCCATTTGCACCCAACAATTCTCTTAGAAGGTGGTAAATGAACTAATTGCCAAGTTTCATTTTTATTGAGGGCATTCGTTTCATCGAGAACAGCGTTTTTCCATTTGGGTATAGTTAGGGCTTTATCAATGTTCTTAGGAATGGTGACATTAGATAGACTAGCAGTAAACGCTCCAAAAGAAAAGACAAGATTAGAGTAAGACACAAAATGTTCAATGGGATGAGTAATTCTAGTGCCTTTTCTGACAGCAATAGGCATGTTTAAGTCAAATTCAGGAGGAATATCTTTAGAGTTACATGGTTCAGTGGATTCAATTACTAGATCAGATTTTTGAACATCCTGAGAGTTCGTGTTATTTTTTCTCCTAGAGTAAACTTTGAGTTCTTTATTGTTGAAAACATTTTGAACTTCATTTTCGAAATCATTTTGGACATTGTTTAAATTAGTTTGGACTTCATTTGAAAAATCATTTGCATTTTGAGTTTCCTCAGTGGTATGTGGAAAAATTATATCTAGGGAATGAGTCTCATTGCCACAATCAGGCTTTCTTATCAGAGTTAAGCTCCCTCGGTGAACCGCAAGTAAAAATAAGGAGTATTTTTAAAAAGTAATATCACAAGATGTATAGATTTTTTTTGTCCGAGTGACGTAGACACCGGTATCCTTTAGTTGTAGGAGAATACCCAATGAAAATAGTTTTTATTGCATGAGGGTCAAGTTTTGATCTTTCTTCGAATTGACATGTACAAACGCCGTACACCCAAAGGTTTTAAGAGGTAAATCATTTGAGTAGGTGTTTTGAAGTAAGGAATAAGGAGTTTAAAAATCAACGGCCACTGAAGGCGATTTATTAAATAAGCAAGCAGCAGTACTCACACCCCATTAATATTTTGGAACATTCATTGTGAACATGATGGCACGAGTGACCTCTAACGAATGTCTATTTTTTCGTTCAACAACCCCATTTTGTTGGGGTGTGTTCACACACGAGCTTTCATGAATGATGCCATGGTCACGAATGAAGGAGTTTAAAATAGAGTTAAAATATTCAGTTCCATTATCTATCCTCAAAATTTTTATAGATGTTTGAATTGATTTTTAATCATCTGGAAAAAATTTGTAAAAACCTGAGCAACCTCAGTTGTGATTTTAGAAGGATCCCATAAGCCACCATGAATTAGTGTGAATGGGCTCGTGGGTTTGTGAACCTTGTGATGAAAAGTAGCACGAGTGTGTTTGGCTAGTTGACGTGCATCACAATTAAAATTTTCCAATGTAGTCTTGGAAAAAATATGAGGAAGTGATTTTTTTTAAATAATTAACATTAGAATGACCCAAACGATAATGTCATAATAAAATAGTATCACAATCACAAACAGAATTAAAGACATAATTTGAAATAGAACACTCAAAAGTACGAAGCATGAAATTAGAAAGTAAACTTAAAGATAAATTATTTCTATCATGTTCAAAGAAATATAGGTCATCACGAACTCTAGCACAGCCAATCATCGTTCCCATTAACCGATCTTGAAAGATACAAGAATCAGGGGCAAACTTAGCAAAGCACTGATTATTTAGGGTCAATTTACTAATTGATATAAGATTGCAGGCCAAATCAGGAATATACAAAACATTATTAAGCCATAGATTTTCAAAATTTTTGATTCTACCCCTCTCCTTAATAACTACCAACCTCCATTAGCCACTTTCACCATTTCACATTTGTTATCATTATTCATCAAAGAGCGAAACATGAGATGTCATATGGTCAGAAGCTCCTGAATCAATTATCCAAGAGGCTATGGTTGAGAAGATATTATCGGATTTGGCGATTGAGCACGAAGGCCCGCCGGAAATGGTGGTGGAGGCTTGTGATAATTGGAGGTAGAGCTGCTCCAATTGCTCCTTTGTGTGGCTGGAGCCTCCGCCGCCACTTCCCAAGGCACCCTGCTAGTTCTCCTTTCTGTTTGCCGCCTTGGTGTCCAATTGTTTGGCTTCCCATATGTATCTCCCAACAACCAGATTTTGTGTGACTTCAGGGGTTGCCTTTGTTTGGCTCGGATTTTCGGCCTCCTCTCTAGACAAACCCTTCAATACTTTGATTTGCTAAAGCCGTAAGCATGACCCTTCCCTTCTCCTCGTATATGTTAATGGGTTGATTTGGTTTATTTGATGTGTTTGTGAGGGGAGCCACTGCATCGGACTCATCGGAGTTGTTTAAAGCTCCAGTATTGGTGGAGGTGGTAGCGAGTTCAGTCGACATTTGCTCAAGAGAAAAAAACCTAGACTCTGATACCAAATTTATAATTCTTTATTTCTTCTGTACGTTAATTACATGGAATATACACCTATATATAGATTACAAGACTAAGCTAGCTAAGGAAAGAATATTCACTCAATCAATCGAACGGCTATAGAATAAATTACAATTACGCCAAAAATACTTTCCTATCTAATAATAAACGGCTCTATATGCTCAACATCATAGGTGGATAACAAATGTGTACTTCACCAGAGCTGGTAACAATCTCTACTACCAGCGCAGGTAGTGCAACACCACCAGAATATCTCAGATTCTCAACCGTGGGAGCAGAATCTGATAAGAAATTAACTAAGATCGGAATATGAAAATTGTCGCTATCATTGATCATATTTAAATGAAGGTGGCAATTGAATCTTACCTGATTCTGCATCGTCGGACATTATGTACGTTTGGTCGTTAACTTAACCTGAGCAGCTGATCCTGTAAAAATATATTTGCACTGCTGATTTAACTGTTCCTATTACTGTTCAGATGCACTAGTGTATGGCTCTGAAGAAATAATTTCATTCATGGATTTCTATGATCGTTTGTATAGAACATTATCCTTTTATGTTCTCCCACATCAGTTTATAAAAATATCCTCACCCACTTGACAATGGTCAGTGGCTGACGGCATCCTTTGCTATACGAACTAGACGCAGTAACCCCTCCACATCTTGAAAGTTAAAATCAAGAGCCTTCTTGACTGTGGATATACTAGCATCTCCAGATTTAAGATTAGCAGCTTTGAAAGAAGCCCGAGACTTCCTAGCAGCATCCATTGCTGCGTTAGAATCTTGTGCCTGTCATAGTTCCATTATTAGCCCATGAATTATAAAGAAAGATGAATATCAGAGTAAAGAAACCATTTCTGTTGTTGCCAATGAAAAGTAATGGCTAGCATGTATATCCTATATGATACTAAGTCTATCGCTTTAGTTGTCCGATCATATTGCATGGCAGATCAAAACTTGTGAGGTACAAGATGCAAGAGTACTCTTTGTGAAGAGCTCCCGGAAAAAGAACGAAAAAGCATTGGTGGGGATGTTGCTTGTCAAGCAGTTTTCAAGGATGCCCAGAAGTACTGCAAGGTACTGACTGGGAAAAAGTTTCACTCTTCTTAAGCCCCGATCTTGAAGTCTGTCAGTTCAAACTTTAGCATCTAAGAAAATCGCTTACAAATATGCTGTCGAAAAGTAATACCTTGACATATGGATGGTTATTTAAGTCCAGGTGGACTCTTATAAGTATTTTGCAATTTTTTGCTTGGAATTTTGTTAAAAATAATGAAGTCAGTGTGCTTGAAAAAATGGGTACTTTGTTCTTATCAGAGCAGTATTAAGCGCAAGGAAACTAAATAGCTGGCATATGTTTCATACTTAAAACCAACCCAAACGCAAAAATGTATCTTCAGAATCTCTCTCCCTCCTCTCTCTGTCTATCGATATATAAGCACACACACATATATAAATGGGTAGACGTTTTCAAATTCATACTCACAATCTCAAGAAGCCGCGTGAAGCTTGAACGATTTCTTGATGTGATACCGGTGTTCCCAGCAACTTGAGGTGAAGTCGTCGCTTTACTTGTGGAGACCTTATCCACTGTTATTGGGTTGTTCAAGTTGTCAACATCAGAGGCAGAAGAGGCAGGGGATTCACCTACTTATTAGTAAGAATAATGAGACTCACAGAGGATAGAACAAGTCATTAATAGAAGAATGTATTATAGATTGGTAGTATAGTAAATCACAAGGAGATTAAACACCACTAAGATCTTAAGTGGCCTTACTATACATAGTACAGCCTCTGAAAATTCATATGAATCCATTCACCCTTCAAAAACAGCACATACAAAATCAATAGCATGTTCAAATTTCTGAATCCACACATGTAGCTTTTTTTTTAAATACATAATTTATCTGCAAAAAGAACTGCAGGTTTTATTGTTTTTCTACACTGTGTTTGCCTCCTAAGATGGCAAATTAAATATTGAATTATTGTTAAACAGCAACACCTACTCTATCAACAAAGGAATAGGAAAATGGTGTTGTTGAGGGGTAGAGTATTATACATACATTTAAATATTTCCATCAAACTAATGAAATTACGCACCAGGACGAACAATCTGAAGAGCCATTTGCACCTCGTTCCGATCGTTGTTTGAATTTCCATGAGATGAATATATTACGCGCATGTAAGAAACCTCCATGCACTTGTAAGCCAAAGCTGCAGAAGCCATATCTTTGGACCGTTCATATTCATGGGCACAAAACCTGTGGGAAATAATCCAGAATTGAAGTCACCCACAAATGACGAATTTAAATAATTATAACTTTGTACATAATAAAAATATAGTTTCAAGTGGTACTGAATAAGACATGAATTTAAATAATTATAACTTTGTACATAATAAAAATATAGTTTCAAGTGGTACTGAATAAGACATGAGGTGGATAAAAGAATGCGGAGTACAGATCCATGAAACCATATGGCTTTCTGATACTTACAAAATGCACTACCACAAGCGGAAAGAAAAAATTAATTCATCCAGGAAGCAAAATGTTCAGTCAATACATTCATTGAAAGAGATTTCAAAAAGAACTAATCCACTTGTCTGAGAAAAAGTATGAATACATTAACAGAGATCTATCAATTGGTGAATAGGTCAATCCATTCACTTTGTTAAAAGCTCAGAGTAGACCACTTTGTTAAAAGCTCAGAGTAGACTTACACAACACCATATCACTGATGTAACTACCCAAAAGTTTTAGTCATGTAATTTTCAATCTGGTACCAACTTAAAGTATAATAATGTACACAAAATAGATATAACCGATATACCCCAACCCCCAACGCAACAACAAAGAAAGACTTCAGATACATGTGCTGACATAATAAATTTCCATCAATAATTGAATATAGATGGAAATTAAGGCTTGATTTGATAAGGTTTATATAGAATATGGCAATTCAAAACTCAGGGTGCAACTTACTCGCAGAATTTCGCTGTGCTTCTATACATATCTATACATTGAATGTCATTATGTCTGTTGTTCTCCCTACTGCCAGCTTCTAGCAGAGAAGATCCGTAAAGAAATTTAAGAGCAGCTTCAAAGTACATTCCAGTACTATCAGCAGATCCTGAATTCTACAAAAGACAAGTTATCAACGTGAGTAAATATGAAACAATCGATAGGAATTGGATGTAAAATGAACCACATTAACCTTGAAACGGTCAGCCAGACGTTTAAGATCTTTTGCTTCTTTCATAGCATTTGTCGCAGCCTGGCTTCTCGAATCCTTTCTAACTGAGGAGCCATCCTGATCCTTCACCTTGTGCATGGTTGCATTAGAGTGCCTTGAAGGAGTACTTCCATTATGCCTCTCAATTTTATTGTTCTGTTCTGGTGCTTTTGAAGTATCACCATGGGCATCATTAAGTGAAATATCAACTGCTTTCTCTTTATGAGGACCAGAAATCAGTGGGAGATGAGCTCCCTTGTGATTTTTAGACCTTGCTGATGGAGGCAATGAGTTTGATTTTGCACTGCCAGATATCTCACTACCACTTCTGATGTCAGAAATCAGCTTCTTTGATGCATTTTGAACATTACGATCAAGCACTATGCCCTCCTTCATATCGAGTTTGTCATCTACACGGTCATTATATCCTGGTGTGGATTTGTTTTCACAATCACTGATTGCCCCAACATCTTTTACACCAGAACCTTTCTCAAAAATCAAACTATTTTCACCCTCGTCAAAACTGGCAGAAGATTCCTGGAATTTACTTCTACCTGTCAATTTCTCGTTACTCAATGAAATATCATCTAAAGTTTCGTCCTTGGAATCAGGTGCCGTAATATGGACTTTGTCATTTTCAGATCTAAAAGTGCTATTACCATGGTGTAACGACATCCCATTTTCCAATTTCATTGTGTGAGATCCACCATTAAACGTTTGAGCATCCTTCCTTTCATCTTGGTATCTCTCTGAAGCCTGATTCTTGGAAGTGTCTTGAGTAGCCTTCCTACTAGCATCCTTGATGGGGTGAGTTGCAAAATCAGATGAATATTTATTCTCTTCTTTGATTTTATTAAACGATAAAAAACCCGGATCCTTGTCCTGTAGATCAACCACAGAGGACTCAACAGATGTAGAATGACGAACTTTATTCGATGCAAGACCTAAAGATTCTTTTGGACTACAATCTACAAAGGTTCCGTCCCCATAATCTTTTTGTTGTAGATTTCTTGATGTTAACCCACACTTATCCGTACTCAGAACCCTTAATGGCGATGATGAAACTGATTCTACAGGAGACCCTTTCACTTCCTGGACATCGGTTTTGATTTTACATGATCCTGAGACCTTACAGGAGTTCGAAGTGGAAGCCACAGATGGATGTGTAGTGTCAAGATCCATCTGCAAAGAATCTGTGGTAGCACTGCTATCTCGTTCTTGCCTTATTTTCTTGTCAATGGATTTTGTAGCCTTTTGATCAGTTTCACTAGTAGAGTTCCTTGTTATTGCAACTTTTCCTTCAGAATGAGATGGTCTTGCCTTCTTTACCTTCCTCTCATTATCCTCAGATTTTCCTCGGGATTGATGTCCTATTCGCGGGAGATCTCCCACATATGGGTGGGTCCCCTGTTCTCCTTGACATATGTTCTTCTGAGAGGAGCTTTTGTCATCACATTTATGATTAGGTAATAAAGCATTTTCATCTTTACGATGCCCATTAATTGTACGCTTATTCTTTCGTGGCATATGATTCGGGGAGCTATTGTCTAAAAAATTCCCTGATTCCAACAAATGCACAGACGGAGCAGTCATACCATTTTCACCATTATAGAGCACATCTTGAGGCTTGACCTTCTTCGAAGATCTAGAACTATCAGAATCACTTTGCCTCCTCTTCTTTGTCTTCGATTTTTTTGCATCACCTAAGTCATAGGACATTAAGGACAAAGGAGTTAAGCAACTCATAAGTCATGTAAATTATGTCAATCTTCAGAGGGATGGAGAATAGAATACATACCTCCAACAGAACAGCTCTCAACTAAACTTTTGTTGTGTGGTTTATTGGTATGGTTTTCTGCAAGTGAGCTACTGCATTGTCCCACATACTGATTACTAAATGCATCAACTGCAGAAGACTGGTTCGCAAAATCTAATTTTATATTTTTCTCTTGGTGGTTCTTGTTCATGGATTTTGGAAACTCCAAAGGCTCACCACATACAAGTCTACTGGAATCATTTTTTGATTGTTGTTTCTTCCTACCTCCACTGTCTGATGTTTGTTGGTCAAACATATGTCCATTGTGGGCTGACTTACTTACACCAGTTGAGAATACTACAGACAAGAGCCCCTCATTTCTATGTCCCCCTGATTCAAGGAAGTCACTCGTCTCATATGAATCTGGTTTCTTCTCTGGTAAAGGCTCACGGACATCTCTTCTAGATTCACATCCTTTTACTCTTCTCTTATGCATAGGCTTAGATACACTCTTTGCCGAGTACTTCTCGTTTTCAGTAAAACATATAAGCTCTTCAGAAAGAGGGGATAATAATTGGGTTTCTTGAAGTAGAAATGATGTCATGATCTGAGAAGTTGGACAGGCACAGAAAGACCTCTTAGGCCAACATATGAAGAAAATCAATTCGTAAATTAAAAACAAAATCAGGGACTTATTTACCTTTAGAATACTTGTTGGGGAATTTCCAGAAAGATCCCTAAGGTCATGAGATAACCATTCACTGTCTGTGTAACTGTCATTCAATGATGGTGACGGAGAGCCATCAAGCCCTAAACCGCTGTAGATTTTTTCATTTTTCCCAGCAGGCAAATCGTTACTACCAACTCTAAGTCGAACTTTTAGAGTTCTCTGGTCATAAGGAAACTCTGACTTTGGCTTGCCATTCAAAGTAGGCGTCTCAACACTATCTAATGGTACTCTGCCACCTCCTTTTACTCGGCCATTTATGGATCCATGCCCCTTTGGATTAGCAGTAGAACCAAATTCATGCCTCAGTTGGAGAGAAGGACAAGATGAAGCAAGCAAACTCAGGTGACTAGTCTGCAAAGTGAAACAATTCAAAGTGCTAAGCATTTTTTTTAAGTCTGCCAACTTATTTTTTTCTTTTAAAGTACGTTGGCAGACTAAAAAAATAAAATAAAAACATTTAAGTATTACATTAGAAGTAGTAGTAGTAGTATAGTGATGCTAATTAGTCTAAATTAGTCAGTTTTGGGGATTCAAACAAATGCAAAATCTCCCAATTCCCAATTCCCAATTCAAATGGGAAGGAGGTATTAACTCAGTGATATCAACAATGAATCACCTCTGGATCCAGGATTCTTGGAGATTTGGTTGTGTTACCATCAATAACCTCTAAGGCAGTCCTTTGTTGAGAACGAGCTGGAGACCGTGCACAGGTGGGTAGAAATGAACCATACCATCCAAACTTCGCACCTGAGAGAGTAAATTTCATGTACTAATAAAATTATTGTTTTCTCTACTAACAAACTTTTTCAGAATCTTTGGTTATTTATCTAGACTAACCCAGATTTTCAGCTGAAACTCCACCCTCAAAGTCTTTCTGGAACTGTCCCAGAATATCCTGAATTTTCTCATCCTTGCATGGTATACAAGATAGTTAAGTTAAAGATACCCTTCAATAAAGAAGAAGTAACTACATCTACGATGAACCTGTATTAATGAAGCCTTGATGTCAGGCATATGTCGGTGTTTATTTTGCCAAATATGGATAAACGATTCATTGCAAACTAGCTTATAAGAGAAATCTTATTAATGCTACTTTTTCTTTGGATTTTCCTTTGTGACTATTTGTGTGTGTATTAGAAGTTAGAACAGATAATGAACACTTAATCGCATGTAGAAAGGTAAAATTAGTGTATTTTATCACATGTGTACTTCACATTAAAATTAGTGTATTTTATCACATGAGTACTTGACATTATTATATACTCGTCACCATTCTACTTCGAATAAGACAAAGTGGTGTTCTCGAAAAATCATGCAAGAATGGACATTCTAAAATTTAAATATAAAACATTCAAGCCCCTTGATTTATGAACATTATGCAAGTCTAGCCTACCTATGATATGGCAAAGAGTTCATACGTTAGAATGTGCATTTTTTTGTAATTCTATATTTGAACAATGTGCATTTGGTTGTAATTCTATATTTGAACAGAAAGGGATTGTTCGTAACTGACATATGAGTGCTTGCAGATTTTGGAACTAATAGTTTGTACTCCGTATTTAATTTCAAGCATCAAGACCATTACAATTGAGGCCACAATGCTGATGGCAGTTGGCCACATTACCATTTTAATAAGTCATTCGATGAGACAAATTCTTCTTGCAATCTAAACTGCTCTTATATATATTGCATTCAACTCAGTATCCAGATGAACTATCCTAATCTATAAATCCGATTCTAACTGCCCGGATTTATGATATGCTGTTAGTAAATCATTGTACTACTTGTAACCAACTTTCCAGCATCCAACTACCAACCATAAACATATTACTCCAAGTGAATTGAATTCAAAGCAACAACCTAATCAACCCTCACCACTCATAACTACACCAGGTTGCACTAAAACACAATGAATGAACCGTAGGACATCGAAAAAAATACCAAAACACAAGATCTCTACTATAAATGAAGCTAATTCTACAGAAGCTATAACAATCATAACCAATGCAGCTGAAATAAATTCCAAGTCTCAAACAACAATAAATTAACTCAAAAACTTTAACTACAATTCTAAAAAGATCAGACAAACTTAAGAAACTTACAATATAAGACATAGTAACATCAGGGTCAATGTTTGTCTCATCACCATTTTGGTAATAAGAAGCCTCTCCTTCTTCAATCTCCATATTCTTTTCAAATCCTATCATCATCTTCCCATCTCTACTTCTCTCAGAAACCATCCAAAACAGCTCAAAAATCAAATTCAAATCCAAAAATATCAATTCAAATGACAATTCAAAACCAACTAACTCCAAACCCCAACTCAACTCACTAACTCTACACAAAAAAACACACCCCACCAATCTCAAACCAACAAAAAAAACAATTTACACCAATCAAAATAAGTCCAAAACACAAATTTCAAATCTATATCCACCTTATCAACTAAAAATTCACAAAAATGAAAAAAAAAATCAAGAAACAAAAAAGATTGAATTTTTGTATTAATTATTGAAATATAAGATCTTGGTAGTGGTTAATTGTTTAAGAATTGTAAGAAAGTTGCAATCTTTATTGGAAACTCAAAACAATTAGCAAAAGAGACAGACAAACATGAAGAGAGAGAAACAATAATAGATTGTTGTAAGAAACTAAGAAAGAGAGGAGACTATTTGACTTTTAGGTATATTTGTGTCTTGCCTTTTTTACCCTTTGTAAAAAAAATTGCTAAATTTGGGTTTTTTAGTAGAATTTTTTGTATAGATTTTGTTTTGTTTGCTTATAAAAACAAGTAAGAATGAGTGGAACTTGTTTCACAAAGGGGATATATTTGGGAATATGTTGAGATTCTTTTGGTTATTGTTACTTTTGTTGTGTCTTTATTTCATGGATCTAAGCTAATTGTTCAATGAAAATGATGGGATTTTGATATATGGAATTTGGATCTAATATAAATGATATATCAATTGATTATCACTTCCTACATAAAGATATGCATTGATACATTGTACCACTTTAAAAAATTCATCAGATTTCTTAAATTTTTATTGATGCGACAAGAATTCAGACACCAAACGAGATACATGATATCTTTTAAAAGAACACGTCTTTTAAGTATAAAAAGTTATTATTATATAATTATTTATATTAATATCTTGATTTATTGTTATACGGAGTATATCATTCAACTTCTCAATAATTGTGAAGAACATCTTCAAAAGTTAAAGGTATTTTTGTAGTTTTTTGTTGTATGATTAATGATAATAACAATAATGATATTTTTTCTTAATATGGTAATGTCACAATAATATTTTTAGTTTCTAATTATCTTTTTATTTTATTAGAAAATGTCATCCTACCTAGATTAGTTTCTTAAAACAATTGTGATAACAGGTAAGCATTTGTATGAGTTGTAATTTGTAAACGTGTGTTAGTTTTCTGTTTGTTCCAGAACTGGAGCCTCAAATTAGTTAAGTGGGTTGGAGTTTATCCTATTCCTAGCAAACCTAATTAATAAACTGATTTGAACAAACATTGCCCAAAACTGTTGACAACTCCATATATCTAGATGCCTCATGGATATATCACAAATTACCTCTTTTATGTTGTAGTCATGACTACTTACCCATAAATGTATCAGCTTTAAGAATATTCTACCTGAATTTCTATCCACAAGTATAAATTATATATGTTTTTCTCAATATATATATATATTTTCTCAGTTTCCCTATATCCACATATGATTTTTGTGCTGCTCAATAATTCTATGACTTCATAAAGAAGCATGTTTTGCTGAGTTTGTATTTCCATTACTTAATTAAGAAGATACTTCATGTAGAAGACAAATATTATTCTTTGTATTTTAGACTTATTAATTTAATTTAAATTTAATTAATATCTAATTACGGATATGTAATTTATAAATTTTATGGTTAGAGAAAAAAAGGTTGTGACTAGCTAGCAAAACGGCCCTAGGAAGAAGTACTGGTTGACCTCGCATTTGCCAAGGACACCGAATTAAATCATTGATGTCCCACACTTGATTGGTGGAATTGGGGTGAGATCATTTGTATTAGATTATGACATAATTTATGATATAAATATACATATTAGTTTATGATAAAAGAGTGAGTTAAGTGATGAAAATTTTCTAATACATGTATATTAAATTAAATACTTAAGAACATCATATTTCCTTTTATCTTTAATATAAGTTGTTTAATTATTTTTTATTTTATTCATAATATAAATCGTTTAACCTATATTACACTATATGTTTCAAATATATCTTTAATTAATTAATCAAATATATCTCATAAATTAATAAAGTTTTCAATTTTAATACAATCATTTACTCCCTTTCACTATAAAAGGTAAATTATAAAATAAAAAAGAAATTTTTGGATCATTAATTAATATTAAATGGAGACTAAAATTAACAAACGTAGACTATCTTAAAAATAATTTTCATGTAATATTTTAAGTAAAAAATAAAATTGGATCTCAAGTAAAATTATAATAATGATAGGAGGGAGTATTAGATGATTATCTAACTAAAATTTATTTTTCATTATATTCCTCAAGTATTGTTTATTTATCATTTTAGGATTCTGCATAATAATTAAGAAATACTATCCTTTTATTTGTCTAGCTAGTCCCATTTATAGGAGAATGAAATATTGAATATATACCTAATTTTCATGTAATATTTAACTAAAAAAAATGGGTCATAAATATTTAATATTTTACGGATATAATAGAAAAAAGAGACATAAATATATCTAAAAAATGTTGAATGACAAGTACAAAAAAAACAAAAATAGTAATAGGATGATAATTAAAAAAAACGGAATGAGTAGTTAATAGTAGTGTCCAAAATTGTTTGGGCATGTATGTGCATCTCCCATCCAAAATACATGCATGTGAGCATGTGGGACTAATATTGTTTAAATGAAATTAATATAAAAATAAATTCAAAATTTTAGGTAATAATAAAAATATTGAATCAAATTAAAGTATCAATAAAAACCTACATATGTATAGTATTAATAAATACGGATAACTCACAATAAGTGATGTAGATGAAAATGTTATTATTATTTGAGAAAAATTAAAGATGAACAAGATATGGATAGTAATTAGATAAGAGCGACTGAGCAATTTGGCTGGACTTGTGAGACACCAGCGAACGCCTTGTATATATACCAAGTGGCTTCTGACTTGACTTATCAGCATCCTCATCATTTGTTGTCTGTTGAGACCTCATGTATGAAGCAATCAAATTATTATACTTCTACTTAAGGCTAAACCATAAACCCATTTTGTTGGTTAAGGAATATAATGAATTTTTAAAAAAAAATTAGTGATGAAAATATACAAATATTGAGTATTATAAAATAAAATAATACAGAATTTTCCTAATTAAAGGTAATTAAAGCAAAGATTACTAATAAAGTTAGGACATGCTCCTCAATAACAATTGAACTAAGATGTGTATTATATTCCCAATAATAATTAAACCAAAATATTTTATAAAATTAATTAAGTTATTACAAGCACTATCAGCCTACCATCAATAAATATAATGAAATTAAGACGAGAATAAAGAATAGTATGCTCCTCATATCGGCAAGGGCTTTCTGGATATTCCAAAATGGTTTCTTTGATCGAAATTTATCAAATAGTTTGTCATCTCTCACTACTAAACAACACCCTATTATTAGGAACATTTTTCTAATGAGCTAAAATATTTCAATAATGTTGACCTTCAATTCATATTATTGAACTTATTTTTTTTCCAAAAAAAGTAAAATCTCAACACATGTGATATAGGGCATTTTCTGCTCATGCCCGCCGGGTTGGGCCCAAGCAAGAAAGTACCTCTAGGAAGCCATAATTTTCTAGATCATGACTAAGGCCACAATCAAGAAAGAAATTTTATACTCATCACTTACTCAGATTATTATAAATATCTCACTCATATAATACTTTTATTGTTTATCGTAATTTATTACTTTATAAGACATTCACTAAAAATATAAATTATCGACTGATTGTCGGGAAAGATTCATGATCGCACTCGCTGGCCACGCTTTCAGCTCCTACTCTGAGATCAAGCTTGAACTACCCCAAATCAGAACCACCCAAAGACATTCCAATGGGTTCCAAGAGTAGAAATGTTTGCCAAAAAGAATCAGAGACTATTTCAACTGGGACTAACTCGTGATTGGTAGCCTCTATCAGAATCCAAAAGTTCCTGTAATAGAGTTCGGTTGACATTATGGTCCGCTTATTCTAATGGATTGTATTTATCAAGCTAAGACCATCTAAGCGATCGAAAGAAAGCAAGCATGAATAATACAAACGGTCGGTTCACGCATTCACAACAATACTAAAGCGACCAATAACCAAATCAAATTTTAAAAAATAATTGATTTGTGGAGAATAAAATGTAGAATTAATTTAACATGAAAACAGAAATAAATAAATGAATGTTGAATTATGGACCCCATGTTAACTTGTAAGATTATTGATCATGGGACTTAAATAACGATCAATCGATCAACAATTTCTACGCTGACTGTTTTGGTACAAACAAAGAAAAGAGGAAAAAGTGATACTGGGACTAGGGTTGCGACAAGAATGAATGTTTGGAGCGGCACATGACTTGCGTAGTCAGGTAAACTAACCGGCCCCGGGTCGTCAGTCTTACCACCAACCGGCTCGACCGCTGGCCCACATGCCTACCTAACGGCCCCGTTCGTTATCAAGCGGGTCGGACGTAACAGAGCTGACAAGCCCTCATGCCCCCGGCCCGGCCCGGCCTCACCCATTCTATGTTTCATCGGCCCGGCTCGAGGCCCTCAGATTAACGCGGCATCGCTATGCCAAACGGTACCACGTTAATACTAACGTGGTACCGTTTCATATGAAACGGTACCACGTTAATACATAAATATTGGGGATTTTCTCAAGATAAACGCTGCATCGCCTACCTACAATCTTAAGTATTCACGCTTAAAGGCAGAAAGGCGCCAAAGAATCACAACATTCACACATTCATTCATTCAAATGTGAAACACCATAAAATATTCAAAGATTCAAACATTCACAAACATTCAAACATTCACATCATTAACAATTTCGAATAAAAGTACATAAATAATAAACATCGCTTAAACTGAAAACATCATACATATAATATATAAACATATCACTCATGCTGCTTTCTTCACTTGGTTCTTCTTCAACGGCAACGAGGAAAGCGGGCGGGGATGGGAGTAGTCACTACGCTGGCTGAGAAAAAAGTTGTCAGCATGATCCTATTGTCGCCTCGACATCCCGCCATACGGATCCCAGACGCCGCCATTCCGTTGATCATCCTCCGTGTCCTTCATGACATCGACATCTCGACGCAAATCTGGTCATTCTCACCCAACCTCTTCAAAGTTGTCACCTCCGCCTGTTGGTCAAGCTATGGCAAGAGTCTCAATTTGAGGATACGGGCAGACCTCCTCCGCACTCGGCCGCCCCAGTGAACCATTCCCACCGGAGCCGCGCTCAAGCTCTGGCAGACCCTGTAAAGCCCACACCAGCTTGCCTAACCTCCCTAAGGGCTCGTAGACTTCCACTTCGATCTCACTATATCCTTACAAATAAACCTCAAACTTAGAAATTGAGGCTTTTGAAATCATCGCCGCCATAACCTCACGCCCGATAATCTAGGATGCACATTTTTCCTACTAACCAACAAATGCGACAAGATCATGCCATATCAAGGGGCGCCTTTATTCTTATGATGGAAAAATGTGTTCGAGGATAACGCGTAGTTAACCTTTCAGATTTGGCCAAGAGTGCCCAAGTCAAGGACGATTGTATCGCTTAAGTTCGTGGGTTTTACTAGTCGTTGGAAACAAAATCTAGCTTGATCACCTTGGATACAAACTTCTCTCAGCTCTATCTAGATTGTATTTATACACTAACTTAGGGTTTCAGCTCTACGATTATTATTTAAGCATATTAGCACAATCCGCTTGGCTAATTAAATAATTTGACCACCTCCCCTAGCTGGATAATCCTCTATATATTCATCAAGTATTTGCCCCTCATGTCTAGTCATAAAAAAATTCATTCATAAGATCCTCCTCCGTATCATTCCTTCAACACCATTTATTATTAAAACTTAAGCCTATAGGGTCACATTATCTAGTTCACTTACGTCCATACCCATAGTCTTATAAAATTGAACTACAATTTTGGATACCATTCACAACTAAATGTACAAATATTTGCTAATTGAGCATTTTCTAGGTATCGAATACGAGGTTACCCAGAAATTGTTTCGAATGGAGGCCTCATCGAGATGCATACATTGCCGTGCATTTGCGGCCTCCACTTTCAACGACACCCACTTCCATCGCGGTCATCCTCCTCCACTTCCCAAGTTCCTCATCGTATCGGGGTTCCGCCTCCTCACCACGACCTTCTTGCCCTCTTCTTTTTTTCCTCCACGCGATGATCAGCCCCTTGTCCCTTATTTTGTTATGTTTTGGTGCCATTTTATAAATTAAACAATATATTGCAAACGGATATATAAAATAAGTTACGGGTCAAGCACGTATCTAAGAAACTTAGGAGAATTTGCGGAGAATTTGTGGAGAATTTGTGATGAAATTATGTTTACACGAAATTAAGTTCAAAGTCGCGCTTAGTCAGTAACCCTTATCTCGATAAACGTGGTAACATTCCATTTAAACGGTACCACGCTTAGCTTACGTAATGTATAACCGATTTTGGAAGCTAAACGTGGTACCGTTTCAGCATTAAACGTACCACGCTTAGCTACAAGATTCAAATGTAATTACTAACTCCAACGTGGTATCATATTCATTAACGGTACTAATGCTATGTAATGCGTACCATTAATTTTGTATCGGGTATACCAATTCCATTTAATCATATCGAAAATGTAAAAAGAAACATAAAAAGAGTTTATTATTGGAGTCGTCAATCGCTTATACTGTGGCGGGCTAGAGAGATTACATTAATGTACACTCAATCAAAATTATAAAAAACTATAGAAATCTAATCATCAAACACTATTTCATCTTCGATTCTTCTTTGTCGGAATGTATTTGTGGTTGTTTCTCTTCATCTATTTTGAATTTCTTCCTCAATGTCACTAAGATCGTCAACAAATCTTTTCTTTTCCTTCTTTCCATGTGAGTGTATCCTTATCTTTGTATCCGATGCTCCGTCGCCCAATCCTTTTTGATACAAACACATACTTCAATCACGAACTTGTAAGTCTTGAACGCTTCAGTGCATTGAGCTTCGCCATAGCAACGCGGATTCACTAGCTATTGTTGACATGTATAGAAAATATTTCTTCATCTTAGACAATATCGGAAACAATGCTTCCTTAGTTTCACCATTTCAATATATCAAAAAGGGTTGGTTATCATTATATTGACTCAATTCAAAGTTAGTAGTTAAATATCAAGTTAACTCCATTAGTGTTTTGTGGAGCTTATTGATCAAGTTACCTAATACCAAAAAGCATTCCCTTAGCGCATTATGTTGTATCTCTCAGACCTTTAACTCCACGCAGGCATATTAAAATTTTGTTCCACTTACTGGGAGGGCGGCCTTTACGCTTTCACTCCATCTTTTCCATTTCAACATCAAAACTCTGTAGTTCGGGATTAAAGGATACTGAATGCTTCATAATAGTATTCTCACATAGAGTTCAAAATGACTTAATTTTAATGCTAGGGATCCCAAAATTATACTCATAATTGTATATGCAATGTGTGTGATAGGGATGGAAAATATTTAAAAAACTTGTCTTCCATATTCTTGGTAAACCATATCTCTAACAACATGACCATCTCATGTTTAGTCATATGAATGGAAAGATTAACGATATATTCTAAAGTAAAGATGAATATTTGTCTTCATATTGAGTTGAAAAAACTTTAGCATAATCTTTTAAACGGGGTCACAAGAAATTTAAGTAATTCATAAATATCTCACCACATAAGTGGGAGCTGGGATAATATTCACCCTGTGGAGCACGATCTCATAAAATGTCAGAATTTCATCCTTATACATATATGCAATTAACTAGTAGATCGTGAAGTCGAGTTCCATCTAGTATCACAATCCAAAATTAATTTTTTAAACTTCTTCCCGGCCTCAACTAATTTTTTATATTCATGCCCCTAACCGCCATTAACAACAAAATTAACGGCCTTACTATTGGTAAAATAAACTCATCCCAAACAACGCTTATTCCCATCTTTGCAACTAATCACGACGGACATAAACATCGAATACGAAAGTTCAATAAAATCCGTTTATAGCATCTTTAATCTTCAATTGATACGTTATTAGCGATTCCATTATCAAATGAAATTGAAGTAATCTTATTCAAACATTTGTAATCATTGGCACATGGTATACCTTCCCGAAATTTGAATATTGTTATGTTTAACACCGATCTAAATATATAATTCTCTCTGTAGCATCCAATCATAATCAATTCAATGACATATTACATACATTATATCAAAATCCAAAAAGATATCAATATTACTAGTCAAACACATTTTATAAGGCAAATTCATGAAGATTTTACATAGAAGATCTTTTTCACTTTTAAAATATTTAAAAGCATAGTTTCATAAAGTAGACTCTGTGGATAAGCATATTGCTCGGGATTACCCATATTTGAATCCATTTAGTGAAACGCCATCCATCGCCAATGATTAAAAGGCAAAGAACTACCGATTACAAATTTCATAGTTTCAATCCTATATGCCAAAATACTAAAAAAAAAGTTTTTGCCGGTTTGGGTATCAATAGTTCCTTGTATACCACCCTCCCCGGTACTATCTTTAGTGATCTTATGACCACTTGTTGTTCAAGAAGCATTTAATCGCTCCCCTTTTTACTCTGGCAATCTGCTTCCACGATAGAAGACTTCCACAATTTAAACAAGTCACGCTTGTTTTTCTCCCGGTTCCAAGAAAAATATTTCCAACTAGTTTTTTTCCTCTCAATGTAGTATCATCCGTAGCATTGCATCGGTAGCGCTAATAAGTGGGTAGTTCATCCATACGACATCATCTAAATTAACAAAATCATTAGACATACTAGCACTATCACTTTGAATACTTTTTTCCAAGGTTACGCTTTTGATGCCATTAATTGCTAAGAACAAATATACAAATTTATAAAAAGTTGATAGTCAATAATTGATTCTAAACGAGCAAGGTAAGATCGTTGATTCACTTTTGATTGTAACTAACAAGCCCAAAAACCACACAATTAATGAATATTGTAATTACTTTAAAAAGTTGATTCTATTTCTTTGGTATCGCTTAAGAACGACAAGTGAAGTCATGGTAAACGGCGAGAAGTGTTGCCCCCTTTTATGTACTCCTTCATTTTGAGTTTTGGGCGAAACGTAGGACGGTTTGCGCAGGGTCAAAACGGATACCGCTGATGCAACGGTACCATCGCCGCACCTCAAACGTGGTACCGCTTAATCTAAACGGCACTGACGATCATACAAATTCATAAAAATAGCCGCTGGACTTTAACGTACCGTTAATGTCCAAAACGTATACCGCTTATGCCAGTAAAGAAATGCTATATAATCCGCTATGACAATGCATCAAGCATTTTAAACAAGCATACCGCTTCGTATAACAAAAAACGTGTACCGTTGTAATTCAAACGTACCACGTCGGCCCCCGATACACGGGCCTCGAACAGGCCCAAGATTCGTTAACGGACGGCCCGGCCCGGTTCGTTAACGGCTCAGTCTGCTACGCGAGCCGGGCCGGTCTGTTGGCGAGGCCGGGCTGGCCGAACGCTGCTTGGGTTAATTTACTACTTATGAGAACAGAGTTATATTAGTTAACGGGCTCGACACTAGAAGAGGCCCGAAAATAGTTAGCACGGCATCCGGGCCATACCCCATCTCACCCCCTAGGAAAGTTGATTAACACCTCATTTAGAAATTAATTTATGTTAGCTAATGTGCAAGTCCAAATATGAAAGAAATAAATTATTATTTCACAAAAGACAATCCCCATTAGTTTTAGTACAAATGATAAATAATCGAAATCATACACTACACAAGCCTTGAATCACAAATTAATATTTTCCTAAATACAATACTTTGTACTATACACAAAGGTTGTATTGGTAGATAAGACAAGGCTAAAGATGTATATAAATGGAGTGAGGATATCTTGATATGAGTTTCAAAGAGAGTAAAAATGAAAAGAAACTTCAAATTTTCTAAGAATAAAAATAACTTTAAACTTCTTTTTAATTGCACAAAACCTCTTCAACTATTAATAGAATAGTTGCATCACTTGAATCATGTCCATTACCTATAAATATGAATTGTCATCATAGGAAATGTCCACATAAACTTTGTTTTGGGTTACAATCCTTCAAGAGACAATGAATAACGCATGAAAACTACTCGTAAAATCATCCGAACGGGACTCGAACGGATTCTAACTCCGCTCCAAGTCCATGCTTCATTTTAGATTCTCACCGACCTCGAAACGGCAAGTAACGGACTTAAGTCCTCTCGCAGTCCCTTTCGCCAAGCAGCAGGACTCAAACGGGACTTAAGTTCCTTTACGCCCTTTCGCGCCACCTTCAAAGAATGCATATTCTTTTGTTTTTTACTTCATCACATATCAACTATATCAATATAACACAATTTTTTCTAACAAAATATGGGATAATACATTATATAGGTAGTCATTCATTAAAAAGTTAAAAAATTTCTAAAAGAGGGTAGTAATTTGGTGCTGTGAAATCAAAAATTCACTAAGAATCATAAGATCCTAGCTGTAGTCATAATCAAAGTAGTCAAACCCGAGCTAGAGAAATTTAAGCCTAGGTTGATGACTATTCAAGCTCTAGAAGTGCTAAAGACTCACTTAATTTTACTAAGTCAATCAAGCCTGCCGAGCCCCGTCATGTCTTTTCTAACTCCGCATTTAAGCCGGGTTAAAATTAATATTTGTTTGATAAAATAATAATCCAATTTCAATAAAAGACAATAATATATACTACTCCATTTCAAAAATACACGATTGCTAGATTTAAAAATAATTTGGTTGCGATTACAAAAGCTACATCGAGATAGTAAAAAGCTACATTGGAAATGTAAAACTACATTGAAATTGTAAAAATGTATATTAAAATTATAAACAATCTAACTATTGCGAAAAGTAAAAAATTAGATGATCAGCGTATTTCAAAACGGATGGAGTATTAGATGATCAAGTTTTGTATGATTTCTCTCTTCCAAGTTTCAACAAATACATCTCTAATTAATTAGTTGGATAAAATAAGAATGAAAACGTACGTAGAGTTTCAGGTCGCAAGGTGACTTCACACGGTAGTATTATTCATACTCAGGTGACATGCACACGATATGTGCTCTGATCTTTATGTGATTGAGTTGATTGATTTACGGCTTGTGTAAGTACTTTTATCCAAAAATTTGGATAAAGGTACAATTATTTTCAAAATAGTCATAATTGTCATCAAAATTTCAAACTACCCTCAATTTCATCTCTATAAATAGGGAGCTACCAATTACATATTTTTCACACCAATAGCCCAACTCTATTGTTAAGTTTACAAATAATTCAACCAACTCAAACAAATATGGAAGGATGTAGCCGAAAAGCCAAAATAAGTAAGATGTCGTCGAAACCCGCCGCAATTAGGAGTTTTTGCAAAGTAATCCAACCGGATGAAATTGAACGAGACTTCAAATACTTCCTATTTTATTGAAAAATATCCGAGATATCGGAAGGCAACAAGTAGGGAATATTATACTTATCTTGACCATTTTCGATGTCGCTTCTATCGAAAGGAAAAGAAAATGTACAACAGTAAGAAAAATGTATTTTCTTCACCAAAGTGGCGGGCTACGGATTTTATTTCACGGAATGACATTAAGGTCCAGACTTGCTCACGCTCAAGGTTACAGGAACAATATGTAGACAATTCTTGGAGGAATTCACGCTATTGAAATAAAACATGAAACAATGTATGAAAATACCTTATTCATGCCTGGGTAATTAGTTTTCAGGTTAGTTAGGAGGGTAACTCTTAGCTTGTAAACTCCTCATTATGATTTAAAATAGATTTGTACTTTTTATTTGTTCAATGAATAAAGTTAGTATTATTAAAAATATTTGCATGAAAGTATTAAGTTTAATGTAATCTCAATTATTTCAACGCAGTCGTTGGCTAAGATTCCACACGACAAATTATTGTACGATGCATAATGTATAATAGCAATTGAATCGTGGAATATGGAAGGTCAAAGGGTACTTAATAAAAGATTAAGGAATATGAAACAAACAATGCATGCATGTACTTTAAGAATATGAAATGTGAATGTACTTTAAGAATATGAAAGGTTTTTGAGTACTCTATAAATAAATCCATTGAAACGTAGTTCTATCTAAAAAGTATACCATCCTCCATATTAAACTAGCCTGAAAAACATGGCTATCAAAAAATATTTACTTCAAGAACTTCCTAATCAAATAATTACTGACATAATCGCTCGTGTTGCTTCACATTCAATTGCAGATCTTCATTCTGCTAAATTGAGGTATATTGTTTAACTCATAAGTTTGAATTTTTTGTTTTGTTTTTGTTTTTATAATATGGTGGTCATTTTAAATTTGCTCTAGCGTTTATCAAGTCTCATTTCATTTGATTTTTTCTTGTGTAGTTGCAACATTTGTTGATTATAAGTTGCGACAAGATAGTGTTAAAGAATGCAAGGTCAGCATTAAAATTCGTGATTTCATCGATATATTAATCAAAATGTTTGTTTCAAAAGTTACGGTGGACTTCATTTACAAAAAGTGGAAACCCATAAACATTATATAGAAAAATGAATTATAAGTATCTCTGCTTAATGATTGCCTTGAGTGGTATTGATTGTCTCTGTTTATCTAGTTAATTTTGACGATGATTTATACATGGGTCAATCTTTCAAGGAAGAGTGGACCTACGTAAGGACAAAACTATTTAAAATTAGCAAAGGAAGCAGTGCCATTTAGTGGACAAAGATATGCACGGATGACGTTATTATCTAGTTGATGAAACAAAGAGGGTATAAGATACTTAAAAGCCATAAAAAGACAAGAATCTAAAAGTAGAAGACAACGACGTAGGTATATATAGATTCCACAAAATTATATAAAATGTGGATAAAAAATAAGCGATATTCCAAGACAAATAATTTGCATTAGAAGTTTCAATGTCAACACGCCATCGAAGAAGATCATGGACAATCAAAAGCATGAAAAGAACTTAGCAAAAATGTCTTTTTCAATGTAGAAAAAAATTTATTTTACGACATAAAAGTGTAGCTTTTACCATTAAAACCGATTATGTTTGGATATTATTTATTGTATTCTATGATATTGAATTGTAAGGCTATCTATTGTCTAATATACGATATTATACCATATGCCGCGGTTAACTTATATCATGTAAAAAAAAGTGTATCTTAAATACGATATTATACCATATGTATTGTGAATAAGCTATCAATACGCCTTCGAAGGTATCGCAGGCGGTTTACACGACACTGTCGGGGTGGCATGCACACGATAATGTCGGACCTATAGGTACGACATTCATCCCGACGCACTTGAATTCCCTAATCGACTCGCTGATGCAAATATCCGTGACTTTAATATCACCCACAATGTTCCAATATTACGCTCCGAGGAGTATCGCTGAAATTTACATCTACAACTCGGTCGTGGTTCCATGTCACACGACACAATCGACTTCATAGTCCTAACATACATACCGACGCACTCCTCGAATCCTACCGACTGCTGGGATTTGAAATACGCTGACTTAATATCACCCGACAATGTCCCAATATTATGTCCCAGAGGTATCGCGACATCTACAGACACCTTTGTCGTGTGACTTGGACACACGACGTACATTGAAATTTAAGAAATTTTGCCACGCTTTCTACACGATAATGTATTTGAAGTTTCACACATTGAAGTTATTAGGTTTCTGGCACGATACGGGCTTCGATAAGCCATTTTGAATTTCATAAATAATAGAAAGTTAACGAAAGTACATTAAACAAAAGTCGCCCGATTGGTTCATTATTGTTTTATTTTTATAATATAGGTCGTCAAACTAAGCAATCCATTTAACCGTGATACAAAGCACTTGACCGAATCTGCTACGAGCCGGTAATTGCTTGTCCTGGATATGTTCTAAATATCTTCATTAGAATGTTACTCACCTCCCGCCCAATCTCCGTGATCTTATTATAAAAATTAGCATTTCTAATCAAATGTTGAAGTTTAGTTACCATTCATTAGTTAGTTGTGTATTTTACTATTTAAATCAACTTGTAAAAAGTATTTTAATTTTATTTTATTATATAGATTGGTCAATATCCAAGCGACTATCCAAGCAATTGTCAACCGAATTCAAGTTACGAGCCGGTAATTGGTTAACTTGATTATGTTTTAACTATTTTCATTAGAATTTTAATTAATTCCCTCTTAATCTCCGATTTTATTGTAAAAAGTAAAATTCTTAATTAATTTTTGAAGTTTAGTTCGATTGGTTCATTATTGTTTTATTTTGTAATATAGGTCGTCAAAATCCAACCAACAATCAACCGTATACAAACACTGCATCCCATTCAAGCTACTTGTCGATAATTGCTTAACTTGGATTATGTTCTAAATATCTGTCATGGTGTCTCACACTATAATACTTTGATTTTGTTCAAAGATATCGCTATCGTATGCTGGGTTCACATATAGTAGTTCTATTACTTGTCGATGACGTCAAACGACACCACATAATGTGTAGATTTTCCGCTGTGGTTTATCGTGTAAACTATTTTAGTTTTTAAATTATATGTGCGATGCTCGCATCCGTACTTAATGTAGAAGATTTCGACACTTCTCGTGTATTCTCAAAACGGGAGGAACTTCTTAAATATGTACTGAAATACAAATGAGGAACAACACACTTAGTATCGATGCTCGAGAAATAGAAGGAATAAACTTGGCTACGCAAACATCGTTGTCAATTTAGTGAAAAATACAGCCAAACAAAATAAAAATGAAAGGATGAGTTGCATGAAAAGGATTGGTCACGCCTATCGGACCAAAAAAGAACGCTTAGACGGTACGCGGAGTTTATACCACAGGAACGGTTGTCATAATCACGACTTCCTCATATACCAAGCAGGTCATCCATTAGAAAGTTATCAAAGTCGAATACTTAGAGGCTCAGGAAGGCAATAAATCTAACGCGCGACCAAACGACATATCACATTGTTGAAAAGGAATGATGCAAAAAAATGCAAGTACCAAATGCACATCCAAAAATGCACTCATCAAATTTAAGAAAGAAGGAAATGGTATGCAGTCTCCGCCGCAACATTTTTTAAGTTGCTTTATTAATCGGTATTACGTTGCTATGAAAAAGGCATCGATGTCATCAGATATCTTTTTCACCCAATTACATACAATATGCTAAACTCCCTTATGTAATACTAGGGGATTGCACATACAATACCAATTGTTATGGTCTGTCATCAAGCATACTGGCCGACCTGCATCAAAAAACTTCATGACGCTTATGCATTCCTCCGTATCAAAGAGAATAAATAATTATATTACCGGTACTACAACACCACGCATCGCCTTCAAGCGCATAAGTTTACAACCCGTCGTGGTATACCGACGGGATAACGATACTTTTAGTTTGTTAGTATTCTCAAGAGTGCTCACCACTTTTTCCGGAGGCATATCAAGTAAATGTTAGAAAGAGTATCAGCGAACTAGCAATAAAATATTTTCCGGTTTATATGAGACGCTTTCAATGAAGCACCCCGGCTCCTACAAAAGTGAGTACACTGCTTCATAAAGCGATGGAGCAAGATTACTAACGTATCCAAATTGCTGAAAGCCACACAAAGAGTATATGGATTAATCCCACAAATTGGTATGTTCTTCTATGCACAATCGACAAAATCCTCCATACTTTGGAACACACACCACAAATAGGTACTACCAATTTGGAGTCATTTATTTTTAAATGAATTATTCCAGCAAATATACTTAATATGATTTGTCAACCTGCTACTAAATATATACTTTTTTCTTGCTTAATTGTGATCGAAAGGATCATAATAAAGCTGAAAAGGCCTTAAAGGGTGCTTCATGCACATTTGACACATTGTTCAAAAAGAAACTAAATAACGGGTATCATTCAACAAACTCCATTAAGGCAATTCATGAGCGCCAAAGAACAAACGCCATGGATTTGAAGAAATCTCACATTTTTTGTGACATCTTGGTAATGTTTCACATAAGGCTTTAGATCTTGCAAGGCAAGAGCTATCTCGATGTAAGAATGAAGTCATCGTAGATGAAATAAACTGTGGTTGCTACTACAGACGTACACACGGAATCTACATCGTTATAAACTCATTCATAGACTGGGACGTATCCAATTGCTTGTATTTCATGATTTTTTAAAGAAGCTGATATTGAAATTGATAACGCTCAGCCGATCCTTGTATCGCAATAATGACTTTAACATGTGTGGGATGAATTGCGTATGTCTATCTCCGTGACGGAAACAACTTTTTAAGAAAATAGAAGTTAAGGTTACATTAAGAGTTTTGCTATGTTTCCGAGCGATCATCTGGATGCAAATCGTCCACAGAATAGCCTAGCTCAAGAATACCTGGCCCGATTGGGAGAACACTACACGGCATTTTGGAGTTTCGACAACTTCCCCTTCTTCTAGTAAGGGCAACAGATGTTCATTCATTGCTTCCACGCAATCCAGTTTGATGTCACAAGGATCAAATTCGGTGCAACCCACACCAAGTCCGCCACACAAGCTCATCCACCAAAAGTGTGTTCCACCATGGAGCCCTTGAACTCCTACATCTAATTAAAAGCTCAGTACAAGAGGGCGGTCAGCGGTCGACGAGACGTGGTCGTGGGACGCAGGTGCGATGTAGATTCGCAGCTCATACAGAGCCGATTTGATACCGCTCATCAGTTCCTTTTGTTAACGGATTTTGGATTTGTGGATGCGAGCGCAGTGGTAATTGCGGGTTATCGAGCAAGAAGACTCACATATACGGTAACGAAAGAACGGGCCAGAGCGCATAATGATCAAGCCAGATCGAACTCGACTCACGCCGGATTTTTATGCTCAACTTATGCCTCAATCGATGTCGATAGTCTATATAAGCAAATCGCTTACTTTCAAGCATGGATTTACACCGCGATCATTCACGAATTTACCTGGCAGGATTTCTTTGCTGCTACAAAGTATAACGTGGTGTCGGGTCTCTTATGGATTTGTAGGTGGCATCGCCGCTTTCCTGGGCGTTGTACCGGGATGGTATGACTCCAGGAAGCGCGCACAGATAGGGAAATGTCATAAGGGATTTCTATCAGACGTATGATCATGTGATAATCTTAACTATTTTTCCATATTCAAATTAAATATCATGCTTCTTATTATCTATTTTATTTATTGTGCAGCTTCTTTTGTCAAAGGATAACAATTTTCTCATAGCACCACCGTCATCAGATATCGACTCTTACGAAACATCATTCAAGTTGGGTAAAATTAACTTGGTCACACAAAGTCGAGGATCGAGAGCTACTTTCGTCATATTAATGCAAGCGTAATAAAACCAGTAGATATAAAGAAAAGTCGTAGATTCAACTGAATTTAATATATTAATATTTTCCGTTAATTATAAAGAAAAAATCAGAGTATTCCATTTGAAATTATTATATTAACGTTTTCTCTTACAAATAAGCACTCACCCACCATCTTAGAAGTCCAATTTCTCAGCAGCAATGTCTCCTTCTCTATCAAAGCTCGCTAAATCATTGCCTTTCTCTAAAGTCCTCAGGTAACAATTTCACTCCCCCCACTATTCTTGTCTTGTCCAATTATATTACAGTATCAATTTTATTTCAACTTATTACACAAGAAAATTTATTATTTATTGTTCATTCAGATTTTATGGTGAAATCACATTTGGGTATGATTTTATTACGGAGTATTATGTAGATTTATGGTTTAGGAATAATTTTGAGCTCAAAAGTATTCATTTTTGTTTGCATAATAATAGTAATAATAATAAATAAATAATTTTATTCAAAAGTATTCATTTTTGTTTGCATAATAATAGTAATAATAATAATAAATGAATAATTTTGAGCTCAAAAGTATTCATTTCTTTTACATAATAATGATTATGTAACACATTAAAGTAAAATATTACAATTATAATAATAAAATGAATAATTTCAAACAACTACCTCCATTTCTAAAAAGATTGTCCAGTTTCGAATTTTGATGGTTGACTCTATAAATTTTAAATGTAATTGTTTTGTATTTGTTGTAGTTTATTTTGTGAAAATTATATGTAAAGATGGTATTTTGAACATACTTTGTTATTAACATGATGATTTTGATTTAAGTAAGAGTAGTTTTTGCCAATAAAGATCTCAAAGTTTGATGATTTTGATTATTGTAAAACAAAGTCGACAATCTTTTTGGGACGGAGGTAAAATTAGCCTATTGCCATTAGTGGATTCTTTATATAAAATGCTAGCAGGGAAATCTTAGTATCATATGCTCGATTCGTAGAATTTGATAACAATCTATGGTATGAGTTGTGCCATTATAGTTTGAGATAGCGGGAGTGATCACGTCACGTGAAGAGTATTTGGTTTATTGTTTTCATCAGACTGATCCATTTTGACCTTGAGAGAATGTATCATATCTAGAATGGGCTTATAAGATGTCTCGATTCCCTAAGCCCCGCATAGCATTGGAGTTATAAATGGGAACGATAAATTAATCGTGATTAAATGGCCTATCTACCAAACGAGCGGTTATTATTGATCATCCTTTTTAAGGAATGACATTTGGCTGTTAAAACATGTAACGAAATGTGTAGAAGTAGTAAAGCAGGAAGAAGAGCTTACAATATCTGCCATCCTCACACACAAATGAAAATCAAGAATTCGTGATTTCACTTTTTTAGTATATTTCCTTGGTTGACCATTTTCGTGGGAATCTGATGTAACTATGGGTTATAACCTGATGAATTATCAGGCAGCTGGAGCAGGAAATGGAAACAGTGGTTCAAGTAATAAAGCCTGGACCATTGGGTGTAGTCGAACACAAGTTCACTGCAGAGGAGATATACAAGGCAAGGGATACTGTTAGTAGAGCTATTCAGAATTGGCAAAAGAATGCTAGTATGGAGCGGAACAGCCCCATCCTAAAAGATTTTATAGAAATGTGATCAAGTACGTGTGCAATTATATATCTGTGATATTCACTGTTCTAATCCTTCTCAATCATGGTAGATGCGAGTCTTGACCATCTAGTGATGTACTCCTTTACTCTATGTACAATGATTTGTTTCTCAATAAATTGTTCTTGATGATCTTTCATAAATTCCGAATGCGTTCTCTGTTCTTTTCACATTTTATATTCAGGCACTCAACTTAAGTCAACATTCCTTCAAACAATGGAGCATACCAAGTTGTAAAACATTTGACAGGTGGAATTTGAAAGTAAAGAGCCAATTTTGTTTTTATTTAGAAGTTAGTCCATCTTTTATAGGAATGATTCAAGTAGAAAACATCAATTGCTTTCCCGATATCTAATTCAGTTCATATGTAATAGGAATTACTGATATAGTAGTATCTATATTGATTTACTGCACAGTTTAGAAGTCTTCGGAATAATATGATAAAACCTTGTTTTTTCAATATCCAATTCTAGAAGTATACATGACATCTCTTTTTAGTACTGGTCTTGTATCCGAATACAAACACATATATGATTGTACAATAGAAAGCAAAAGGAGTGATCAATATATTAAAAGTGACAGAATTTCATATTATTTTCCACGGAGTGTCTGAGTCGGTCGACCATATCTGGGACAGATTCGAAGTCCTGTAGTTTTTGCATGTATGACTCCTGCAGTTGCATCCTTATTTTCTCGGCTTTCTACTCTGCTTCCTGAGCCGGAGTCCAATAATAAAACTTGCATTTGAGGATTCCTTATCATTACTCAGAACATCATACATTTCTTAGTCTCATAAACTTCTCAGATGCTGCCTTTAGGCGAAAAGAAGTTTAATCTTTGTGGTACTCCTTAGATAATCTTCTTTAAGCTGTTTTGATCTCTTTGATTTCTGGCAAGGAATTTTTGCTCCTACTCCAGGAGGAGCTCGTTTTCTCTCGTTTGGAGTTTGAGCTGTGAAAAAGCTCAAACTTCCAAGGCTTCTTGCTCTCTGGGTTGATAGTAGTAGGCATGGCTTCGCTGGGCGTTAGTTGCTGCATAGGTCCCTTGTTAGTTGACTTACACTAGCATGTGGTAGTCGTGCATGCATCGAGCTGAGTGTGAGCTGAAGAAATTTTGGTTTGGATCGGTTAAGAATCAAGCCATAAGCTTGAATCAATTCCATGTTTTACCAATTAATGAATGTCACAACGATTTGTTGAGTATGAAAGACAACTCAAGGTTCGGCTTAATAGATCTAGTCGAGCCTCGAACTCTCCCGAGCCTAACTAAGAAGGTCATTCAATGTGGCTTGCCATGCAAACTCTAAGAAGTACGGAGTAATATTTAAAACTGAAGACTAAAGTTAATGAAGTTTATTACTCTAAATGAGAGTGAGATACATTAAGATTAACTACATTGAGCTTGTACATAATTGATTATCAAAACATATATATTATCGAATCAACATGCACATTTTTGCCAATTGCTGATTCTTCTCAGAATTCCTTCTAAGATTGTTCTTCATTAATTAGTTACACCCAGATAGCTTTAGCTTTCTTGAGCAATGGAACCAACTTTCCTTTGACATGCAGGCTCATAACCTCATCTGAACCTCCCACTAATTCTTGCCCTATAAATACCGCCGGCAAGCTTGACCGCCTGTTTTCCACCAATGCTGCCTCTATTTCTTTTCCATTCGGGATCTCATCGAGGTCGTAGACCCTAGGATTAGCTCCAAAGCTGGATATTAAACTCAAAACTGTGTGAGATATGCAACAATTACTTTTGCTGAATAGCACCACTGGCTTGTCAGCTACCAACTTATTGATTCTGTCCATTTTACCTATTAAACAATCTTGAATATAGTATGTTGAATGTAGCAATATATATATTTATCAGGTGAGATTTAGGATATCAAGTTGTTGCCTTGTTGGTTGAAGATGTTGTTCAATTTAGGTGCATTATATAGGAATGAAGATGGCTAGTGGTCGGTCACATATCTTCAAAGAGAATAACCAAAAAGAATTCCTCGTTAGCCTTTTCTACAGCTGCCCCATATAAGCCCTCTTGATCATTGGACTTAAACGACATGGAATACTTCACTTTTATGTTGGACAAAAAATATACTACCTGTAGTACATTTTTCCTATTTTGGTATCGTTTGAAATTTTAAGTATATTTAAACTAATCCTCTAGTCAGTATTGATTAACCAAAATAAAATATAGCTCTCTGGAATTCCAAAATAAAGTATGACAGTTGAAATTTAGACCTAGAAGTAATACATCTATCTTAATTTAATTGGTATTTTTGACGAATTACATTAAATAAATGAATTATAATTCCAAAAAATGTTGATATATCTCAGTGTTTGTTGTGTAGTATCTAATGTTTTGAATCTTTTGATAAAACAATTAACATTATATAAATGAATTATAGATTCAACATATAGCTTCATTTCATGTAAACTGTTTAATTTTGATTTTGATGATTAATTTTTAAAATTGAAAATAGAAGTCAAAATTGAACTAGACAATGCGCGTGTGATGGAGTAATAAACACTACAGAGGTTTTTGCATGCCACGACTATTGAATTGAATTTGACTTATGGTTTGGGGGTACATGCCTCGTTGTAGATTGGTGTATGACTAGTTGACTAATATGTCTCGAACAATTTTTGGTGTGTCCATATTGGAGCATCTTTTTATGGAATTCAGTTATATTTTATATTATTGAATGGTGGCTTCATTTCTTCACATCCAAGTTCCAACCCAAGATTATTCTCGCCTTATGGCAAATTAGTAAGGAAAGATAGGCAACAATATAGATGGTGGTGGGACTGGGGGATATATAAGCAACAGTCTAATAAGTCTATGTTTCAATTTTCAAAAACATTATATTAATAACTTAGTAGAAAAGGTATCAGAATGTTCAGTAGTTGTTCGGGACATGATCGAGGTAACTGCGGTCCTACCAAGTCCCAAGCCGAGAAAACTGAGGCGGTTCTGTGAATTTTTATAGGCGGTTTCGTTCTCTATAAATACCCCCTCCACTCTGCTTTTGAGTCCTCGATAAGATCTAAGGTTACACTCTAAAACCAATTGACAATAGAGGGAGTAGCCCAAGATCTTATATATTGACCCGGGAAGACACCGATTTTCGATGTGACATTTCAACACTCTCCCCACGTACTCGATCATCCGCGAATTTACGCCACCGAATAACATCGACGGGGTTACACGTGTCTCATCAACTCGTGCTTGGCTTTGATACCATGATAAGCATATATGTATATTTCACTTCTAAAACCAATTTAAGAATAAGGAAGAGCCTCCAAGATCTTATATATCAATTCTAAAGAATAATTTAATTTCATCCTAATGTGACATCTCAAATCCTAAAATCTGATTGTGTAAATAATATAATAGATAATTAGGGTTCTTGAATAGTTTCTGGTCTTGTAATTCTATTATTCTGAATAGTGTAAGCTTGAATCTATTCTTTTGAGTTTTCTCTATTCGGGTGTAGTGATCTATAAAGGAATTCCATGCAAGATAGCTTTTTGTGCTATTCTATAACCTGTGAGCTATGCTACCAAATCAGAATCAGATGCTCTCCATTATAAATAAATTGCTAGGGTTTTACTGCTGGATTAGTCATCATAACACATTGTTAGGAATACCACGTAAAATCTTTATCTATTTATTTTCCGTACTATACTTAATTTTTTGTCTTAGATTCACATCCGTTTGATACAAATTCACTTCCGTTAAATGAGAACAATAAAAATAATACTGAATGAATGGGAAATTATAAATTAACTTGTGCTAATAAGGGAAATGATTCGATTTTGGGACATTGCCATTATCTGAATTAATTACTTTGATGGGCAAATCCGTGTGATTTAAACATATGATTGTCCGTGCGCTATTCAGAGGCTTATTCGTTATATTTATAAATCATTTCAATTGGAGGGAAGTTAATTAAATGAGTTGTAGGATAAATCAAGTACATTTCTCCGTAAAATTTGTGCACAAGACCAACACATGTATTAATGTATTTAAACATATGCTTGTCTTTTGAAGATAGAATATATTCCACAATAACATGGAACATTTCTCCTCCATAAGTGTTTCAGCAACTAGGATCTACTGAGAATTGATGCATTCTTTAATGGTTATATTCTTATTTAGAGATAACATCTAAAATGAATATTCGAGCAAAACATAGAACATATAGCCACATACTGTACTTGCATAGAGAAATTAAAATGCTAAGGCTCACATGAAAATTATTAGATGGGGTTAGGAGTATCTGATGATCACTTTGCACAATCTCTGGCTCAAGAGAAAACGAAAGGCCAGGCCAATTATCAGATGATCTACCTCTTCAGTTTGCAAATATTATCTATCTAGTAAAAAGAAGTACTCCAAAGGTGGTGACCATATGAACCTAGACGTATTTGCATGCATACTAATGTACATCCCTCGAGTCCGGATTTGTTTTTTATATAGATGAAATTATTGTTAATAATGCATGTCTACTACAATCTTCAAAATAGGATCCAGGTATATATAAAGGTATATAACACATACAACATCATTTAGGTTGTACACACAAGTTGCAATTTCTTGAAAGACAAATCTGAATGATTTTCTTCCATTATTTCTGATCATTTTTTAGTTTGCTAAGAAGTCGATGCCATGTCTAGGAGAGAAAATAAACTATTAGTAACAATATAAATATCAATATCATGAAGCAAGGCCGGTTATAGGTTTTTATCAAGGTGATTCATGCGAAGAATGTATATATATCAAAAAAAGGAAGAGGGAAACTATCCTCGACAGGAAGTTCAAGATAGTCATTATTAAATTACACATTGATGAACTATAATCATAGCAGTACAAATGAGTATCACCAGAGATTCGACTCCTTGATGAATTGGGAGTTTAATGCTTTGAGTTTATATGCTTCACTTTATTACACATTCTTAATAACATATATCATGACACGCGTCTTAATTTTACTTTGTTAAATTAATTTATAAACATAAACAATAAACAATAATTAGTGGCAAACCCACTTGTTCAAAGATGTTCGATGGGCTTTAGAACCTCGTCTGCCCCACCGACTCTTCATAACCACCACAAAGAGAGGGGATGTGGGCTCGAAAGAGGCAATGACGGACCTGAACTTGAGTATGTCTTTTGCTTGTTCACTTGAATTGAACCATCAGAAAATGCTAGCTAAGTTCGTAAGTCATTTATTAGATTGGGTTGGGTTCAACATTGGCAGCTACACATTTGCTTCTTTTGAGATATTGCTATTACTATACTTCTTACTTTAGTATACAACATAACCTATACGGCAATACCTACATGTCACCAACTCACTCTCCAAGTTATTTTCTGTTTTACAATTTTTATTTTATTAAGCTTTTTAAAAATCTTTATTTTAATATTAACTAAATATACATATGTAACACTTTATTGTAATATTTAGTTGGCCTACATTTTTACAATCTATGATCAATCTTATTATTCTATTAAGTCGTATTTATTCTATTATATATGTGAAAATAAATTATTTAGTTAGAATTATTTGTTGTCTCTCTATCTAGCCTAACTATTTTTTTTCAAACAAATAATTAATTCATTTTTAAGTTTCTATTTCATTTTACCTCGACCACGAAAATATGTGGATCAGCCGTGAAGAATTGGAGGTTCGACTACAAAATGTATGGATTTTATTATTGATATTTCATTAAAATTGCTCCCAAAAAAATTAATGTATATTTTGAACCACTACTTTTAAATGAGTTATATCTGCTTAGAGGACCAATATTTCATTAATGAATCGTTCAAGTCCACCTCCCTTCATAGTTCATAGACACATCTAATTGGAGACCTATCGTCGACCCATTTACTAGAGCTGGATTGTTGAATGCTGAATGATGAATGCATTATGCATGGAGCCATGGACAAACACAAAGTAAATGGGTCGATCTAGTCCTTTTGGTAGTAGCCTGATCCATATTGACCATTATGCCAAATGCCAATATTTAGGCCGTATCCACCTTAGCTCATTATTTTAATGGACACAAATGGGCATAATCTTGGAAATATGAGATATCGATATTTATATCTGCCAACAATTCGACAGACATCCAATTTATTTATTTAAATTTAACTTTATATATATGTTCGATTATAGGATAATGTTCTGACATGCATACTGATGCGACACTCGTGGATTATCAGCCAAGTCGCTCTTAGTAGTAGTTCTATTAGGTTTCACGCGCCTCCACTTTTAAATGTTTCCATTTTTTTTTAAAAAAAAATATGCAAAGCATACGAACGTCAAGAAAATTTTCATACACAACCAAAAGTATTTGTCAAGTTTTTGAGATTCATACGAACAAAGAAAGATACGACCACCACTACCCTAAAGGAATAATTGGGTTTCGACTCTTGTGGTTTTCAAACCCTGAGTTCTGGGAACTTTATCGCCCGGCTCTTTGGCTCGGTCCGCTTATCATTCGTTGGACTTTCGCCTCGTTAAGATGTTTGTACATCGATTAAATTGATTTAAAATTAATTTTATCTTAGATTAATTTATTCAATTTAATTTCTTAGTACAATTAAATAAGTTCTACTACTAGAATTACTAAAGATTTTGAAATATTTAAACTAGATATAAGTATAAAATTATTCGATAATTAAGTACTTATATATTGACATAAAATTCGAAGTTCAATTTTAAATTCAATAAGATTCAACCATTTGAATTATCAATTAAAATTATAATTATTTGATAATTAAACAATACTGTAGTATATAATTTGATTGATGGATATGTACTTGTTCAACTTTATTCATCCATGCATACGTGTACAAATATAATTAAGATAATTAATTTGTTCATGTATAATATATGCTTAGATATATTGATGGATTCCATGAGATTTATTATATGACTTATTTGTATTTATGAACACGGCATGTACTTTTTTGCTAAATGAATGACCTCAGGAATTAATTATTATTTATCCTCAGAAATATAATTAATTAAAAAAGACGGAGACCAACTGTAGAGTCAAACTAACGAAAAATAGTTATAAATTAACTTAGTTGGTAGCTGGGGTCTAAATTTCATATGTTTTTGTAAGTCGTATCATTATTAGCCTTCAAGTGTTATATTTAAGATTATGATTGGATGTGATATAAATTCTGGCTTGATTAAATATATATCTTAGCATTATCATAAGTATTACTAAATATAACTAATCCCACCATTAAGTTAGGTACGACACACCAAACTCTAAAGTCGGGTGTAGGTCACTTAGGAGGACGGCATGTTAGTACATGACATACGCACGCCTCCGACGCTTCCTCGACGGGACGGGATCAACCCATCTCAAGTAAGACTTAAAGCCCACCTATCCATTCCGAATCATTACAACTAGTTTTTGGTTACTTAAGAGGCGACGCATTGCCGACATCGGACTGCGGACAAAAGCAGGTCACTAATACAAAGAGTGTAGAACTTTAGTGACGCCAAAAAATTATGTTAATCATAATTGGTTTATGTTCACCTATCCAAGGATTGAGACTCTTGATCATATGGAGATCTTGGTATACTTAGTATTTTCTCGATCGCGAAAGGACTAGTATCTATGTTCTATTATTCAGATAGGAACATTCTTTTAAATGAAAACTGAATTGTTGTTTGTTTACATATCTTCTATTGTAGTTAAAATGACCTCGAACACTAATAACTCAAAAACTCTTCGATTCGCATTGAAAAAAATGCAACCGAATTTGTAACTTCCTAGATTGGCCAGAATCCTCGAATAGTTCTCAAGTCCGAGAACTACCACGCAGCATTCCTAAAGCTTCCTCCGTAACCTCGGGCAGCGTGGATGAAGTTTGGCTTTCCTATCGCTAATATAAGGATGATAATATCGATTGTTAGAATCAGGCGAATTTCATTTATGATAAAACACCAAAATTCATACATCCCGGATCCTCAAAATGATATAAATTAATCTAAAATCATATAATGACTTATATGAATACGAGAGTACTTACAGAGATGCCAGCGGAAGTCTATCTCCAAATCTTTCACGAAGCCTCCTTTGAATTCCATCGTTGAGCACTTCAAATGTAGTGCCTCTAGTTGGTCCACACCAGGAGAGGTTGAATCCTACATTCAAGGCCTCGCTAACACGGATTTATTTGATGAAAATCAAGAAGAATTTTTCAATTCTTTCTTGATACTTTCGGCCATTCTTGGGAAATGTGGAGGAGGCTTTTTATTTTTCATTTCATGAAAAAAACTCATATGAAAAACCTAATAAGCTTAGCTTATATAGGTCAAACTCTAAAAAGTCCAACCGACAAATTTTAACGAGCCGAATTGCTAAATTTAATTAAACTGCTATAAAATCAAACACTAACAAGTTTTTTAATAGTAATCTGTAACAAGTTACTAACAAGCTCATCCAATTATTGAATTAATTCAATTGACTAATTAATTAATTCGATTCATCCAATTTATATTTTACATTATCAATGTAAAATCCCACTGAGAATATTCTGATTACAATCAACTCTCAATTTAGCAAATGTAGCTTAATTTACACATGAAATATAATTCAATCCGTCACTGCATGTGTGTGACCTTCTAGGCTCAAATAATAGTAAGTTGTATATCAATAATAATTGACCAATTACTATTATTATAAATTTATTAACGAAAGTAAAGCATCTAGTAATCGCCTCAAAACCCCTTTAAATTATCATGAGAACTCCACACTAGTAATATAAAATTACTATGGTAAACACTCAAGTTCCAAAGAATCACATTTAACCAATCCGTAAATGAATTGATACACACAATTGTCGCAATGGCATAATAAAATGGGAATCAATTTCACTGATTTCCAACACCGACGCCCAACGCCTAATGGCTGCACGGAATCGAATCTTCATATTCAATTCGAAATGTCAATGCATACAAGACGATCACAAACTAGAAAAGCTAATTCCAAAAAAAAGCGGCACGCAAATGCAGAGGCAGGTACGATAACGCTTTGTGCCCCTCTACTGATCGTCACTGGGCAACGAACAACCCGTAAGAAGTCCCCATGTCATAAAGATTATGGGGGTCGTCGAAGACTGCACTTGTCTCAAGGAAGCCGGGCAGACATCTCAAGTCGTTGGTTCGACTGCTCAAAGAACTTCGTGATGAACTTCCTCAACATGCACCGCCTGACAAGTCGCCGTCTCCACCTTCATGGTATGATCACTATTTCTCGAAAGCGTAACCTTGGGTGCGGATAAAGCTGCTTAACTCGCTCACGATACGTAACAAGAATAAGTTCAAAAGGAACCGACAGCTGAAATATAAGGCACCGACCACAACCCAAGGACGCCCAGTAAAGGCGACGCCAGAAGAATGATAAATGTCATTGGCTATCAAGGGGTTACGTGGGCACCGGAAGTCGAACCGTAAGCAGTTACTTTTGTAAAAGAAGAACGGGAATTCGGGTACCATTCTCGACTACGTATATTAACGCTATTACTCTAGAAACTTAGTTTGATACTGGGTGTTAGATTAATCGGGTCGGGTAATCATATTTGTCGAAATGTAAAAGATTCGGTAATAAGAGACGAAGGAGAAAGGTGAAGGGACCGTGGTTACAATGCATCGCTGATGCGCCTACGCGGCTCAATAAATTAGCATTACTTCCATTGATTGAATCTTATTTTGAACAATGTTTATTTTGTACCTGCATTAAGCAGAATATTATTTCCATTTCTCTATTGTTCGGATATTATCTATTTCAATAAATGCAATAATGTTGCTTTATTTCTAGATGGAATAATTTGTGGTACCGCAACTTTAGACAATGATTTATACGCAGCAGACACAAAAAGGGAGATCTATAACGTTAATATTAAAAGCGAGGGAAATCAAATGAAGTCAATTCAACATACTCAAGGCATCGTTGTGCTCGTCACATTACACAAACCCATGAAAAGATCTCTTGTGAGCAGATGGTATTTTTGCAGCTTGGGTTAAGTTTGAATCATTCGACACACGCCAGTCTTCAAGTGACGAAGAAGATGACCAAGCTTGTCATTCAATCGAAATTCAAGGAAAGGACAACAGATTGGTTGGGAATCATACACACACCGATGTAGCGATCACTAAAACACGCTTGCAAGAGGAGGTTGCTCATACTTAACCTTCACCATTTAATTAAGCGAAGAGATATGGTTGCATATATCTATTTAAGCATAAAATATGAAGCCTTTGAATTGTTCAAAGAGTTTCCTCGTGAACGAGGCAGGTAAATCAACTCAACAAACAATCAAGGTTCTCCTGACCGATAGAGACGGGGAGAATACTTGAGCCATGAGACTCTCACACATACGGTGATTGCGATATAATATCATAGCTCATTTAATAATTACAAGATGACGTTGTCTCCGAAAGAGGACCAACTCTTTGCATACGGTTCGATCAATGATTACTACCTCAATACTTACAAATAATCTACGGGATATTGCATAGAAACTACAATGGCTACACACTAAATAAAGTTTCAACAAAATCGAACTTCCCTTCAACTCCACGTGAGTTGGCGGCTCGGGGAATCCTCCCAAGATAGCATACATGAGGATTTAGGACAGTGAAGTCTACGTTAAGAAAGTTAACAAAGAAAAGCTATTACTTAAATCCGACAAATGTTATTTCATTGGATATCCTAAGGAAACTCTAGGTGCTACTTCTATCGTGTAAAGAAAAGAACAAAATCTTTGTTGCTCGTGACCGTGTCTTCCTTAAACCGAACACATGTATAAAGCATCGTGGATAATGATTCGATCTTGTTCAAGTTAACGGTATGAGGCCGCTAACGCATCCGAATCTCCTCAGAGGTGGATGCTTCTTACATAGAAGAAGTTCCACTCGACCCATGGAAAAAATCGGATTTAACTCTCTCGGTAATCAACAACCCCAAGACGATCCTATGTAATTTGTCGAAACCCGATATTTAGACGGAAGCTTTCCTAGCCGAAATACGAAGTCTTCTTCAGATGAAGAAGCAACAGAAAAGTGACGCCGGTGAATCTCTTTTTGAAGCCATGAAATCGAGATCGACTTCCATCGTACCATAACGAGGTACGGACATTTATTTCCAAGCGTACTCTCATCGAAACAGAATGGTATTTAATCAGAACTGATAAATATGGAAACCCGCCCATATTTATAAGGCTCGACCAGATGTGTTTCAAACAAATTCAAGGAATTGATTACGATTTAAACCTTCTCACCGCTTGTAAAGTTTAAATTCATTCGATTCTCTTAGTTATTGATGCATATTACGATTACGGTATAAATAGATGTAAAACGTGGGAATTCAAGAGGGACGTGGTGGCTACGACACAACCACTGAAGTTTACATGTCCGAAAGGACCTAAAAGCCATATCCGTTTCGCCATGGACTGCAAAGCCAGTTATCCGTGAGTCGAACCTTCAAGTTTAAACAAAAGCACTCAAAAGTTTTGGATCATGAATGAAGAAGATTCTTGTGTATGTAAGAAGGTTAAAGGGAACACATTTGTGGTCCTAAGCATGTAGATAACATACTAATTCATTAAACAAGGACCTAGAGAAGCCTAATACATTCTTTGGAATCAAGACATGAATCGCTCTCAAGAAGCTCATTGCATCGAGCCAAAATACTTATATATCGATAAGTTTTAAATGCATTCTTACATGGAGAACTCCAAGAAGCGGCATCAGACATAAATATCCCAATGCCTGATAGTCCACTTTGTGAAACCGAGATAAAGAAATTAGTAAAGTTCCATGCCTCACCACATGTGATCTATCATGTATGTCATGTCAGGTACGATCGGCATTGCTTACGCTTGAGCGTAATCCAGTCGTTACCACCCTCAGGTTCAGTGACTTGGGCCAGTAGCGTTATCCTTAAGTACTTAAGAAGACTAAGGACGATGTCTCGGCAGACGAAGTGAGAACGAAGTTGTTGTAGCAAAGCACCGATTGCCAGCTTCTCGAATAGCAGATGATTCTTTGATCTCACCGTTATTTATTCTGGCCTCGAACGCGAGGCGTCTTAGTGTATAAATGACTTAATAATGTGTCATATATCTAACATCGTAAGTCAGAAAGGAAGCCATTGATCAAGAAGTTCATAAGTGAACTCGAGTCGTACCTAGCACATCGAGAACTAAAGATGTTTTATTAAAGCGACAAATATTGGTGCAATTGTCGCTCAAGGAACTGCAAGAGCACATCGATCCAAGCATATGTAACGAAAATACTATCTCATTCGAGACATAGCTGAAAGAGGAGATGTGAGCGTATGTAAAGTAGACACAGATGAAAATTTAACAAACCCCTTAACCAAACCTCTAAATCAAATCAAACATGATATACATACTCACCGGATGGAGAAATGTACAGTGTTTTCTGACACGTGATCAACAGCAACCTTCTATCGCTTCAGAGAACCGTGAGATCGACGTCTCCTACTTTTCAGTGTGCCTCACTCTATTGAATCAACATCAAATGACTAGTGCTATCGTCACTGGATCACATTTCTTGATCGAAAGAGTGTACTAACCAATCACGGTACGCATTGTCGAAGAAGCCGGTAGGATCGACACGACCAAGTTAAGAGAACTTAAAAGATAACATATCAATGTCCTAAGGAGATTCTCATAGAAGTTATGGTTGGGATGGCTATTCTTCGACTGCTAAGTAGGTGAATTTCATTTGACAAGAATGGTGAATCAAACGCCCTTTTAAAAGGAAGACTATAACGTATTATGTCGGGTATGCTTACAATGTAATGATGGAAAAACCCATACATCATATTAGTGATCGCATACCGATACGCCGGTAGCTGCTTCCTCGATGAAGCGACCAAAGGCTTATCAGATGGCCATATCTCCACGGGTGTTGATATCTCATTAATCTACAAAACCAAAATAGGGAGAAAGGAGGTGGAAGAGTTTTCACCACATCTCTTTGAAAGTCTAAAACGTAGGACATTTGATGTCTATATAAAAGCCACTTTTTGAAAATGAAAACTTGCTCATTTAGTTTTGGTATTAACTTCTCCTTTGAGAAATAGTGAAAGGCAAAATTTCTCTCTCCCTCCCCTTCTTTTAGTCGACTAGTTAGGCAGAAAATCTTCGGTTTTTTCTGGCCCAACCTCGCTTGGCCAGCTTAACATTTTAAAGCAGCTTCTAAGAAAATTTGCAGGGCATTTTCTTTAGATGCCTCTGAGGATCTCCATCATATTATTCCTCTGTTGCTTTGATTCCCCGGCATATTACTTTATTTCTTTTAATTAGGCCGTCTCATAAAAAATGGGGGTCATGTGCCTAGATACTAAATGAGGCCCTTTATTAAATAATTTTTTCTTGTATGTAAAATAAATAATCATATTAATTTAAAAATCAGTTTCATTCAATAGACTATTCAACATTCGCTCAAGAGCCTGGGAGAATTTTCTAGCTCTTCACCCTTTCTTTTTTTCCCTTACACTTTTATCATATCCGGAGTCATATTCTGGGCTTCTAGGTAAATATAACTAAAGGCTAATGATGACAAATGATAGATTATGGATTTATGGATAGAAACAACTTGAGATTATTTCTTCAAATAATGAATACTTGTAATCAATTCTTCCTCCTAATAAGAAAAAATGAATGCACTATCATAAGATTCATGTATTTAATATATCAAAATTATGCATAATTCAAATAAAATCCCATAAAAAATTAGCGATGATATATTAATAATAGGGGAATCCCCTAAAAAAAATTATAATCCAATCGGTCATAATGTTACTCATTTGCACAAACTCGTACTACTAACTAAAACAAAGCAAAAGGATCTCGAAAGGTACCCATCATCTAAAATACCTCCGACGGGGCTCTCCACTACAAAAAATACCGTACACGAACAAACACAACATCCCTAAGTAAAGAAATTCACTGCGCCCGATCCATCGCCTATCGGACGTTGGCCCCCAGATTTGCATCATGTGCAGTAAATCGACAAGCATACGCCTCTTAGCCTGCCTTTCTTTAATTATTGTTTATGCAACTAGTAGTGATCATGGAATTCGTATCCATAGTATTATTAAAATATTATTCATACGTAAGAATATCCAACACATAAAAGTTACATAGAAGGGTCATTTGACTTTTATTTTCTTCAAAAAACTTGAAAGTTGCTAGGAAAAATTGCTGTGCGGATCCATGTATGTTACTCGCCGAGTGGGTACGAGTAGACTTCGCGCTGATTCGATAGACCGCAATCATGTCTAAGGAAGCCTGTGCTATTACGCCGACCAAAAAAGATAAGTAGCTTAACGAACTCATAATCTTACGATCACAAGCTCACCTATAGATCTAAATTTTATCATTGGATTAATATATGTGGTTATTAGACTAACCCTGTTATTACTTATTAGACAATCAAATCAAGCATGCATTTTCCAGTTAATTGAAATTCGGTTGTATAGATGGTCTCATGGTCTTATTTGACGATATATTCTTCACCTTTGAAGACATCTTTCATCACATAGAATCCCTGAGAAATTGCTTTATGTATTGCATCATGTTTGGATAATATAACTAATAATTTGAATCCAATTCATCTGTCATTAATCCATACATTCATTAAACCTGCTTCATGAACCCATTTTTCTTCTTTCATTCAAGGTAAATACCCCTTTTATTATTATTTCATATATTATTGGTTCGTGGTCTATGTGCATTTGTTGATTACGTAACCATGCTGTCCATGCATTAGGACGGAGTACTACATAATTATTAATGCTATCTTTTTTTTATACCAAGATAAAAAAAAACCATATTCGGTCAACAGTTTTTGCCAATAAGCATCATGTTTTTTTGTTCTCTTTGTTTAATTTGGAAAATGAACAACTTGGCTGAATGGCTTGCGGCTACTTGCCTTGTCAAAAATCAATTTTTGTCAAATAAATAGAGAATCGTATCTAACTAAAAGAAAACGTATATTTGAAGACTTTCCAACACATTCTTTACCAAAAAGAGGACATTTTCAAAATCACTGGATGGCTAATCATTTAAATGGAATAAGAATTCAACACGATGGTGTCGAATTATGACCCTGAGGAGTGGATTCTTTCCCTGGTCATGGGCGATCCCTATTACTGAAATTGTCACATGTCCACTTTACAAATTATCACACTAAAGACTCATCGAAATTTCTATTCTGGATATTACAGAGAAATTAATCATGGAATGTGTCTCATCAATTGATGAGAGGACTAGAACTTTACTTTTAAACACTTCAATACAAGATCGTTTTTTATTAGAGTCGAAGGCATATTAATTTGAACTATTATGTGAAATGAGAAGGCATGGCAAAGGCACAACTTGGTAGGGTGAAACATGAAGAATCAAAGCTAAGACCACCTAAAGAGATCTTATTCCCAGTAGATCTTTCAACAAGAATATCAATCACTCTAGGAGATACAATGTATGATTATAAAGAATCTCATGGAAAATGACTTCATTCTTCCCTTCAGGACTTTTCTGCTTCTCTATCTTCACTAACAACTTGCCATACATATACATAGAACATACGTAATATTTCCATTTCAATTTAATTTGAAAGTTTGTTTTCAAGAAATGATCAATTACATTGAAATGAGTGGAGTAATATATTACTCGCATTTTTGCATCCGGGGCCATTGTAGTCTCAATTAATGTATTTATTGTTGTACGTGTGAAGCCTAAATACGTGAAAAACCTAGATTATTCTAGAAACATTACACTTAAAGAAATATTTGGAGAACAAGAAAGGAAAGTTCTAGAGTCTTCTTTTTTGGGGAGTAATTAATTACCTTTTAGACAGGTAATTAATGTGGCTTTTTCTTGAAGATAAAGTAATTCCTTATAGGTTTATTTGTGAAACCTATAAATATCCCTCTTCTTGTATAGTATTTTGTGTGTGGAAACACCACCTCAAAGGTGAGGATCAAAATAGAGAGAATTCATGAGAGATTCAAGAGTTCATTGCAGTTCAGAATTGAGGTTTTGGGCGTATACGAGAAAACACTCAATCGAGATCCTATTTCTAGAGATTTGAGGTATTAGCACATCAATTGCTAGATGGTAGAATAGAGTTCTTGGAAGTCTTGTAACAATTCTTCCGGGTGATTGTTAGTAGATCCGCAGCAGTCGGATGCATTCCTTCTACATCAGGAGAACCGTGATAAATCTTGTGCATGCTTAATTTTCTAATTCTATTCTTTCTTTTGTCATATCCGACTAGGGGAGACTGAATCCCGTAGATCTTTTAGTAATTAGTATAATTGATAATACCACAATTATCCTTAATTTGGATTAAGATCATGTCATTGTATCGAGCTCGTTGTGTTTCGTGGATGGATACCTAACAATTTCTATCGCGAGGCTCGATGATCCAAAGTCTATTCAAAGGTTGTATGACTAGGCTGGAAGAATGGCGCTGTACAAGATGTGAACCGCTTGGAAGGACTAGTATTGTGGAAGATGAAATGGCCTCTTTGGTTTGACATGAGCATCGTTGTCGCTGAGATTTCTTTGAAAGATTCGCTCTCAAGATGAAAGGTCCCTCAGAGATTTTGCGGATTCGAGGAAAGTGTAATTGGCATATCAACAGTTATCCCCGAAGGTCTTGTCAGCGGTCATCGACAGGATAAGGTCTCTCGGAGGAAATTTGTGACGCGGGTAATTTAAGTTTTGAGGTTTATCAAACTGCTCTACGGAAGATCGAGGATTAGATTTCGCTGCCCGTGACCGATGGACTAATCTTGTTCGTAACGGATTTGAAGTCATAGCCAGATCATGTGGATTCATCTGCTATCAAAGGTCACGGCGAAAGGACATGCCTGCTGATTTCAGCCTGTGGATTCACTGCATCAAAAGATTCGGCTGGTCACAAAGTGAAGCATGGGAGTCATTTTTGGATGCTGTTCGTGATGAGCATTATTAGTGCGGCCACAAATTCATAATCGTAGTCAAAAGGTTTTGGCGACGTATCAGAGATCGCTTGGTGATGGCTAGTAAGAACTTGTCTCGCATCGTACAAACCATAAAAAGCGAAGATCGATACGGTAGTTTCTTAAGTGTAGATCAACTCGGTAGATTCAGTAATTAGTATAGTCGATTTATATCACAATTATCCTTAATTACGGGTTAAGATCATGTCATTCTGTATCTTGGGCGGGATCTGAGTTATTGGCAAGTATGGGATTGTCAGTAATGGTGTAGGATTCTTAACATTTATTTGAGTGTATATTTAGTGTGGGACAAGTCCTCCTTCAATAACATCAAAACATTTATATATCAACCTCGGGCAAAGGCCATGTTTTGGCTGAAAGAGGCCCTCGCGACCATAATACATGAAGTCTGACTTCTACCAACACTTTCTTGGTCGAGCCCGTGTGACCTTTATGGTGCCAATAGCAAACTTTTTTCTTTAATTCTCTTTGAAAATTTTAATACATACATGTACAAAGGTACTTGGGGAAGAAATCTATGAATAAAAAATGATAACAAGTATACTTAACATTGAGAAATTTGTATATTTATAAAAGAGTACAAATGTATCTCGATATGAGTACATATGTACTCCGCCACATTTATGAATTTTTATGTCGATCGTCAATCGCTGTCACTCGCTGATTTACGGTCAACCCCGAATTAACCCAATGATCAACTGGTCGACATTTATGAAAGTCTGCACGAGTTTGCACAGGATCAAAACCCTGCCTAGTGTGGTTTACTTGGTTGAGGTAGTTTGCACACTATTACGCCACCAAGCTTACCTAACGCTAAATAAGAGCGTCATGGGTCCCTAATTAAAAAAAAACATTTATACTATATCAAAATTTGAGACATTAAAAAACAGTTTATTTTAGTAAGATTAACTTGTTGACGAAATTGTGTTCTTTAAATGAGTAGTTAAACTTTTATATTAAAAGTAGTGAGCTATAAAGTTTATATATATATATATATATATAGTATATATATATATATATATATATATATATATATATATATATATAGAAACTTTAGAATTATTTATATTCGTCCTTAACTAGTTAACTTGGCTACGTTTTCAAGAAACGAGGATATTTCACTTAATGTGCATTGTATTGTGGAGACCGGAGGCGATAAGGGAATTGAAAGCTATGCTTTCAAGTTTATTCTTTAGAGTACCAATATTTAGCTAATCAATTATTTTTTGAACGTTTACAAAAGATATAACTATTGTGTTTACTTAGATCTTAATTATTAAATTTTATATTTTAAATGAAGTTTTTATGTTTATAAAATTTTATAAGTAATATGTTCTAACAGTACTATTAAAATATTATAGTTTAATTTATTAATAATGACATTCATTAGTAATAATATTGAAATACCAATTTTTTTGTAAGCAGTCGGACTCTTAATTAATATTAGTGGCTGATATTGAATAAATATTGAAATGGAACTCAATATTATTCCGTAATAAATAACTAAATGGTAATCCATGTTAGTTAACTCTATAACTTTAACTAATTTCGTATATATATACAGAGGGAAAAATAAAATAATTGAGGCTCAAAAGAACCTTCAAAGTAATTAGAAACTTTTCAAGGGATGCTGCTCTCACTTTACATATATTATTATATATAACAAATTTAAGTCTATTATATCAGTGACCACTGACCAAACAGAGTTGATAATTATAGATCCCTCTCATTACAGTAAATAAGATGGAGTAACTATTAGTAGTAATTACCAAGTTGTGACTAGACCAAAAAATAGTATCAATCTTGAGAAAAGCAAACTTTGGTGTTAGCATCTGAGAAAAGGCACCCATCTTTTGAATGTTCTCCATAGAAATATCAGTCCACTACATTGAGTAAATTATAAATAGAGTAGCTTATTAACCCAATGTGTTCAACCAACTCAAAGAGCAACAAAAGATATAATTTCCTTTGTTGCATTCCATCATTACCTCCCATCATCTTACAAAAACCCAAATTTGAGTTGTTTTTGATGGTATATTCCAACAAATTCTAAACTCTAAAAAATCTCTACTTGAAGAAAAAAGGGTAATTTTCTTTTTTACAAAAAAGAAGAATCCCTAGTGAGTTTATTACTTTTTACCAAAAGGGTAATTTTCTTTTTTGTGCAACATGGATAAGATAATGAGGTTGACCTCTGAAAATGGATTAGTGATCTTCAGCAAGAGTAGTTGTTGTTTGTGTTATGCAGTGAATATTTTGTTGCAAGAACTTTTGGTAAGCCCTTATGTGCATGAAATTGATACTGACCCAGAAGGGAAAGATATTGAGAAGGCTTTGATTAGGATGGGTTGTAGGGTTCCAGTGCCAGCTGTCTTCATAGGTGGCAAGTTTATTGGATCAACTAATGAAGTTATGTCTCTTCATCTAAGTGGCTCCTTAATCCCTCTCCTCAAACCATACCAAACATCAATGAATTAATTGAGTAGCTATAAGTAAATAATGAATGCGGATTATATGTTACACTTTGTGTGATATTTTTATTAAACTCTGTTAAAATCATGACATATAATTTTAAAAACAAATAAGACATTTGTCACAGTTTTAATAGAGTATAATAAGTAAAGAGTATCACACAAAGTGTTATATTTCCGTAATTAAGGATGACATGAAATAAACATAGCTCTAATATGGTAAGAGCTGTCTATATATAGCTACGTGCTTAATTAATTAGCTAGATATTAAAAAGTTAATGATGTTTTAGAGATATGTATGTATCAAATATATCTTACGAGTTATGACTATTTGCCTAGTGAAGGTTGAAGAGTCTGTAATGTATGTATTTGCTTTGCTTAATGAAGTTGATAAGATTACTAGTTCTTTATAAGAGTTGTGTGATTAGATATGCTAATAAAAACATAAAATTGTAGTACTATACATAGTAGAGTTCCAATTTTTATGATAAAATTGACTAATCAATTAAAATAATTCAACATACTAGCTACTAGTAGCCTACTACCATCACAGATGACATATATACATGTCGTATGCATGTAATAGACGGAGTATATACTAAGTTACAACATTGAAATGTACTGTAATTATCAATTGACAGTGCCCTTGACATAAATCGGCTATAAATGATAAATTTTGAGAGTTGAGACATATGGATATGCGAGTGTTTGGTGTTGGCTAGTTATTTTTTGTTGTTATGCAAAACTGAGCAGTGACGAAGTGTCAGGGTTGGTATCCAAAAGCAGTTGGAATAGCGAGAATGCAATGCGAATGCTTTCGTGATTACACTTTAAATTTGGTAATATTTGGAAGAGATATTTTCGAGATTTTACTTGGACTATTTCTCAAGTATAGAAGACTATATGATAATGACTTGAATTACCGGCGTGAAGATTAAGAGATTTATATATGGAAAGTATTGTTTATGGAAGATATTTTCATATATGTTTGATGTGTCTACACTATACATATGCCTAATTGCAGACCTAGCCGTCTACCATTTCATACATTATATTTCTCTACATTTTAAGAGTGAGCAAAAAGATTTGAGCTAATATAATTCTTGTGTATGTTGAATGTGTTAGAAGTAATTCTCAAAAGCTTCTAACTAATTTATTAATTGTTTGTAACACTTTGTTACTACGGTATTGAAAGTTTTTCATTATAAATACTAAGTTGTGAGGAATGGAAGTAGGGAGCCTAGACTCGTTTACTAGTTTGGAGTAGAATAGGGCGTAGTAGAATATGGGGAGCATATTCGTATAAGTCCCTTCTTGTAATTTCTTCAAAGTTATAGTGGCATCCTTCACTGGGCAAGCTGCCCCCTAGACCTAGGTGTTGCATTGGCAACTTGGCTATCATCTTTGTGTCTTTTACGTTCTGCAGTATTTATTTCTGTTTATTTTCTGTCAAACTTATACTGTCAATCCAAGTGTTATTGTTAGTCTAACGGCGATGCAACGGCGGAATCCATCTCGCCTTTGGCGCACCAACAATTGAGTGCAGACCGGGCACTCGCATACAGTAGAAATCTATATGTGAGATGAAAGAAGTTCAGAAATCGTCCCTCATTCTGATGGTTCAAATTATACTTATTGGAAAAGTAGGATGGTTTGCCCAAGATCCATGGATATTAAAACATGAAAATCTGTTTAGCATCGTTGGACCCCTCCACGTACTTTAGCGATTAGGCGCCATGATTGAGAAGCTTTGGTGGAATGGGCGTAAAAGGCATTGAGCCTCAATGGAAAATTAAAGCCTTGGATACCATCTGTGATTGTAAATGAACATAAATGTTAATATAATGATCTGAACCTCTACCGATTGCCAAAATAAGCTTGGGAAACTCTCGCTTATTGTATTTGAAGAGACTCATGAGGTTCGTGTGTATAGTCTTGACTTCTCACCAAAATTTGATAATCGAGAATGAATGAAAGAGACCATCATTAGGTTATTCATCGGACTCGAAAATATCCAATGAATTCTATGTCCTTGGAGAAAGATATGCAGAAGAAAGATTTAAGCATCTTTTCCCAAGAGATTCAACTCCAAAGTGGTGGTCATGGAAGAGGCGAATGATATCTCTATCATAAGGGTCGATGAGGTATTTGGCTCCTTTATTACATTTGAATTGTCTCTTGATGATCGAAGGTGTAAAGATAAGAAATTTAGTAACATTGTCGAACCAAAGTGGGTGGCAGATACGTCACTTGAGTCATTACCACGGACACAAATGTTGAAAAAGGAAATTTGGATCGGCCAAACTGAGATCAATGTCAAGGATGTGAAGGTTATGGTCATAATCAGATTCAATATCCAACTTTTTTACAAAAGAAGTGTAATATTGCCTTAAGCCGTGAAAAGAGCAAGAAATGGAAGGACGGTGTTGGGAAGATTATTGCATTTACAGTCAAAGCCACTGAATCTGATTGTATGATTGAAGAAAGTGAGGATAGTGATGAGGAAGAAATGTCTTATGAAGAAGTTGTGGTGATGTACGAAAAGTTGTTCACTCATTGTAACAAGTTGACAGGCTTGTACACGAAACAAGAGAAGAAAAATAAATGTCTTCTTGATGAAAACAATGAGATGTTAATTGTTAACTATGGGTTAAATGAGAAGGTTGAGAGATTAAATGTTGAATTAGAAGCCATGAAGAAATCCGTCCATATGCTCCAGTGCAGTGTTACTTCTAAAAGCTGGGCGAAATTCTTTCTGGGTCAATCTCCAGAATGATATACGGGTGTGGATATGTTCTTTGGAGAATAATGCTAAGAATATGAGAGAGATTCATTTGCAAAGATTCTGAGAATCTCAAATTTGTTATACCAAATGTTGCCAACAACTGGTCTGACAACTAGTCATTCCCATGTTAAAACACAATCCAAGAACAAAGAAGAAGAAATGGGTTTGTCATCACTCTGGAAAGAAAGGCCATGAACCGTTACGCTTCTGGCTCATGGAGCATTCATCGCACGTGAGTCCGATATCATGTTCCAAACTCTAAATTTGTTCATCGCCTTAAGGAATGGAGGTCAAAGAAATTGATTCTGAGTGTAGCTCGGCACAAAGAATGGAGAGTCAAGAATGATTATCAAGGGAATTCTTATGTTAATATGCGTAAAGTATGGAGGATCAAAGGGATCTTCGTAGAAGTGAAAAAGAAGTTGAAGCCAATGTTGTCTCCGTCCCGAATGTACATGTTCATGGTGAACTTGACATGTGTGGAGCCAATGGTCAGGCTGGAGGTTCGACTAGTGTTAAGCACTCGTATGATGCTAATGAATTGAAAAATTCATCTTTTGTCGTAAGGTGGATTGATTTTTTAAGTCAAAAAGGGGGAGAGATGTGATTAAAGAGAAGTGTGTGTTTTAACAAAAATTTCAGCCAAAGGGGGAGTTTAAGAGTGTTTGGTGTTGGCTAGCTATTTTTGTTGTTGCATAAAGCGACGGTGTAGTGTCGGATCATCCAAAGCCGAGTTGGAATTATAGTTTGCTATTTAGCCGAACACATGCGAGATATTTTCAGATTAAAGGTGAATTTGTAATATTTGGAAGAGATATTTTCGGAATTTTACTTGGAGTATTTCTCAAGTATGAAGACTATATGGTAATGACTTGGAGTATTCCCCAAGCATGAAGATTGAGATTTGCATATATGGAAAGTATTGTTTATGGAAGATATTTCCATATATGTTTGATGTGCCTACACTATAAATATGCCTAATTGCAGACCTAGTTGTCTACCACTTCATACATTATATTTCTCTACATTTTAAGAGTGAGCAAAAAGATTTGAGCTAATATAATTCTTGTGTAAGTTGAATGTGTTAGAAGTAATTCTCAAAAGCTTCTAACTAATGTATTAACTGTTTGTAACACTTTGTTACTACAACATTGAGAGTTTTTCATTATAAATACTGAGTTGTGAGGGATAGAAGTCAGGGGGAGCCTAGACTCGTTTACTAGTTTGGAGTAGAGTAGAGCGTAGTAGAATATGAGAGCATATTCGTAGAAGTCGTTTTTTGTCATTTCTTTAAAGTTATAGTGGAATCCTTCTTTAGACAACACAACTTCCAGGACTTAGGTGTTGCATTGGCACGAGCGGGTTACTAGACCTATGTCTTTGTATTGGCACGAGGCCCAGGTTACCATCTTTGTGTCTTTTATGTTCTGCACTATTTATTTATGTTTATTTTCTATGAGACTTATATTGTCAATCCAAGTATTATTGAATGTTAATCTAACAGCGTGTAACAACAAATTCATCTCGCACGGGCACACCACAGCATATTTTATATTAACACGGAAATGGCTACATGTGAACCCTTGACAAAGCCACAGTAGATCATTTCTCTCAAAGTGTTATTCATATGATCCATTAATTATGTAGTATCAAGTGTTGTTACTATACACATATATTTCTAAAATGAATTGAATGAGCTTCATTATCCAAACGTTTAATAAAGGCTTGTGTATCCATATGATGAAATAGTTCAAGTATTATGGATTCATGTCAAAGACGGGATATATCATGTGTGTCAAAGTATGTGTCATGCATGACACACTAACTATCATGTAGACAGAAATTTTCATTTATTTGTGTAATAATCGTTCAGTTCGATTTCATTAGAAATGAGATTACTTTTACTGTCAAAAATAGTTAAGACTATATTGAGCCAATAGACTTTTAATAGTTACATTATTAAAATAAACCATCAAAAAATCAACAAAAATAAACAATCGAATATTTAAAGACGTAGGAGTATTAATGGCTGCCTCAACTATTTGATGACAATTTCTGAGAAACCTCCCTTGAGATCAGCTCCTGAGTTCGAGTTCTTACTACAACAATCCATTTTGCAACATCCACCAATATTTTTCTCCTCAATGATGGGGGAAGCCTTTTGCCCACTGCAATTTTCTTGATTGTTACCTTTTAACATATCAACGGTTAAACAAACTGGTGCTCCACATTCTATATCAACTTCATGATTCTTTGGTTCATGATCAAAACACATTCCAACTTCATCATTATTTTTGCCATACAAACTATCATTACCACATCCACCACAACATCCTGGCTCTTTAACCGGGTTGCTTCGACTGCCATTTGAGGACATAGGATAACGGTTAGAGCTAGTGGTTGTCGTTGTATCCTTGTTCGTATGTGAGGCATCTTCTGTTCCGCTTAGTAGTAGCATACTGTTCAAGATCACTAGTAAAGCCGTACCAACATCAGCAAGAACTGCAGCCCAAACAAGGGGATAGCCTGCAATGGCTATTGCTACTATGACAGCCTTGGTGGACATTGACAATACCACATTTTCGATTACTTTCCTTCGAACTTTTCTTGAAAGACGAACAGCTTTTGGGATTCTTCCGATATCATTTGTCATCAGGATTACATTTCCTGTTTCTGTAGCTAATGCTGAGCCTGAAACACCCATTGAGATGCCAATGTCTGCTGTGGCCAGTGCAGGAGCGTCGTTAACACCATCTCCAATCATTGCAATTGGACCTTCTTCCTGGAAATGCTGAATCATTCTTGACTTATCCTCCGGTAGAAGTTTAGCATGTACAACATCCAAAGCACCCTCTAACTGACTTTGTGCATGAATTGCAGAAGAACGATTATCTCCAGTCAGCATCACGGTTTTAATGCCCATCTGTTTCAGCTCTTTAAGTGCCTCCTTTGCTCCAGTTCTACAATCATCAGATAGAGTGAAAACTCCTGCTGGATTTGATCCCACGAATATGTACCCAATCGATTTCCCTCCGCTACTCTCAACTTCTATTGTTGGAACTGAAATATCGAATAAATGACTTAGATAACACGTTAGATAAAAGGATCTAAAATCGATCGGTGCAATTGATGCAATTCTCTATATCAAAATTCCCAACAATTTTAAGTTATGCTTACCAGTTGCACACGCTGCTCTTAAGGAGATCTTGTGATTACCAATGTAGATATCTCTCCCATCAATTTTTCCATAAACCCCTTCACCAGGAAAATTTTGGAATTCCTCCACTTGATCAGGCTTAGGCACAACAGAATGCTCAAACAGACTGTGATTAATAACTGCTTCTGCCATTGGATGACTTGACTTACTCTCGATGCTTGATACCCTAGAATTTCAGACTAATTAGATATCTGATGTTATCATTTTAACTTCCCTTCCATGGCTAGAAATCACTCAAACAGTAAAGCAAGTATGATGATGATGATATTTGTATCACGTAAAGTGAAATATGAGAATGTTTACCAGTACAGTAAGGTCTCCAAGCTAACATCTTCCGATAATGATCTGAAATCTGTGACTATAAACTCTCCCCTAGTGATAGTGCCAGTCTTATCGAAAGCCATGATCTTTATCGTAGCAAGAGTTTCAAGATACTCTGCTCCCTTAAACAAAAGACCTGAAGTTGCTGCCTTTGAAAGCGCGCAAAACATAGCAACAGGTGTGGAGAGGATAAGTGCACATGGACATGCGCTCACCAAAATGACCAAAGCCAGTCGATACCAATCTTCCTGATTTTCAACCCTCAGAGCAGCAGGAACTATTACAAAACAAACAGATATAGCCAATACAACTGCATAATATCGCACAAGTCAGTATAGAGAGGGACGAGGTTCATTGTCATTGAAGAGATGTACAAATTACCCTTCATAGAGAATTTCAAAAATGGAAATCAGACAACAAACCTGGTGTGTAATATTTAGAAAAATTGTCTATCAATGTTTGGGTTCTGGATTTGTTATTTTGGGCATCTTCAACTAGCTTAGCCATTTTTGCCACAGCACAATCTTTGGCCACAGCTGTAGTTATTATACTAATGTACCCTGAAGAATCAAACCGAGTCGTACACAGATGTAACTAACATCAATATATAAGTTTTTTGTTGTTGAGCCATTCAGGTGGACTGATTAGAGAAGAAAGAAGTCAGAGGGGCATACCATTCAGGTTAATCGAGCCTGCCCAAACAGTTGATCCTTTCTGTTTAGAAACTGGAAATGATTCTCCAGTTAAGGTTTTCTCATCCATTTCACAAGTTCCTTGTACAACTATACCATCAATAGGCACAGTTTCGCCAGCCTTAACTGCTAAAATGGTGTTCAAGTTCACTTCATCAGCATCAACTTCTTCGTTTGTTTCTGCTATGACTGCTCTTTGTGGTAATACATTAACCAATGATGACATAGCAGAAGAGGCCTACAAATCATGGAACTATATGTCATCCACATATATCAGTCGATAAAAGCTGCTTATCGATTCTAACTACCTTATGACTTGCTCTTGATCCTAGCCATTCTGAAGTCGTGAATAGGAATACGATAGTCCCAGCTTCCCAGTAGTCCTTTAGTACAATAGATCCACAAACTGCAACATATTAACCAAAACATAAGGTTACAGACATACATGCTATATAACAACAATCGAGCTAGGAAACTTGTTGTATGCTCAAAGATAGATATATATTCTTACAGGAAACAGGAAGAAAATACAATGTTTATATCGAATATAAGTTTGTTGCACTATAGAGAAGTGATCAACTGACTAGAAAAACAAGGATCGGTACCTGCAATAAACATAAGGACATTGATATCCACTGTGAAATTTCGCAATGCAGCTAATACTTTCAAAAAGATTGGGAAGATTCCTACAGCGACTGATCCAAGTGCTAGCCACTTCAGCGGGGGATACAACGCCTCAAAAAACGACGCCAGAAGTAGTACTCCACAAACAACGATACTCGGACTTGGCCATTTCTTCTGATGACTTTGATCTCTTCTAGCTCTGACATTTGCTTCTAGCCTTGCTTCATTAAGTTTCTTCACTGCCAACCACACCAAATTTAACCAAATAGATAACAAAAATAGATTTTAAAAAAAAACATAAGTTTATTAGGAAACTTTAAAAGGTTAAAAAGACTAAACAAGTACACATGTATGAAATTTCTAGTAAAGATCAGTGATTTCATTTATTACTTACCACTATATTAACAGGTATCAATAAACTGATCATTCTCTCATATTTCATAATCACATAAAGTCTTTTAGATATTGTTATGATATTTGTGAACCATGTTAACATAACTTCTTTTAGCTAGGCATCATGAACAAAATTGACATGACTTCTTTTTTGTGTCCATATTAAATGTCAACTCAAACTGAGATTGATTAGATTATGCTTGATTGAAGCTCGAGCCAAGCTCAAATGTCAAAACCCCAACTCAACTTGTCAAACATATTAGTCATAACAAATATTAAGAGAAATCAAAATCATTACATCAATTTCAATTCGAGATTTGCTATTAGTCTATTACTGATGGGCAGGTGTTATATTTTTGTGTTTTAAATAACTATATAGTATATACAAATCTCGTAAACTTCTTAAAATTGAAAGGACAATGGAATCAGGCTTCTATATTTTTGATAGCAGGAGCCTTAGAGGAGGATATCATAACAGTCAAAGTCTTTCTTACATGACAAATTCACTATAAAAGACCTAGGAGTTGCTAAGTACTTCCTAGGTATTGAGATTGCTAGAGCATCTTCGGGCATGTATTTGTCTCACATCACAGATATTGTGCAAGATCTTAAAATGGAAAACTGTACTCGGTGGAGTAATTAGGGGGCATAGGGGAGCAGTCGTCCCCCTAAAATTTTGAAAATTATATTTTTACTATTAAAAATGTGTTAATTTTACCATTCATTTATTTAAAAATTAACTCGTCTACCTCCCCTAATTTTTTATATATTTTCTTCATGATATAATACAATTTACTGCCTCCTTATAAAAATTCTATTATCCGTCACCGATCAGATCAAGTTGCTGCCATCTTTTCAATCGATTTTGGTAGTTAGGTTTATAAGCCCATTCTCCTCTGCTTAAGGATCCTAGCATTTATGGAAGATTAGTTGGTAGGCTGTTATATTTGGATTTTACAAGGCCTAATCTCACTCAGGTTGTTCATTACTTAAGTGAGTTTATGCACATCCAACACAAAATCATTGGCAAGTAGCTCTACATGTGGTGAAGTATTTCAAAGGCACTATTCTTCATGGCTTATTCTACTCTAGTTTAGCTAGTTTGGAGTTGCAGGCTTAATGCAATGTAGATTGGGCTAGGTGTAAATTGACTAGAAGGTCTATTAGGCTACTGTGTGTTGTTTGGCTCTTCCCTCATCTCATGGAAATCAAAGAAACAAAATACAGTGTCTAAGTTTTCAGTTGAAGCAGAATATAGGAGTTTAGCCTTTGCAGTTTGTGAGTTGAAATGGCTAAGCTTCCTATTTCATGATTTGCATCTTACAGTGTCCAAGCCTATTCTCTTATGGTGTGATAATAAGTCAGCCATTCACATGACAGAAAATAAAGCTGCTCCATGATATAACCAAAGCATTATCAAATGTGACTGGCCATTTACTCAAGGACCATACAAAGAAAGTTTTACACGCTTATCATGTCAGATCCATGATCCGACATCTTCAATTGCCTATTCTCGCTACGCCTCCTAGCCTTCTCTTGCTCAAGACGACTTCCGTAGCTCCATCTCGAAGTGGCATTTATTTAAATCTAACTGGCTTGCTAATATTTTCATATTGCTATCAACAGTTAAAAAGTACAACATGCTAGTTGGAGATTCAATCCTGTGAGGCTTAATCAAGGCCAAATTGTTGATCCGCTCGTATGAGATCCAACGGGTGAGATTAAGTGTGATGAATGGTTGAGATCTTTCAAGTTAATTAGTTAGTGGAGTTAGTTGGATAGGGCCTTTGTATAAATACAGAAACTATTGTGTAATTTCCAAATAATGAAACATTCAAATTTTCTCTCTTTCTTCATTTTTCACCAATTTTCACATATGTACCCTAATTAATTAATCGATCAATTTTAGATTGATTCACACTAATTAGTTTACATTTCTCGATTTATTAATTCTAACCTCATCATATGTTCAAAAGTCAACGTAAAAACTAAACCAATAATGCTATACACAGAAAACGATGGCAAATAGACTCATACAGATAGAATAACAAACAAGTAAATAAGTAAGATATAGATCATCAAGAAAAATATTATACATAAACAAGAAACATATACTTCCTACGTTTTTAAAAGATTGTCCATTTTTAACTTTTTGACTTTTTAATAGTTAAACTTTGATCGTATGCATTTTCATTTGTATTTTATAATATTTTATGAAAAATATATCAATAAAAAATACATTTCAAAATTCTTTTCATTAATATATTTTTCATAATATATTATACAACATAAATAAAAATATTTATAATTAAAGTTAAAAAATCAAAAGTGAACATGAAGGAATAACAAAAAACATTTACCTATTTCCAGTTGAGAAATAATGAGTTGATCATGTGTGACAATAACCGTTTTTGTTGGGACAACAACTTTGACATCTTTGATACCATTAAGAGGGTTCAGAATTTTTTCAATGAGTTTAACTTCTGATGAACAACAAAGTCCCAACACATCATAGTAACTCTTCTGAAACTTTTCTTCTGGTACTATCAATGGCAATTTGAGGTCCATATTAAGCAAATATTAATATATTAATATTATGATGATGATGATCATGAAGGAAGAAATATGAGGAATTAACGTGGAAGACTAAACGAATGGGAGCATATATATAATATAGGGGTAGCAGAAAGGTATTAAAGAGTGATTTATTCTTTGTCTAATATAGACAAAATATAAAAAGTAGGCGAAGAAAAGTTCTAAAGGAATGATTTAAAAAATTATTTTTAGTTGATATTTCATCCAATTCATTTTAATTGTCAAATTTCTTTATTAATATTTGATTATCAGTTATTTTTTATTTGTTTTAGATATAGTATGAACTATATATTATAATAAAGTAAAATTGATTGAAGTTGATATTTTATTTTATTTTTAAGTAATCAAAATTTATACATCGATCCAATTTAAGTGTTTGTTATTTAAAAACGACTATAAAGCCAATATATATAAAACGTTTGTTTTGTCCTTATATTTACTGCTGTAGTTTTGTACCAAAATACTAAAAAGACGCTTTTACAAAGTTCAAGGCCAAAAATCACACTCAGCGATTATTCAAATATTAAAACGTTTGTTGCCTATTCAATCGTTTTCTCAGAAGTTCAAGTGTGGATTTGAATGTAACTTAATAAGAAAGACAAAATATTACATATCGATATATTATTTTCAAAACAAATATATAACACATTAAAATTACTAATTCAATCTTTAGTGGACGAGTGAGTATGTCAGATGCTCTCTCCGTATCAACTCTACCATGTCACTTTAGGGGCGGAAAGATCATAAACAGAACACATAACTCCTTCAAGTCCCCGCCGATGTTTCCGATCGAGGTGAAATTTTGATTATCGATTATTCTTAAAATATATGTTCAAAAATTATAAGAAAATAGTATTATGAAATTATTTTTAAAGACGAATCTAATGATATAAATTTTATATTTATTAAAATAATAAGTACTAAGAATGAACACAAAGCTTTCACTGACATACTTTAAACGCTAATAAAATAAAAAGCTTTGGTGTAGTATAATTTATTTCATCTTCTTTTCTTATATTGATGGTGTTTGGCTAAGCTTATTTTTTTTAACTTTAGTTTCGACTAAATTTTATGTCGACAATACAACTTATGTTTATCAAATTTGCTTGACTCGCTTATAATGAAATTTTTTCTGCTAATGCCGTGCAGAATAATAACTTATGTTTGTAACAAGCCAGAAATCTAATTTATACCCATATCTCATTTATATGCTATTTTTTTATCAATAAATTAAAATTTTAATATTTGAAAGAATAAAAATTAATTATAACTAAAAATTATATTTTATGACTAAAAATAAATATATATATTTTTTTCAATATAGTGTAAAATACTAAAAAGTTGATATAACTAAAATTGTATCTTTATGACTATTAAATGGAAGGTAAATAAGATATAAAGTTTAATGTCAAGTAATAAAGAATTTACTTAATAAATAAATTTATAAATCGAAGAAAAAATTGAAAAAAGTTGTAAATCGCTACTTTTTTCAACTTATAAGTTACATCCAAAAGTACTACTAAATATTTGTTTTTTACGAAATCAACTTATGTCGATTGACCAAAAAATGTCTTTAGTCAAACACCCTCATTGTCTTCTTTATCCCCCCCCCCCCCCCCGGGACTATATTTCTGCCATAGTAAAGTGGATACTTACTTCTAAGGCCTATGGATCATTCCTTACATAGAACTTAGGGATCCTTGTAAAATGTAAACACTCCTATACGTTATTCCCTTTCAACTTTTCAGGTTATCGAAGCTAACTCATGATATTAAGGTGTCTGAAATCACCAAAATGCCAAGGATTTTAGCAGAAAAGCCGCGGAAGAAATGAATTTTTGAGCGAGAAAAGGCGTGGTTTGGGTGAACGAGGAAGTGGTAGCTTTTGCAAATTGCAAAGGATATAAAAACGATCATTCCCTCATCGTGGGATCCCCCGGAAGGATATAGAAATGCTTCCTAGTCGTCGCTCGATTTTCCTTTCCTTCAACATGATATAGATGAAGTTGTTTCACTAATTACTATCAACACCTGTAGTTTCCTTCAGCAAAAAATTGTTCTGCTTAAACCCGCTATGAATGGTTAGTTAAACATATGAATTAAGTTGCATTGTAGATAATTAGTTAGCCTTCAGCCCTTCACTGAGTTTGCTGATAACATTTTTTCCTCATACATGTAACTGATATATTGAACTAATTTAGTCAACATTTAAAACATAGAAATAAACTGCAATGAAGTAACAAACACTAAAAAAAAATACCTACTACCAACCGACACTAACCATTCAATTTTGTTGTAGATTCTGCACTCTAAATCTCTCTCAAGCTTCAAACAATCAATAATAACGACGTAAATTTAAATTAAAATAAACAAACACAAAGTTAACGTTATATGCCCCCCTCAATGCAAAGCTAATGCTCTATTACCGCTACGTAATCCACTAACAAACCGTAAGATCGCTATGTGCCTCTACTACCAATTATAATCTATCGGGCCGAAAGATTTTCTTATCATCGGCAAATCTCAACCATAAAGCCTATCAAAGACAAAAACCATGCTTTTCAATAATATTAAAACCTAATATTATTCTACGATTTAATATTTTCTATTCTACGTATTCATGCTGACGAATAAACTCATGTAATAACCCAAGATTTATAAAAAAGCAAATAAATATAACCTACTGGGACTCACCAGAATAATTATGGTGCTTGAAAACCGCCCCAAATCGTCTCACCACACGATCATCGGCACTCCCTGCATCTCGAACAGTTCCCATCCAGTCCCGGCCATTAAGACATGAAATTTTCAACAAACATCCGAAATGGCTTCAGCTCAACACAATTTACCACAATAAAATAAAAAAATTAGACCAATATCATACCTAGATTTACTACTACTTCTAAATACTATACTAAAATCTTTTACATAGAACACATTATATTATACATATCCAATTTAGTAGACTTCTAAAGAGTAACTATGGGAGGTTAAGGTGTTTGAGACCCATTGAATAGCTTCTTCCAAAACCCCTCCTTGAGTTTGTTAAACTCCATTGAGTTCTGCTTCTTTGGAGTAGTTGCACTCTTTGAATTTTCCCTCAGCTTTAAATTCTCCTCCCTAAGCATGTCCATTGCTAGACTAAGTTGTCTGATCACCTCTCTTTTCTCTTCATCTTTCTCCACGAGTTGTTCCCTTTGTATACTATTCTCCAGTTTGAGTCTCTCGATTTCTTCCTTCAATTTCGTCGCTTCATCATCAACGACGACTCCTCCTAATACCTCGACATTTTGGTCTTCGATATGGATTTGGACTACTAGTCCTTCTTCTGGATCAGAATCATCAACCTCGGATTCATCAGACTCCTCGAGTTCATAGGCATCTGAATAGCTGTCGTATGTCTTTTCTGGCACGCTTATAGACCTCGCTAACTGAGATTTAGTGTTTGATAGTGCAAGAGTTTTCCAGGGTGACACTACGCGGTTTCCAGTGTCTAACTTGGCGAGATCATATTGCTCGGCTAAAGAACGATGGGCACGATAGAAATCCTCAACCATGTTAATAAGCTCTGGACGTTTCTTGTAATACATCTCTGCACGCTGCGCGAAGGAATCTGCATCTTCCTCGATTACTTTCAGCATTGCTTGTGTTTTACCCTCCAGTTCTGCCAAAAAGAAGTGAAGCTGATGTTCAAATACACTTGCCAAAAAAGATCAAGATTCAATAGCATGACAATTTTCTTTGTTGATCAAACTAGATTCTGTGGCTTTTGATACTTAATCAGTTTAGTTATCAAGAACTTAAATTGATCTTTGCAATACTACTTCCTCAGGTTTTATTCGAATCGCATCCAAACAAAGACGAATGAAATAATTTCCACTTATAAGAAATTGCCAAAGAATATCAAAATTCAAACTTAAGATAAAATTTCACTCAACCAAGTTCTTTTCTATCCTTAGATTTTGTAGCATTTACATCAAGAAATTTGATTTGAAGTCTGTATTACTAATATTTAACCCTGAATTTTAATCCTATCTATATATGGTGACATGGAATTGGAATTTGTATAGCCATAAATCATGATAGAGTTAGTATAGTCAACAACATTCATTACCATTTGCACATCCTCCATTCTTAGCTTATTTAAATGTCATTTCTATAAATAGATCATTGAAATAAGAACGGATGAACTACAATTAATGAATAGATCATTCGATAATACTACAAAATCTAAATAGATCATTCAATACTAATATTTTGTTGTACTAGGGGTAGTACAATTAATGAATCCAAATAATACTACAAAATCTAATGTGTAAAATTTTAGTACTTCCAAGATTATTGGTACAACATTACTACAGTATTCCTTAATTAATTTGAATTTTGACTTTTGACATCAGTCAACAAGTCAAAAGTATCCATATTTAAAAACCAACATAGTACGGAGTACATAATTTCAAAATCTAGAAAGAGACAAATTTCTAAAGCAACAAACGGTCAAAACCAATTGGCAAAATCAAGACTACAGTGCATAAACTCCTAGGCTCTTCCCATTCAAACTTTCTCAGACCCAAAACTGTAAAATTCATCAAGTAAATGCAAATGTACTTAAAATAAAACATATACAACCAATAAAAAATGGACAAAGATTTTGGAACATACCAGCAAGGGTTGATTGCAACCATGGAGAACGTTTTGTATTTGTGTTGTTGTGGCTATCAAACCACCAACAATGTGATGTTAACTTCTTCATCTTCTTCTTTCTACGGTTCCTATACAAAAACAAGGGAAGAAAAAAAAAAGGAGGGGGGGATATAATCAGAAATTATGCAATAAACTACTCCCATTTGCCGTTTTTTATTTGTCATTCAAGCATAGAAAATTAAAATTCTACAATTTCCACATATTTTTTGACTATTTCCAATTATTTAGTTTCAAATAATTGTCATTTTATATTTTGTAAATTTTGACAAATTTTTATTTTCCGTAATTTATGTTTATATGGCTAAAATAAAAAATTAAAAAAAAACGGATGGAGTATTAATAATTCATGCAATATCATATAGTCGTACTTGTTTATGCATAAAAAAATCAAGAAAAATATTACAAAAAACAAAGTAAGTGAAATAAAATGAAAATTTACGATGAGGGTAGAACTTGCCTTCTCTGAATTTTTGTTCTTTATGTAGAGTGAGAAAATGATGTCTTTGTTTCTGTCTCTTTGGTTTAGACTTTGGAGGGGGGCGAGAATTTAAACAAGAAACCAACTCCCTCCTCGATCTTGCGATGTGTATCATTTTATGCTACATCCAATTACTCATCGCCGCGTGGCACGTGCCTAGTAGAACTGAGATTTTAAACAACGTGTTATTGAATCGTATTGTAATCTTTCCAATCCAAAATAATTATCGCTTCGATTAAATCGAACTTCACCATTAATTATTACTCATTTTTTATTTTAAAAATATAAAATTTACATAATCGGATTCTTTTAAAATAAATTCATATTATTAATTTTTTAATAATATAATTAAACAATAATCAAGATTAAAAATTTACCTCTGGAGCGAAAAGATACCTTAATTAATTAAAGTCGATTATTAAAAGATACGGAATTAATTAAAGTAATTGAAGAGTAATTGAATTAATTAAATTTGATTATTAAAAATTGATCTAATTAAGTATTTGTTATTTTAAAAATGACTCATAAAGATTAATATATATATAATTTTCTACAGCTACTCTGCGCTTTTAACTATTAAAGTAGTTTCGCGTACAAAAAATTAAAGCTGAAAGGCCAAAAATCATCTCACGCCTATTCAGCGCTGAAAGCTCATGCATTCATCAAAACGCATTTTTATACTGTGTGCCCGTATGAAATTCTAGCCTAAAATTTACTCCCTATATTGTAAAATTTCTTGTTAAAGTTATAATATGTGTATTGTTTATTTGTATAAATTAATTTTAAAATAAAAAATGATATGATATTAACGAAAATACGGAGGATATCCACTCGTGTTTTAGTCAAAGTCCGACTTTTCTTTTACATAATTCCCCTTTTATCTTATGAATTTAACGCTAATTTTGTTTTTTATAAACTATACTACCTCATAAGCCCGAAAATCAATAACCCTAAAATATATTTCAATTTAGGTGTTAGATTTTTTGATAATATGTAGAATATAAAATTTAAGATGGTAATTCAATTTTGTAATTATGAGTTTTTTCGATAGATGTGTGTCATTAGATAGTATATACGGAGTGTCACATAATTATATATTATAATTTGAATCTTTAAACAAACATCATTTAATAATAGTAATATGGAGTATTTTTTTAAGAAATTAATATAATTATCGAAGATTCAAGTTAAATTGAAATGAATATAAGTAGTATATTTCAAAAATGAAAATTATAGTCAAAGTTCGCCGAATTGTAATACGATGTTACCTTTTAATTGTCTTTCTTCCTGAGATCATGCACTTCCATACTTTATTAACAACGGTCTGGGAGCGCCCTTGGCAGCAATATATATTGCGTAATGTTTATTAATTGGGCTTGTTTCCACAAATATAAAAGCACTCAGATAATCTGTGATTAATGTGCGCCAGCGATATCGTCAAAGAATTTTTATATATTCAAAATAATAATTAATAAAATACATTTTTTAACCTCCAACCTAATATTCGATTTAAGGATTTTAATGAAATAATTAACAATTAATTATAATGATAACTTGCAACATTCATAAAATCTTATGAAATGCCAATTGTTTTATTCAAATCCTTAAATCGAATATTAATTTAGAGGATAGATAAAGTATTTTATAAATTATTATTCTAAATATGTAAAAATTATTTTGATAATATCACTAGCCATTTAATAACCCATTTAAAAGATACTTTAATATTTTTGGTATTCATTGATGTAACAACTTGTTATTGAGATGAAAGTTGTAAGTTCATCTTAGAGTATCTGAGCACCATTCTCAAACAAGTACTAATCTCAAATATAGAATAAAGAAATTGCAAAATACATCCAAATGACATAATTTCAACTTCCTCATATTAAAATGGTCCCACATCTTTTACCAGCTAATTTTTCGCCTGGTGTGAATTAAGGCTTGACGTGAAGTTGAAAACACCGAAGCTTTTGGTTCTCTCTCATCAATTGTTTCAAATGGACTCACATGTTACTGCTCATAAAAGGAAGTATTAAAATACTGAAGTTGATCTTTCAATTCAAATGATTCATATTTAATTTGAAGATGAAATGCAACATTATATTTATTTATTTTTTCATTTATTTTTGTTTTGTTTTTGCAAGAATAATGTTTTAAGGGGAATAATGTTCTAAATAAATACTACATATTAAAAATAGGAGCTCATTTATTTTAGTCATTGTGCTTGTATTATTATTTTTATTTATTATATTAATATTCATTGTTACCTATTTACATATTAATAATTTTTATTTTAAAATGTAACTTAATGATATGAAATGTTTTATATTGTAACTTAATGATTTAAGGGTGAGAAAATAGGGAAGTTGGTTTTGTGTAAAAAAATTTGTTTAATTTTTAAAAGTAAAAAAGTGATTTAGGGAGTTGATTTTGGAAAAAATTTATAAAATAACTGGTGCAAGAGCTCTTATGGGTTAAATATCTAGAAGTTATAGCAGACTATTTAGTAGAGTTAAATTTTACATATATTTATTTATTTAAGGGATGTGACAATTAAGTACTTGAGTCATCTCTTAAATGTCATTATATTTTTTTTTTTTGGCAATTGGAGTAATTTTTAACTATCATTTGTTACATGTATATTATATATGGTCAATTATAGGAATTCGTATGATCGTGATACTTCGTGTGATATTGTCTTACAATGATTAAAGTTATGATAAATGTACTAATTTATGTTTATAAATTAGTTAAAAATCTGCATTTGGTATCACCAGATCGAATTACGACATAATTCTGCTTAATACCTGGCATACGCGTCAGCCATGATTAAACGTCATGCAAGCCATTCCCCATTTCTTTTCCTGCATAATTTAATACTAAATTTGACACTCGGCTAACATGGCTTAACATGACATCGTCTGCTCAATCAAACTACCAAAATCACGCTACCAATCGACACACAAAATTACGCCAAGATGTTGTTAAATTGCTCAAATCTTGCGCTTCTTTTTGTTGTTCAAAAATTCTCAACTTTTTGTTATTTATGAATCTATATGACTTTATTTTATTATTATGAAATTATTTATCTTCTAAATATTATTTCTTCTACAACTTTTATAATAGTTCGTTTTTTTATTAAATGTTCAATGTTCATCTAAATATGTTATTTTTTATTTGAATTCTTGATTTGCTTATCAAATACGCAATAAAAAATTTCCAGCCAGATATTTCTTAACAATCACTTCGATTCACCTGTATCCGTCCTTACTGACAACATATTATTTATTATGCGCCGAATCGGAGCACTGATAGCGATCCAGAAGATATGCACCGTTAAAAATCATCCATCTAAATTCAACTACTGTCAGTCTGTCACTGTTCTAGTTCAGTCTTCAGTGATTGGATATATATGTAACTGGATCAAGTCCCCAAAAAGAAGGGCCGGAGCCCGGAGGGGCTTGGAGAACTTCAGTTCTAAGCCCTTTTATAAGTTCAAGGCTTCAAGGTTCATGCTATCTCTGGTAATATCCGATGGTAGTTATAAAAGAATAGACCTACAGACTACAGTACACGCGCATGGTCATGGAACCAGTGGAGCAGCTTTTTGTCTTTTTTTTCAATTTTTGGAGGTTTTTCTTTTGTTTTTTTTTTTTCTAATTATAAATTACAATGGAAAATCAATATATTAATACTGACATGCACAAACTCTTTAACATAATATTCTTGGTCTGCCCCTCGATTCTGTGCATTACTAAGCAATTAACAATCTACAAGTTTTCGATTCTTTTTCATTATTTCTACGATTATCATACGCGATCAAGGTTTTTTCCTTAAATTTAAGAGACACTCACAAATTAAATACAAAGTTAGTTCGACTAACGATTGTGTGATAGTGCTAAGCAATTAAAATCACTCTTTTTTTCATTTTTTTTTCATAACAATCGTAAACACATGAATGGTTATGATCTACTACAAGAACAATTTTTTTTTTCTTTTTTTCTATTGTTTTTCTTACAATTTTCAACTACAAATAAATTCAATAAATTACCTATATTTACACAATCTCAAGATAATATTTTAGTATGTCCCGACTCAAGAATGTATGCTAAATTAATAATTCGGAAATTTATTTTTTCGTCTTTTTTCATTATTTCTACGTGACAATATACGCAACGCTGCTTTTTGTTTAATTCTATTTAATACTGCTTTTTTATTTTTTTTAATCCATTTTTTTCAATTAGCAACTATTACTCTGGGACCCCTTACTAGTACAATGTAACATATCATTCTTAAGACCATGTTCAATAGTGGATAAGCGAAGTAGTATTTCCTCCTAGTTTTTTTGACTTTTTCAATATCAAGCATTTTAACTGACAAATAATTATTTTTTAATAATATTTAAAAAGTTTATAAGAATAAGATTATTAAATTATTTTTAAATATAAATCTAATTATATAAATTTTATATTTATTAGATAAATGAGCAATTAATAATTAATTACAAATAATTTTGAGTCTTTTACCTGATAGTACATCCTCCGACTAAAAAGAGATTATCCAATTTTAATTTTAATGGTTAGGTTCTTAAGTTTTGGAGTCAACCATCTTTTATATATGTTTATAATATTTGGTAAAAAATATTAGAAGATTTTTAATTTTGATTCATATCAATGGTTCGTTGGATTTTACTGAACCTAAATGAGGCCAAAACTTATAAGTTTATCTATATCAAAGTAGTTGAGGTGAATCTAAGTGAATATTTTAAAATATTATTTGGATATCATTTTATTTGTCGTCACGGATGAATCAATGTGAAATAAGTTGAAATATAACCCTATTCACCTACATTTCACTTCAATTTGCGGATTAATGAAAACGTGTAATAATCAAGATGAATCGAGCTAAATCATTTAACTTGAATGAATACAAAAAATAGAACTCACATGGCAAATTTGTAATTTTATCTTGATTCACCTCAATCCAAACAGATTACATATTCACATATTTATTCGTTAAATTGATGTAATGACGTTAAATATTTTATTGCGTTTAGCAATTAAAAATCAAATTAACTGCAAAATTATTTTTAGGATGGAGGGATTATTAATCTCCCTAAGTTACAATTTCAATACACGGCCTTTTGTATGATTTTTTGCACCACAATGTGTAAGAGGGGAAGAAATGAAAATTCCATACATATATTTGGTAATATTACACCTAAATAATGTAATTGTTTCATGTTTTGTAAATACTGATTTAACATCCGAAAAACATCTAAAGATCATTTAAGATTTGAGGACCTTGAACATGACAAATCAAAGTCGAGGTCACCCTAACCTAAACACGAGATTCATAAAATAAATTTTTCTAACGGGTGTTTCGCGTGTTGCAATAGTTTTTTTTATTTGAAAAAGTGATGCCAGAGATAAGATAGCTTCACGTAATACGACAATTTCGATACTATAAAATAGATAACTAATTATATAATATATGAGTAAAAAATATACATTTGAAATTTGATTTTTGATAAAACCAAATAATTACCTACATATATTCTTTTTATATATAATATAGATAAATGATAGGAAGAGAGGTTGCTAAAAAATCTCATAGTTATCGTATCATATAGACTCCTTATATATTGCTTAATTATAGTTATTCACATATTGGATACCTTTCGTACTATCTACTCCAAAATGAAATACATTTCGACATTTCATTACATCATCTTAACACTATCAAATAACATCTATTTTAAAGAACAAATTTAAAGAGGACGTTATTCAAAAGGCTAAATTAATTTTTCTCTTACATATCATTTTAACTTCATTTCACAAAAATATTTTTTTAATTTCAAAAAATTCATATAATATTTTAATATAATTAATAAAAATTGTGTAAAAATTCAATTTTTTTTATGTCCAAATGATACAAATCTAAGATCTATTTATGATCTCAAAATAAAATATAGTTGTATATTTTTTAATTTTTTTTTCTTAATTATCAGAAAAAACGATTTAAAAGAAGAGGAAAAAATAGCAAGCCAACCAGCCGCTATGGGCGGGCTGGTGGCTATCTCTTTTTTTGCTTTATTTTATTCTCAGTGGGGTCCACTGTTTGGGTGTTAATAGATGGTCTTGGAATAAATTTGATCCAATGACTTATAAAAAAGTTGTTAAATTTAACATTACTTAATGTATTTAAACGAACTCCTTTACACCTTATTCCGATTCCTCACGCCGCATATGGTATTAAAACAATGAAAAGAAAATAGTGACGTACAAGATAAAATGTATATAATAACATGCTTTGCTAATCTTTTTTGTCCTGAAGTTAACTAGATTCCTTAGACCAAAAACCATAAAGACTTCCAGCTGGTTGCATTGTAACACGAACTTCTTCAACTTTGCTTAAGTTAAACAACAAAATTATACAAAATAAACAGCTATATTAGATACTCATATACAGTTGGCCACATCAGTGTCATTAACTTTTTGATGGGATTTAGACCAATAATTAAGTACTTGATTACCGATGAATGTGTGAAATATTTATGCAAACAGTACTCTTCTTCATCCAGCTAGCTAGCCATTAATAGAACTTCAATAACATGATTTATATCAAGGATCTTATCTTTCAATTCACGTGCATCTAAATTTTTTATGATTTTTCGTGCAACCAAAATTCATATGCGATGAGGTTATATCAACTCATAACTTTTTAATTACTAATTACGGTTTTATTATTGAATTAGTTCTAGCTTCCTAAAAATTCACTTTTAAAAATTGGAAAATATTGATCCTCGTCGTAGTCATTTGCTTAGCGACCACTCAGACACGATACACATTTATACTTCGACTAACCAATGAGTACTAATACTACTAACGGAGACTAAACAATAATTGATCCTCAATTACTTTCATCGCGACTATTTCGGACAATTAATTTCATATTTAAATTTCATATAAAATGTAATAACTTATTTCATCTAAGATATTTTTTAGTTTGACCCCGTAGTTTCTTCCCGAATTCCATCCTAATAAACATTCGCCTCTCATCATCGTTGCGAGAAACCCATGTATATATACAAACAATAACCTCAATCATTTTTATTTTCCACAACACCTTTTAGTCGAAGTTTGTACAATGCGATTTCGCTTAAATGCTATTTATCTCATTGACGATTGCGATATCAGACGCCGGAGGCTTATCCAAATAAGACTGAAAATAAATTGGTTACAAATCTCAAGTTAAAAAATAATAATCTCTCGATCATTCTTTTAAGTCCCAAAGCTTATAAAGCCTGGTTTCTCTAGTGTATCAATTTGTTAACATACAATAATCAAGCCATTTTTCATTAACGTTCCTAGGAAACAAAGGCAAATTGGCTTTGAATTATAACAGGGGACCTACATGAATTCACTACCATATTTTTGTTTCTTCCTCATCTGTTTAATTTATAGCGTAACTTAATTAATAACGTTGGATTTCCAAGATAGAATAGATTATTCATTTTTGGCAGATGAAGGCAGAGAGATAGCATGGGGGTGGCTATGAGAATAAAAGAAAATTGCATATACTAAAGTATTCAACAGCAAAGTCCAAGGCAAACCACTCGAGGGGAAGAGAGATTCCCGGAGAACCATGCGTGGGCTTCGTAATTATTTCACATTATTATTCCTTACTAATTCACCCAATAATGTATCATCCTCAATCTTGATTTCTTCTCCAATAACTTATCACTTTACGTGCATTACAACTCAGTACCATAATAACTCTTCTTTTTTAATAATTAAAATTATAATAACTCAACCGCTAGACCATTCGATTATCTCTAATAATAACTCATTTTATTTCGTCTACTTTGATTTTTATTGCAAATTTAGAATTTTTGATTTGTCAGTATTAGCAAACGGAGAGGAAGGGCAGAGGATGGGATTGATTAGAGTTCTTTTAAACTTTTATTCTTTCAATTTTCTTTTAAACATGTTCGAAAATCTACAAGTAAGTTGATACTAGTAAGTAGTAATGTTTACTAGTATTAGATACTCATAAATTCATATCAATGTGAGAACATTCTCAATTACATTAACTCTCAAATTTGATACTTCATAATAGTTTTAAATTCTCAAGTTATAAATTATATTAAAATTTTGACAAATAAAACAGGTTTTCAAATATGAATACAAAGCTAGGAAACCTAACTAAAATATTAAGATATCGATAAATATATACTGTAATTGCTAGAAAGATTTTATTATTTATAGCTGCTATCTGCTCGAAAACATTACTTCCTGCTTAAAAAGTTTACTTCAATCACTCATGCTTAAAAATCCTCCTCTATTTCAATTAATGTTAACTTTGATACCGCCGGCCCAATTTCACCATTAATTTTAAATAACGGGATAATTTTGTCACTTCAAGCATATCTTAGTTACCCCTAACCTCTTCCTATCGCTAAAAATGACAATCGCTCCGATCTGCTAAATTCCTTCGGCGTTAAATTCTCTCTCCCAAACATCCACATTTGATTATGCCCCACCACATCGTTATCACTTGCCACCGCCTTACTCAAACATCCACATTTATCGTTTGGTAGGTCATAAGAAAGTTATGATGCAAGTGCTTTCAATCTCAAACCCTTCGCTTTATTTAATGATGATAACGTTAATTGATGGGTCAGTTCTATTGACTTTATAAATAATCAAGTGTGGAGGAAGTTTCAGAAGCCGTGAATTCAGGTTGATTGGCTGGACGTGCTGGTGACGATGATATCGGGAAGCGGGGTTAATTTTGTTTAAAACATGAATTGATTAATTAGCCCCCACATTTGATTCAACATCGGTTAAACGAATCGAGATTCGGACGAGTACGAAAGGGCACGATTTAAAAACATGGCTTTTTTATAACGTACGCACTCCAATACACAAAACTCTTTAAACTATCTGCGACAAAAGTATTTATCAAACGATCAATACCAAACCATCGACTATCACTCTATCGATCTCCAAACCTGATCATTAATCGCCGACACGCCTCTGACTCGACTTTAATGTATTTCAACTCGATGAAGCTCGATACTCGATTTGGGCGCCTATTTCATGTATCGATTTATGCTTGATCGCTATGCGATCCCAAAGTTCTGATTTGATTGCGGACTGAATGCTACAGTAGATCCTAATCAACTTCTGGATTTGTGTCCTGACAGCTTATTGATTCTAAAGTCTACAAGATGATGCTAGACTTAGTCTTTAATTCTAAGATTGACTTCCACTAATCTGTTCTGAGAGTATACCATCAAGCTTTTGAACTTGATTTTGGTCTTGGGACTGAAATATGACTTGGGACTACGTGGTTCAATGTACCTAGCGTACTGGACTGCAACTGGGGATTGAAGCCTGCCAGCCATGTCTTTCTCCTGTTTTTTGAGAGGTAGACATGCAGCCAGATCCTCATTATTTCATCACTGTGGGCTTTCAGGCTTAATTTGTTGTTATTTAATTTATTTAGATCCGAATGACGACTTCACGCACGTAATCCTCGAAATTATTACGCCGCTTGTATAGTAATTCAACCATGTGTGCCTTGTTTTGCGCCAGCTTATTTCTTTAGTGACTACGAATAACTTTTGCCTTATTTAATTTAGGTACCTATTTTGCCTATATATCAAGATTTATGTGTTTCTCAAGTGGTTTTCGTGGTACGAGAAAGCAATAATTTTCAAAGGTTTCAGATGGGGTTAAATACTGCATGTAATCGTTTTACGCTAAATTCTCCGAGATTGTATTTTCTTTTTGTCAGGAAATACTGGAATTTCCTCGTTAGGGAGTGGGGGATTTATATGCTTTCTTTCCATTTATTAATCATAATCACCGAATTTCGATCTTAACCACTTTGTCTCTACTCCAAGCATAATGGGTTTCATTATGAAATGTATTCTTTTGTTTTCATTAAATTTCAACTCTTCACTTTTCGCTTCAAACCCGCTCTTTTGGGGAATCTTTATTTGAAGTTCTAAACTTCCATTTTAGGGCCAAATAGTCGAAATTAATGTAATAAAATTGGGGATTTTCTGGGCCTAATTTTTAATCGACATTTTAATCAAATTATTTAACCCTCAAGTTAAAATTATTGTTAATTAATGTAAAAACCCTAATTCTCGACTTCAATCAATTCTCAGGGCTTAATTCTGAACTTTACACGTGTTTGATTTTTATTGATTTCGAGTCACATCTAATCGCTTAATGTGCAACTTATTCGATCAACTTTCATTGTTCATTTCATTGATTAAATAAATCGAATTTTATTAAAATTACTTATTAAATTTCACATATAATGTGAGTTGTAATTTCCAAGTTAATTATAATATATTCCTCCATTTTTTAAATATTATTTTAAAGATTTACACATAGATTAAAAAAAAAAAAAATTAGTTAAGAAATGTATTGAAATGTAAAATGACAATCAATCAAACAATATCACTTCATTGATCATAATTTAAAGTTATAAAAGAATCCAAAAATTACATTAAAAATGTAAAATTGCTATTTATTATGCTAAAACGAAAACTATTTTCAAACAATTTTTTTTACTAAAACGACAACTAAAAAAAAGGAAACGTTAATTAAAATAAATTGAAATAACATAACATTAAATTGTGAAAAGAATGAAATTCCTTCCAGTATAGTTGAGAGTTGATGTTTACCAAATTTGATCTCGATTACGTAATGCTAGTACACTAGTTGGCCGATTACGTCTTTGACCACTTAAAGTACAGTACCAAAATCTAAAGCACTTTAGAGTTTAGATACATTTTATTACGTCTTTCATTTCTATTTTCTTTTTGAATCGTCGAATGATTTTTTATGTATCACAACTATTTATTGAAATTAAGAACAACACTACTATTCTATCGCCTATCTATGTAAAAATCATCTAATTTAATATTTCAGATTAAACCGAGATTCCTCAGATAAATTGAGAGACTATAATTTGTCAAATTCGACTTGTATGTTATGTAGTTTAATGAACTTTAGCAACAATTTGTTCTCTGTAAATGTACCTTAATTGTGCTCAAAATTGATACTCCGTACTACCGTAATATTCATTTCTTTTATACTCTGTATAATACTTTGACAATGAATAAAGACTTAATAGATTAATTAATTATTTTGAAATGTATATTATGTTAAACTTATTATTGGAGTAATTAGTTACTTTAATTAATGAGTTAATGAGATAATTATTGTTTATGTCAAGCTTTATTTTATAATCGTAACTTATAATTTTTTCATAGTTACTACTCCATATGGGTTAGTCTAATAAGTATATCTTGAGTTTTAGGATAGATATCGTCCTATAATTAAGGACTTGAAAAGAATTATCGTCCTTTGTTCCTCTTAACCTCCACCACTCGAGTTTCAAAACATAATTTGTTTGTTGTATTCTATTTTTATTTTTTGTTTAAGAAAAAACAAGTAAACTTTACTTTTAAGACATTAAGAAAGAGAAAAATAAACAAATGTCCACATGAACAACCACTAAGATTAGCCTTATTTATGTATTATAATTATAATTTTAATAACAATGTTACTTCGAAAGTACTTATAATGACAATGATAAAAAAATTTAATGAAATGTCCATAAATATTAAAGTCGTATCTTAGTATCATTTTATACCAATTTCTTACACAAAATAATAGCTTTATCAAATATCCAACATTGTATTAATGTAATACCACCTAGACGTTAATTCATACTGGCCCGAGATCGAGATCAGGAATGACAACACGACTTTTTTTAGAAAAAAATCACAAGATCCAATTTATTATAAATGCACCAAAAGTAGAAGCATAATTTAATCTTTTAACTTTAACCGAACCTGCATAATTGCTGGCTAATATCTGATATCTACTAATATGACCATAAATAAATACACGTAGTAGTATTACTAAATTCTTGCAATAGTGAAGCAAGCACATGCTCCTCTAGTCCTCTCCCTATCTTCTCCATCCATATTCAGATCCAAAAACCTCCATTTTTTCATACCAACATGAAGAAATCAATGGCATATTCATCATTTCCAGAGGAAGTATTAGAATATGTTTTCTCATTCTTGAATTCAGACAAGGACAAAAACAATGTCTCCTTAGTTTGCAAATCATGGTACGAAATCGAAAGATGGTGTCGGAAGCAAATCTTTGTCGGAAACTGTTATGCAATAAATCCAACTAAAATGGTATCAAGATTTCCTGAAGTTAGAGCAGTTAAACTTAAAGGGAAGCCTCATTTTGCTGACTTTAATCTTGTGCCAGAAGGATGGGGTGGGTATGTTAATCCATGGATTAGTACTATGGTTTTGAGTTATCCTTGGTTGGAGGAGCTTTATTTGAAGAGGATGGTGGTAACTGATGAGGATTTGGAGATGGTTGGTAGGGGTTTTAAGAATTTTAAGGTTCTTGTTTTGTGTTCTTGTGAGGGGTTTAGTACTGATGGGCTTGCTGCTATTGCAGCTAATTGCAGGTATACTAATTTGATTTTTTTTTTTTTGCATTTTGGTGTATGGATTAGTTGGGGGTTTTGTTTGTTTTTTATGGTTGGTTTGTTATAGTGAGGGAAAGTTTGAGTCTTTGTGTCATTTGAGATGCATTTATTGAGTATTTTTAGTATTTGATTTGGAGTTGGTTTCAAAGGGAATCAATTGTTATTGTGAGGGGCTGAGTAGTGATGGGCTTGCTGCTATTGCAGGTATGCCAATTTATTTTTTGGCATTTTGGTTTAGGAATTAGTTCCAACACGATGTTTATTGGAGGTGTCGTATTCATATAGCCGACCCCAATTAGTGGGATAAGACTTGTTTGTTTTGGATGTGGCAGTGAGGAAAAGTTTGAATCTTTGTGTTGTGTTTTCTTTGTTTTGGGTGATTTAGTAGTGACTGTGAAGGAGAGTTTGAATCTTTGTGTTGTGTTTTCTTTGTTTTTTTTAGTACCAAAGATTTGTGCTCTTATTTGACATTTGAATTTGTAGGAACCTCAAGGAGCTGGATTTGCGTGAATGTGATGTTGAGGATTTCGGAGGGCATTGGCTCAGCCATTTCCCTGATAATTTCACCTCCTTGACATCGCTTAATATATCTTGCCTTGGATCTGAGGTTTCTTTTTCAGCTCTTGAACGCCTGGTAGCCCGGTCTCCAAATCTGAAGACTTTGCGTCTCAATCGTGCAGTGCCCCTTGAGAAGTTGCCCAACCTACTTCGTCATGCGCCTCAATTGGCTGAGTTGGGAACTGGTGCCTTTTCGGCTGAGATCCGTACTGACGTATTCTCAGCCCTGACAGATGCCTTTTCAGGTTGCAAGCAGCTTAAAGGTTTCTCTGGATTTTGGGATGTTGTTCCAGCTTACCTTCCAGCTTTATATTCAGCATGTCCAAGGCTAACTTCATTAAATTTAAGCTACGCAACTATCCAAAATCCTGAACTTGAAACGTTTGTCAGCCAATGTCCAAATTTGCAGCGGTTATGGGTATGTCTTAGTTACCTTTTCCTGTAATTATTACTTGTTATTGGGTGGATTGTCTTATACAATCTACAATTTAGTGTAGTTATAAAGTGCAATATTAGGTGATCGTTTTGTTCCAATTCCTTCCATGACTTGACAAGCAATTGAGTAGTTAGCTTTATGCACAGACATGCAATATACATAATAGTTGGTCTGTAAAGGAAGGGCGAGACTCCTCACACATTTTTTGAAGGACGGTAGATAATAATAGATTTTCTATGATAGGAATCTAGTATAACATCAATTGCTGCTAATATTTGTAACTTTATTCTTGCATAATTCTTAACAAATGAGGAAAATGGCTGCAGGTACTGGATTCTATTGAAGACACTGGTCTTCAAGCGCTTGCTGCATCTTGCAAGGACTTGCAAGAACTTAGGGTGTTTCCTTCTGACCCTTTTGGTGTGGAGCCAAATGTAGCTTTGACAGAACAAGGCCTTGTTTCTGTTTCTGAAGGCTGCCCCAAGCTCCAATCAGTTCTTTATTTCTGCCATCAAATGACAAATGCTGCTCTTGTAACTATTGCTAAAAATCGTCCTAACATGATCCGCTTTCGCCTATGCATTATTGAGCCCCGAACACCTGATTATGCAACTCTCGAGCCACTTGATACTGGTTTTGGAGCAATAGTAGAGCACTGTAAAGAACTGAGGCGCCTCTCTCTTTCAGGCCTCCTCACAGACTCGGTGTTTGCATACATAGGAAAACGTGCTCAGAAATTAGAGATGCTTTCTGTAGCATTTGCTGGAGATAGTGATGTCGGTCTCCATCACGTGCTCTCTGGCTGTAGAAGCCTGCGCAAGCTGGAGATCAGGGACTGCCCCTTCGGTGACAAGGCTCTCTTGGCCAATGCTGCAAAACTGGAGACAATACATCCCTTTGATGTCATCTCAATAGTTTGGAGCATGTGTTGCTTGGTCAGAAGATGTCCAGGCTTAAAATGCTGGAAGCTTATAATTGTGCTGACCCTGATTCAGCCTGAAAGCTGCCCGGTGGAGAAGCTTTATATATATAGGACAGTTGCAGGTCCAAGGTTGGACATGCCGGGATTTGTTCGGGCAATGGAGGATGATGCAACATATCGCCTATCCTGACAGCCATTCTTCGTGGTAGCATCTCGTTTGTGCTGCAGGTACATGTTCTACACTATTCGTTGATGTTCTACATCAACGCAGTGCTCGAGGAATCAGGAACAAGCCAAATTGTATGTGGTCTACTGGGGTCTAAATTCTGGAAGAGGATTGTGAGCTCAAATGCCTTTTCTTTTACACTTAGCTGAGCTATTTTACAGTTGGCAATAAGAAATTTAAGTTTTTTTGTTGTTGTATTGTTAAATGTTATTTCCGACATGTATTGTTATTTGTAGACTTAGCATTCCATTATGTATCTTAATTACTTTTGCAGCTCCCTCATAAAACACAAATTAGAAAACAAATTAATCTTTGTTCATTAGTTGATCAATAATGTTGTTATATTGTACTTCTTACTCATCAATGGTAATGCTCAATTCTCCTTTTAGATGTTCTAATTAGTCTTCATTATTAATACTGTTCCAGAATTTGTTCTCATTTGTAATCCAGAAATGCAAATACCTTGGTGAATATTTGAGAAAAAAATGAGATCATTTATATCTTTACTAGGAAATGGTCTTGCAAATTATATTGGTATTTAGTTTTTATTTGGATGACCCAAAATATATATATATATATAAACAAATAACAAAGTTGTGACAATGAATTATATTATACAGTAATGACATACGGAGTATATATCTTTAGAGCTTTACTAGGAAATGATCAATTTTTATTTGATTAAGTAATGAAATACTTCCTTCATTTTTAAAAAATTATTTATTTTTGACTTTTGATAGTTGTAATTTTTTAAATTTAACCATAGATTTTTTTTTTGTATTATATAATACTTGATGAAAATTATAATAATGAAAAATACATTTCAAATTTTTTCTATTGATATTTTTGCCAAATATTATACAATATAAGTGAAATATATTTAAAATTAAAATTTAAAAACTTATAACTATTAAAAAATAAAAAATGGATAATTTGTTAGGAAAAAATGAGTATAACTACAATGAGGTGAGTAGGTGACCAGAGGTAAGTAAAGTAGTCAAAAGTAAAAAGTCAAAATATAATTGTACCAATGCCTCTATGCAAAGTTATGGTAATCGATTGCAAGTACTTGCAACAGAACTTTTGATTGGGTAATAATGACCACAAGTTCAGTATATCTATATGACTTTCACCATAATCTTTGGCCCTTGTCATTATTTTTTTTTTATCGATGAAAAGGAGGTTCAACCAGTACTACAAGACTTCAATACATTCTAAAAAGTTGCCCAGCACTATTGACTTAATGGTACAGACAAATCTACATCACCGAAAAGAAAAGCATGACGAACATTTATTCAAATTTATCTCTTCAAAAAATTTATGTTTTTGCATGAACTGTATCAAGGACAGAATTCACGCTATCCCACGATTCACCTATTTCATAATCCCCCAAGTGATAGAACTCTTCGAGCAGATAATAATTTCACAATTTCAAAAATAAAAGTCTTGAAGACATTCAATAAATGAACGAAACTTTACTGGCCAGAAAGCATGCTACAAAAGTAAGTACTATTAATTCCCAGATTATGAGGAATGGTTGTTCGTATTCAAGTTAATTGACGATTTTTATTGTTAAATGCAAGTTTAATTTAAGAATGTTAATAAGTCGAGTTTCAATTGATTTATGAAGTTTGATAATTACTCTTTTGTTACAGATATTTAGCAAGGGTCTTGTTATTTTTGAAAACAAATTCAACGACAATTATTGATTAGTTCTACATCAAAACAATGGTAACAAGACCATCAGAATTATACAATTTTGAAAAGTTCAAATTACAACTCTATAATTTTATATAATTCGTATATGAAGAACTCCATTCGTCCAGGCAAACGAATGAAGGAAAGGAAATATTCATTGAACAAACAGATCTCCTAAACCACGTAAGACAGTTTATATGATTCGTTCAAAATGATCATCTAGAAAAAATTTATTTTTTCACAATAACCTGATTATTTGCATTTTTTAATATACTTTTACAATTCTAAAAATAACTGCTAATTACAATGTAATCCTTTTCACTATAACTTAATAAAATAATTTTTATCTAAATAATCATTTATTTCTAAACTGGCATGAAAGAATAATAACGCCGGGCGTCAAACTTACCTCCAACATTTTGTGCATTTGTACCAACCTTACTAATTTTAAGATTAAACATGTTTGGACTGAAATAATCATATGATGAGTAATGATTCCTTTGAAAATTATTGGGAAATGTGTGATTAACGTCAAAATATGTTGAAAATATCATTGATAAATTGTAAGTAAGTCTATCAAAATTAATAGTGTACCAATCTTGAGGCTCTGAAACAAAAGCCTTACATCGTTATCGTATGGAGAAAAGAAAACAATTAAAATTTAATTAATTGAATAAAAATCCTCAACAAAAATAATCGAAATATTGAGTTGAGTTTTGTAATACAAGAATTTTCCTTAATATTACATCATTACATAAATGGTACTAATAAATCACTTGATTTTGCACAGACGCAATACAAAGCCGTATGTTATCGCATGATAAACCCAACAAAATCAAATTATTTATCAAATTAGATTAAACACAACAATAATTAGGGGCGTAAAATGGAAGTCAAGACAAAATATCATGAAGTCCAACAAAATCAATTCAGCTATTTTCTTTAGCATCTGCGTGGCATTGGTCTAGTGGTATTAAAAAAAATGTACGTTGTTTTTGTTCCTTTTAAAAAAAAAAATCTAATTAATGTTTTTACAAAACAATAATTCATACCTTATCATGTAGTATATCCCGATCACTAGACTAACCTCTAATCTATCTTTTTAATTCCTCTCTTTATATGACAAAAGAATCATTAAAGAAAATACCGAAAAAAGAAAATACCGAAAGGAGATAAAAATATTCATCATTCATATAAAATATACTTTATTCATGCTGCATCGATTTCTAATTTTTAAGTTTATGATTTTCGAAATAAAATACTATATACTACATATATTTTACTTTTGTAATATTTTATGAAAAGTACATAACATAGAATATATTAAACTATATTAGTATTTTCCACTTATTTTAATATTAATATCAAAATTTTAATTTAGATCAACATTACGTGTCAACGAAGATTTAAGACACAAAATTTAGTAATTTTGATAACAAAGTACGCAATATTTTAGGGATGTAAGTATTACTATTGCTCCAATTTATCGGAAATATTGGTACACTTTTAATGACACCTTTTGTTTCTATGACACTTTTTTTTAAAATTACGATAGATATGTTTGATTTTAAAGTTAATTTTTAAAAATAAAAAATAAAATATATTACATGTTGATCCATCATGTTTAACCATAATACAGTAGTGTCAACTTGGGAAATTTCCCCTACCGAAATACGGGCTCCACTGCATACACCCAAACAGAATGCCCGGTGTGAACTTAATGTTTTGCTCAGATAGCCTAACAAACTACGCCAAGAAGTTACATTAAACTAATTTTAAATAACCAACGAATTATCGTCATAGTTAACTTATAAACATAGTTCGAACAAACAACTCTTTACTCGTGCTCTTGTGGGGGCAAGAAAGTAACATGGTACTAATTGCTAGCATACGCAAGAACTATATTTGTCATTAGTTTGTATATAAATACATTTGTTTTTATTTATTCAAGAAAGTTCAAATTAACAGCATTAATGAATTCAATTAATGGTGAAAATGCATATAACATAAGAAATGAATTAAACTGCACCTCATGACCACTATTATCAAATCAGGAAATAGTTCATAAATTTTATAATGCTAAACAAGATTCAGACTTCATTACAGGTGTTTGGCTAAGGTTTAAAAAAACTTATAAGCTGATCACGCAACTTATAAAGCAGGCCACTCTTATGTTCTGGCCACCTGCTTAATTGCTTGACTAACAAAAAAAAAATTTATAATAAGATTTTTTTTCTACATGTTTGGATAACAATAACTTATAAGTTGTAGAAAGGGTAAATGACTTATAAGAATATCTCATTTATATATCACTTTTTATTTTATTTTATAAATAAATTATAAATTTAATATTTGAAAGAATAAAAATTAATTATAACTAAAATTATATTTTATGACTAAAATATAATTATTTTTTCTACCAAGTTGCAAAATGATAAAAAAAATTGCAAAAATTGTATATTGGGCGACTATTAAACAAAGTTTGAAATACGATAAAGTTTAATATTGGCAGAATCAAGTAATTTATTTTGATCAAACTAAGAACTATGTTTGAGAAAAATTGTTAAAAAAAGTTGGGGAATTACTAATTCTTTAAAATCGCCTCTATAAGTTAAACCTCACAAATACTACCAAACACTTTTTTATTTGACCTAAAATGTTTTGTACCCAAACACCCTAAACTTCAATAATGTCCACCTTTTAACATTTTCACAACAAACGAGTAACTTGTTTGGTTATTCATTTTTTTCGTGTTACAAATGAGCAACTTGTTGTTTCTTGTTTGGTTGCTAATAACGCACAACTTTGGTGTTTGTTTCTCAATAGCCGCATTATTTTCATGTTAATTAGTCAACTAATGCAAGTGGCCAATTAGTTTGCTAATTACCAGCGTATGAAAATTGCTACTTTAGTAACTAATCTTAACAACTACATAAAGAAATTACTTTCATGATAGTTAGCCATGTTAGTAAGTACGCATATTAAACATGTATAGAACCAGTACGTAAGTATCTTTGCGTAAAAAACACGTTTTCCGTACTCAAATGAATTATACGTAAAAAAACTCGTTTTTTAACATTACCGTATAAAAAGCGTAAAAAACACGTACGAACGAACAACTACGTAGCAAATTACTTTCCTGATAGTTAGCCATGTTAGTAAGTACGCATATTAAACATGTATAAGACCCGTACGTATGTATCTTTGCGTAAAAAATACGTTTTCCGTACTCAAATGAATTATACTTAAAAAAACTCGCTTTATAACATTACAAAGATAAAAAGCCTAAAAACATTCTACGCACGTATTTTTGAGAAAACACGCTTTTCGCACTTAACCAATTTTTTTTTTAGTTAAAAACGCATTTTTCATCCTTAACTAAATTATACTCAAAAAAGTTTTTTTTATCAAAGTTATTTATCCGACCTCAATGTACAAATAAAGAAGACAAAAAAGGTAACTCATGAAATGTTAGACAAATTTGTCTATGTTAGTATTTGAGATGAATACAATAGCAATGGAGAAATATGAAGAATTAGAAACTGAGATTAGAAAGTCAATAAATACGACAATCTCTAATTATCAACTTATCTCGATACACCTATTACTGCATTTGAAACAAGAAGACGCGATCTCAAATATAATATCGGCGAATATATTTCAAGCATTAGAATAAATGATAATATTTAAGAGATAAATAATTTTAAATTTTATGATGTTGTTTTTAATTGTGAACATAAAATTCATTATATCGCTTAAATAAATTATTTTAAATAGATATTTATTAAACATTTTGAGGAAATGATAAAAAATCTTACTATTTTCTTAAAATTATTCAAAAATGTTGTTTATAATTAAAATTAGGCGCTTATACACAAATAACTGTGAAATAGCTTCAAGTTATGTTTCCAGATTCATCCTGTACTTATAAAAAGCAATATCGCTTTTATACTGTAGCAAACATTGCACGCATTTTTTTCCAATAAAATCTCCATTTTTCACTTAATTTTACTCACAACTATTCACTATACTGCACGCACGCATCAATGTTTTCTCCGCCTCGTATTTTACTACTACCTCCATTTCAAATTAATCAATTTCTACTCTTTTTCGAGACATTTATTTTAATCATTAGTTACTTCTTATATATATATGACAAATGATAATAAAATAATATTATGAAAAATATTTTTAGAAAAACGAATCTAATGATATAAATTTTATATTTTTTGTGGACACGTGATAAAAAAATAATTTACTTATCAAAGCATTTCTCATTAATTTAAAATTACTCAATGAGTGAAGTAGGCATTATAGTTAGTCAACTATTGCCCTCCATCATATTACCTCCATCATTTTAACGCTTCTTGCCGCTGTGATTCAACCAAGTAAGAACACAATAATAATAATTAAAAAACAAGAACACGCCGAACGAAAACGACTATTTTACCCTTTCAACGTGCTCTATTCATTCTCATTAAGGCAGAATAAAAGTCGATTACGCCCATACTACGCTTGCAGAATGTCGAATTTACGCTCTACGTTTACAGAATGCTCTAATTTTTCCAATGCTTATAACCACCTAATTCGCTTATAACATACTACCAATCGATTGTCATTTATTATACAACAAATGATTCATTACACGCTTATTACACACAAGAATTTACTTTCAGGTTTCATAGATAATGCCAGGATATTAACTTGTTTGTTTACGTAAAACAATGTTAACGCATCAATACCAATTACATAAGAAATATGAACAATTCAATTACATAAATATGAAATAATTAATTACATAAGAACGAATAAAATAAATTAATAACATAAAATAATTAAATATTTAATTACATAAGAAACTAATTAAATAATTCAAGATATGTTAAATATTAAATAATTAATGTGATGTTAATCTAATTAATTACATATAAGTAATTAAATATTTAATTACATAAGAACGAATTAAATAGTTAAGTATATAATAAATATTAAATAATTAATCGTATAAGAATGAATTAATTACATAAGGTACTAAATATTTAATTACATAAGAATGAATTAAACAATTAATTACGTAGTTAAGTATCAATAATTAATTACATAAAAATGATAATACTAACAGTCGATCCCATGATTGTTAGTGCACAAGCTGTAATAGTCATGGTCGTTAGTAAACAACCCAATTCGAGCCATGATTATTGTTAAATAAGCGAATTAGAGAAATTATTATTGGGACAACAAAGACGATAATTATTTGTTGTGCTCGATTTATGAAATTATGTATTAATTATCAAATTATTGTTAATTCCAAATTGATTTTTGAAATTGTTATTAACTGATTATGTCTTTAAATATTTCAAATTATTATGTTAATAAACTTTTTCTACGTTGAATCGGTGACATGCTCTTAAATATTACGAAATTATATTGACACTGAGATATTTAATTGTCAAATTATTGTTAATATTTTCTCTAATTGTTGTTATTATTTCTCAATTATGTTCAATTTTATTTCTAACGTAATTAATTATTTTTAATTTCTTCTATGGAATTACTATTTAATTCATTCTTATGTAATTAATTATTTATTTTATTTTTTATGTAATTAGTTATTTATTTATTCAATGTAGATATTTAATTCATTCTTACGTAAATTATTTAATATTTCTTATGTAATTAATTATTTAAGTCATTCTTACGTAATTAATTTTATTTAAGTAGCTTATGTATTCAATTTGCATCAGGTTTACATATAAACAATAATACCACGCCGTTATCTAACAAACACAAAAATTCGCTTATCGCTGCACAAGATTGATCGACTTTACGTCCAAAACAACTCCAATAAAGACGCCACCACAAAATGTCAATTCTTAAAGATTGCTCTCGTTATATGACAACCGAATTATTTTATGGCTTCATATGCAACAAATGTAATTCGCTAAATGACATAAAGACAATAAGCTTATTTATTAAAGTGTAACGAAATTTAATCAGGTATTAAATCGGTAGAAAATATAATGAATCGTGGTATTTAATAGTATCAAATTTGTGAATTATATATATTAGAAATTATTGACATTTTGTGAATTTATGAAATATAATAGATATGGTAAAATTAAGGATAAAATTATGAAATATGTCGAAATTATGATTAAACAACGAAATATGAGATTATGATAAAATTATGATGAAAATTACAATATGATAAAATTTTAGGCTTATGATAAATATGTTAATATTATAAAATATGGTTAATTTTAGATTATGAGAAATCGTAGTAAAATAATTTATTATGACTTTAACAATTATAAAATATGATTAAACAATAAAATACTTTAGATTATGATTAAAATTATGATTAAACAATAAAATTATGAAATTATTACGAATATGAAATTATGAAATTATAAAATTATGAAATAATGAAATTATTATGAAAATAAGGAAATTATAAATTTTAGATTAAGTAAATATGGAAATTATAAAATTATGAAATTATTATGAAATTTTAGGTTATAAAACAATAAAATGCGAAATATTATGAAATTACGATTAAACAAACGTAAATACGTAGATTATGATGAAAATTATGATGAAATTATGAAATATGATAAAATTTTAGGTTATGATAAAATATGTTAATATTATAAAATATGGTTATTAATTTGATTACGAGATATAAAAAATATGGTAAAAAATGGTAACATTACGAAATATGTAAAATATTAATAAAACGCCAGAAATATGAATATAGAAATTTTAGAAGAATGAGATATTTGTGAAATTTTAGATTACATCTATCTGGATTTTCCAACGATCATGAACAAATCCATTTCAAATACATGTTTCAGATACCAACAAACAAACTTCTTCACGCTATATACCAACAAAGTCAATTATCTACTGGCGAGTAACTAATTTAATCATTTCAATCGCTTACTTATATTTAATTCACCTTCGCCAATTATGAATCGCGTAATATTAATTATAATCAATGTTAATAAGTTTTAATTTTCATAATTTCTATTTTTTGCAATTTCAATGTTGATAATTATTTATTGTTAATAATTTTGAATGTTAATAATTTCAATTTTGATAATTAATTTAACGTTGATAATTAATGTTAATAATTTCAATTTTGATAATTTCAATAATTAATAATTAATGTTGTGTATTTCAAATTTGTGCTAATATTTCTCAAATACGTTAATCGGGTGTTTAAATATTTATAACATTATTCAACTTACGTATTCACTTCAAATATTTTTTAATTGATGTTTAAATACGATAACATTATTCAACTTTAAGTATACTCTTGCCATTTTTGGGCTTCACTCACTTTACCACGACAAACTACCAATTTACGCTTACGTTGTAGCGAAAAGAAGAATTTGTCAAGTCGTGTTCGTAATTAAACAAGCTCAATAAATCAAACAAGCCATTTAATAATAAAACTAATCGACTAAGGTTGCTTTTAAGACAATCAAAGAACTTAAAATTCATTGCGTGAAAATAGCAATTTCATCATGCTTCATTTTACTGTTTCAGCAAGCAGATAACAAGTTCAGCTCAACCAAATACCTTGTTAGATTCGTCTTTGTCACTCTTCGATTCTTCTTATTTCCTTTTTTTATTGCTTCCATATTTATTCTTTCCAGCGAAAGCTACATCTTAAGGGTTAGTTCTGCAAAATGAATTAAAATTAGTTATTTATTTAGTGCAAATTTTATTATGTTCTAAAGTAGATTTTAATATTATGGCTTTCAAATATTAGTTTCAATATTTGTTAGTTGATTTTTTTACCTAATTTGATGCAAAAGAAAAATGGGTTCTGATTAGTTTCTTGATTTATGCAGTAAATTATATTCAGTATTAATTCAGATTTTGAGGTTAAAGTGATTTTTTGTGTATATCATTGGATATATAGTCAGCTTGTTATAATTAGATTATATGTATGGATTTTTAGTGGAATTAAATACTACTCTTCATCGCTAAACTATCGTCGAGTTTGTTTTTTCAATGACACACAACTTTGATTTGAATTAAACTTATACGGAGTAGATAATTATGGCAAAGTAGGTTGAAAATACTGTGTTTGGACTTTGGATATATTTTCCACAAAATATGTATACAAGTAATACAACATATTGAAAAATATTTGAGTTCGAGATTTAAAAGTCACTTCGTCGAAATTAAAAAATGGACTATCTTTTATTGATCGATTGATTACAATATGTTGTTGAAGGTTTGAAGCCAAATGGCTTATGTAAGAACTTGTAGAAAGTACAATATGTTGTTGAAGGCTTGAAGCTCCACCTTGTATTTTTTTTTTGCTTTGGAAGAAGTTGGTGTAATTTTACTTTATATAGTTAATAGAAGTTTGGATGTTAGAATAAGTGCATTAGTAATTGATGTGAAAGTTTTGGTTGAATGTGGGTTCTGATTAATTTGTTGATTAATGTAGTTAAAGCATAACAAGTATTGTTTCCGATTTATAGCTTCCAGTGAAGTTGTTTTGTATGTCCTCTAATTTATAGTCAACTCGTTATTATATGTCGACACGTATAGTTTTTAGTGAAGTGAGATACAATATGTTGTCAAAGTTCCACCTTTTTTTTGCGTACGGAGAAGTTTGTGTAATATTATCCAGTATTGATTGATAGAAGTTTGATGTTTCAATAATCGCTTTAGTGATTGGTGTGAAGGTTTTAGTTGAATGAGGTGTTGCTGAATGTACTTATTGATGGATCTTACTGTATTTACTTATTGATGGATCTTGATAGTTCGCCTGTGGTCGTATTTGTTTAATGTAGTGTTATTGGAATCTGAATTGGTTGATGGCAGTAAACCTGTGAAGCTAGGATTATTGTGGAACTGATGGAAGAAAGTAAAAATAATGATGCTGCAGCTTTAAATTCGGACCAAGTCACTGAAAAAGAATCGTCTGTTGTTGTGAAGGGGGATGTTGTAGAGAAGCCATCAGGTGAGAGTTCTTTGCAAGAAAAGGATGCTGGAACTAGCCATCTCATTCCAGTTAGGAAGCAGATTCGAAGGAAAAAACTTGTGAAAAAAGTAATAAAAGACGGTCTACAGAATGTTGAAAAGGTTTCACCTTCTAACAAGGGGAACAAAGCCGAAGGTCAAAGAAAAGATAATCAAAGCATGGAACTGATAGAAGAAAGCAAAAGTAATGATTCTGCAACGTTGACTTCAGAACAAGTCACTGAAAAAGAATCTTCTGGTCTTGTGAATGGGGATGCTGTAGTTGTAGAGGAGCCATCGGGTGAGAGTTCTATGCCCGCTAAGGATGCTGGAACCACCCAACCTGTTCAACTTAGGAAGCAAAATCAAAAGAGAAAGCTTGTAAGAGGCAAAATAGAAATAAAAGGCGGTCAAAAGAATGCTGAGACAGCTTCACCTTCTGACGAGGAGGACAAAGCCGAGAGTCAAAGGAAAGATAATCAAAGCATGGAACTGATGGAAGAAAGCAAAAATAATGATGCTGCAACGCTAACTACAGAACAAGTCACTGAAAAAGAATTGTCTGTTCTTGTGAATGGGGATGTTGTAGTTGTAGAGAAACCATCAGGTGCGAGTTCTATGCAAGCAAAGGATGCTGGTTTCACCCAAACACTTCAAGTTAAGAAGCAAAATAAAAAGAGGAAACTTGTAAGAGACAAAAAAGTACTAAAAGATGGTCAAAATAATGCTGAGAATTCTTCACCTTCTTACAAGGGGAAGAAAGCCGAAGGTCAAAGGAAAGATGATCAAAGCATGGAACTGACGGAAGAAAGCAAAACTAATGATGCTGCAACGCTAACTTTAGAACAAGTCTCTGAAATGGAATCACCTGTTCTTGTGAATAGGGATGTTGTAGAGAAAGCATCAGGTGAGAGTTCTATGCAAGAAAAGGATGTTGAAAACAACCATCCTGTTCAAGTTAGAAAGCGAAATCGAAAGAGAAAACTCATAAGAAGAGAAATAAAAGATGGTCAAAAGAATGTCGAGAAGGCTTCAACTTCTAACGAGAGGAACAAAGCCGAAAGTAGTGTTCAGAAGGCTTCAAGTTTCAGTGCGGTGAACTCGGCCAAGGGTCCTAAAACGACTCATCCAGTCCAAGTTGGGAACCGAACAAAGAGGAAAATATTGGGAGAAGGGGAAAGAGAGGGTGAAGATGGTAAAAAAAATGTTGAGAATCTTCCTACCTCCAATAAGGGGAAGAAGCAGGAGCTAATAATTACTGATGAGAGTAAAGATGGGAACAAGAATGATGAGATGCCTAGGAAGGAACTTACTAGAGACGTGAGTAAGAAAGGAAACGTGAATCAGAATGTACTTGGTGAAGATTTGAAAAGGAAAGACAAGAGGCCTCATAATCATCTTGGTGGAGATGTGTACAAGGAAGACAAGAGGCCCCGTAATGAACTTGGTGGAGTGATCTTTATGTGCAGTTCAAAAACCAAACCAGATTGTTTCCGTTTTCGTTTATTTGGTGTCTCGGCCAACAAGAAAGAACTTGTTTTGAGCATCAAACCTGGTCTAAAGCTCTTTCTTTATGACTTTGAACAGAAGCTCATGTATGGAGTGTACAAGGCCTCCTCTGCAGGTGGCATGAAGCTTGAACCAACAGCCTTTGGTGGTGCTTTTCCTGCTCAGGTCTTTCTCCTTGGTTCTTAGATTTGCTTTCTACAGATTGTCCATAATAATTCTACGTTTTAAGTCGTTTTGATTGTTGAAACAGGTTCGCTTTGACATCGAGAAGGATTGCCTACCACTTCCTGAGCGCATATTTAAGAAAGCACTGAAAGACAGTTATAATGAGAAGACCCACAAGTTCCACACCGAGTTGACCTCAAATCAAGTAAGAAATCTGTTTTAGGTGTTTATCTTCATTTGTCAACTGCATTTCTTCAATGATCTTTGACATAAGCCAAGCTACAAATTACTTACTATATCCTGTTGTTTCAAGCCAACCATCTGTCACAGCTTTTTAGTCCCGATCCTTCGTCACATTCAAACGGAAAACCTCCTCATCAAGAACTTGGTGTGTTGCGAACTATCCAATCCTCACCTGCTGTAAATTCTTCTAATGGGGATATTATGAGAGAGCAGGTGTGCAGAAAAACCAGGGGAGGACTAGCACCTTTACAGTATGAGAGGCAGCATAATTTCCTGGAGCACCATGTCTCACGTCAGGACGTGATTGCCAATCATCCCATTTCTCGTCATGAGGTCCTTCCCAACCGTCCTCTTTTCCTCACGGAAAAAGAATACAGAAGCTATGGTCTCCAACAGGGAAGGAGTCAAGCCACTCCTGTCAATGTTGATGATGCATTATCAAGAAGTCAAGTGGCACATCCTTATCATGCATTGGAATACCAGAATAAGGAAACATCTACCCCATACGATGCCATCAACAACTCTCTGGTTAATCGATATCTTTCAATGCCAAGGATGACGGGTACTGATGCAGGGTCTTATTCCGTGGCAAGGAGAGAGACTTCTGTAAATTTTCCAAATAACTATAGCATTGGGGTGCCACAACTTGCTACCAGTAACACTGGGGTGCCAAATAACTACACCATTATAGGTGGTCAGCCAAAGGTTGTTACCAGTGGGGTGCAAATCATCAGCAATACAGGGGCACTACATTCATTGTATGACCCTCGAGCACCTGCTCAAGCAGTACCAGATTATAACATAAGGTACCACCATTTGAGACAAAACCCTGGCTTGGCCCCTTAGCGGTCATATCTCGGTATTCTTTATTAGATAGATAAAGAGTTTGATTTGCAGGGCCGTCTTTTGTGCATACATGTTCAATTTTTAATGTCGATTATGCATTTTTATTGGCAAGATGCTTGTGTAATAAGCACATTTGTAAACGTTGTATGCATTTTCATAAGTACTCATTTGCTCCCATTGGTATGATTTCCTCGCTGGAGATTACAGTGGCTAATTAGCTCATACTTAGTCTAGTTGTACTTTCGAGTCGATTCTCCAATCACGCTACACAATTCTCTTATAATAAGCTTAGCAAGTCGAGCTCAAGCTGTCATTTTGCCCGTTTTCTTGGCTAGTCAACAACCTCAATTAAGAGTCTCGTTATGAGTATTGTGACAAATAAGTATGAAACATTGTCAAAGTTTAGTTTCCATTCTTCTTAGTTATTGTTTGAAAGACCATTCTAATGTCTATTTGACAAAATGGCACATGGATTTTGTTATTCACTTAGGATTGGTTGTAAGAATAAGAGCTTGAATACCACTTGTAAATAATTCAAGGAACATGACAGTAACTTGCATCGGCATGTCAATTTCAATTCAAACGTATCCAGACTCATGTTTTGAGAAATATTTACCATCCTAAAAGAGGTAAAAACAATGTATTTATCTAAATAAATGCATTAAGAAAGGACATATGTATAGAACCTTTCAATGAGATAGTATAGAGCCGCACAATAGAAAGATAGAGATAGGTACCACTATAAACATTTTTCGAAATATTCCATGTTCACAAGGATATTAATTCACATGACATTACATTAAGAATAGTTGCAGCCTAAGGTACTAAAAAACAAGACAAGATACAAAACAGCGTTGCAGACTGAAGTCCTACATGAGTAGAGTCTTATATATCTCTTACACAATCTGGCAAATCCACCATTGTGAGAGAAAAGACAGTTTCAGGTACACCCTAAAGTCGAGCATAAGGATTGTAGAACTAGTGACTGGTCTCTGAACCTTGTGCATTGCCTCCATTTATAGTAGAACTATCACTGCTCCCATTGATTGGTGCAGCAACATTACCAGAATACATGGGAGGGGCAAACATTGGTGGGGCACCAGTAGTTGAAATCATTCCAGTTGGCGGGCCACTATTCGGGATAGGCATTCCAGAACTTCCTGGAACCAATCCAGGGGCACCTGGAGGTCTCTGAAGACCATTCATTTGACCAGGCATAGGAGCACCAGGTGGAGCAATCATTTGAGGCATTGGTAGAGCAGACCCATAACCTGGAAACGTTAAATGACATGAAATACTTGCTAAAACGACATATATGGGATCAAGGAAAGGAAAGACAATATTTCCATTTTCAAGCAGAATACGAATATAGTTAATGTCTGAAGAACAGAAAGTCCCAATCAAAGGGAGGCAACGGCCAAGATATTTAAGATACATGCCGACAACCTTTCTCTAACTCAAGGAAGACCTAAACAGAAAGAACCAATCAAATGGAGGCAGCAGCCATGAAGTTGAGATGCCATATCAACAGGTTAAACGAATCGTAATTGATTTAATTACCACATTTGGAATTATCCATACAAGAATTCTAGAGTGGGAGCATGAAGTGGAGCATCGGCATTGTTACCATACGACCTAATGCTAGGCTTGTGTCATGGCATCAAGTATAATCTTGATTGTAAAAGGTAAGATTGCATACAATAAATCAGAAGTGATCCTATCATTTCTAGAGTCTTTATAGCAGAAGCTTCCATAAGTTGGACTGCCCTTTTCCTTTTCTTTTTCTAAAGTGAGTGCAACCATATTTTGAAGATATCATATCATAGAAACAGAGTAACAGTGGCAACTCGATCCATTATTGTGAACACATCATAAAAACTGCTGAAATTCACATATTCCGGTAGGGCATATCTATTTTAAGGGACAAAGGATACATGACAATACCAATAAATCTTAAAGTATCAAACGACAAAGAATCAAAAGTACAAAGGAAGTTTGCTGTCTGCAATTCGCTCCAGTCACAATTATCTCTGTCATTCATAGGTTATTTTTGTTTTTAGCTTTTGCTTTAGTAATGTCATATTTTCCTAGACTATGCACTTATCTATTTTAAGTTGGTAGATCTCCGAAGCTGGGAATCCAATCTCCATCTCATGGGCATAAGGCCTGTGAGCTCTACTTTCTAGCATATTGAATCAACTCGTCTCAAAGAAAAAGAAAAAATTTAAGGTTCCTTGTTAACGAATGAATCAAAGTTTCTGCTAGGCTGAAAGAGGATTCTGCGACACCAACTACTTTCACTATGAAAACAAAAATCCCAATAACCATGTTGCTTAGTGCATGATATTTTAACAGTAAATCATAAAGGGGCACATGATAAATGAAGCTACAGTACCTGGAGGCCCAGGCAGTGGTCTGGGCAAAAGTGGAGGCCTCATTCCAGGTAATAATTGCATACCAGGAGGTAATTGTGCACCTCCTGGAATTTGCATTGGAGCATGCATTATAGGTAGGCCAGGTCTCATAGGAGCGAAAGGAGGAGGCCTAAAGGCGAGATGCTCCTTGACCTTTTGATCAATCAAACTCTGATTCAGTTGTGCCTCGTATTGCTGATAGTAAGTCCGGACATTTGCCTGTTCCATATAAGCATGTAATCAATTAGTTTACATTGTACTATTAAACGCTCAAATGGAATGGAAACCCAAATGAACTGCTTTATTTTGTTTGTTTCAGTGTTTGTTGCTACTATTGAGTCGGGAAAGGTGACACGGATAAAAATACCTTGTGTTTATAACCAGCATTATGCTGCTTCCTGACTGAAGGCTGTAACAGGAAGGCAAAGTTCGATGTCAATAGTTCAATACCAGTATTATAACCAAACTCGATATCACACCTAAAACACAGATACATTAAGGAAAACTCTACAAACGGTCATACTAAGTTAATAACAGATTCAATGACTAGGTCACTAGGCCCTAGCACAAATATAAGAGATGCGAACAATATTATGCAAAGCTCAAACTCAAGAGAGGCAAACGATAATGTGCAAAAATCAATTCGAATGAGCTTCAACCACAACGAGAGCTACACATCAGGTTCGGTTTTTTCAAGAAAAAACCAATAACCTCGTACAATAGAAAATTCAATCGAACTACTCTATCCATAACAAATTTTTTTGTCAAACTTTTATTTTCAATGGTCCAAATTATCGAACTTTGTGATCCTAATTGACACATACTCCGTATAACATTGATTTAAATCAAATTATCATGTCGATAGTAAATACCTTAAAAAACTTTTTTTTGATATATTTTCACCAACTCATAGACAATATTTACAAACATAGTGGCCACCGGATGCTACTTGCAAGTTGCAATGACGAGGTCCGGGTTCAAGTAATTGTAATGACAATGCCCAATTCTTTATTTTTTCTTAAACAAACATTTATAAAACATATATTCAAAATTAAAAAAAAAAAACCCAACCATCAAAAATCAAAACTTGACAATCTTTTCGGGACGAGCATATATAATTAAACTAAATTAATCTTTTCTACAACAATAATAAATATTAATACCCCGTATTAAATTAAAGAAGACAGTTTCCAACTTACAGAATCATGCGTTAAATAAGTATCACAATAATCACAATAATACCTGAAAATTGCAAAAAACAATGAAAAATACAAATGTGATAACCATTAAATTCAACAAATAAATTTGATAATTAGCAAAAAATAAGTGATCATACCTAGGCATAATTTATTGTAGCTAAAATTAAGCCTGCAATGAGAATTAAATAAATAAAATGGAATTATTCATATATTTAATAACAAAATTACAGAAAAATTGAAGGGTGAGAGTGAGAGATCGGAAGACTAAACCCTAGATAAATCGCAACTCGTTTCAATTTAATTGATCATTTATGTCAAAGGTGCTTAATTTATTAATATAAAAATTGCTTTTACTATTTTTAAAGATAGATAAATAAAAATAAGAATATTAGGGAATAAAAAAAAAATTAATTTTTTAACTCAAAATACAAAAAGTTCAATTGATAAAATAAACAATCAATGATAATAAAATAAAAAGTTTTGGTACACTAGCTAATATAACACATACAGCCAAGCAGACAGCACTCATCCAAGAAGCGGCAATTTGTTCACGTTATAAAATAAGTTTCGCTAAACGATCAATTAAAGCTCGGTATTTCGAAGAGTATTAGTAAAAAAGATTATATTGACAAGTAATTATTATATATAATTTTTTAACTTACCATGTGTTAAAGCAAAATATTTTGTACAAAAGATATCGAAATATAATATTTGAATACTTCGTATATTTTATTATCACTATGATAATTTTTATTCAAATCAAATTTAAATGTATTCATTGATATACTAAAATGTATTGATTTTAATAATTGAAAAACAAAGTATAGAATTTGTGATGGATGAAGGTAATTGCTAATTAGGTAGTAAAAAATATTGTGAGATTAGGATAGGAAAATCGAGTTGAATCTAGGTGAATTAATATAAATTTAAAATAAAATACTAAGTAAAATATTTTAAACTATAACCTACATTAATTTATATTACACCATAATATCAGGGTTAGTGTTTGTAGGGTTAAATAAGATTAACCTATTAGAGGTACACCACAATATCAAGGTTAATGTTTTGAGGGTTAAATAAAGTTAACTTATTAATCTGGATTAACCTCAAATAATCTAGATGAAAGCTCTTTTTGTAACATCAAACAAGTGAATCTATTAATTTAGATTAAGCTCAAATAATCGGGATGAAACTATATTCTGTAACTCCAAATAAGGTGAATCTATTTAGATTAATCTAAAATAATCCATGTGAAATTGCTTTTTATAATCCCAAACAATAGAAATGTTGTTTAATCCAGATTCATTTGGTGACCGAGCCGATCCTTAGGCTCCTTTGATGACCGAATGTAGTAAAAAATTATCTAACTCGAATTTCGTTCAGCTCGATAACAACTCTAGTGTTGAATAAGAAGATTAACCAATTGGTAACATCCAATTCTCCCCAAATATGCACCACCTCATGCACCAACCCAGCTACTATAATCATGTTGCATCCAACACTATGTTTAGTTTCATCATCAAATTGCTCCCAAACATGTCCTAGAGACTCTACTCATACATCATGCTATTTCACCTATTCCTGGCAAATTCTAGGCTCTCAAGTCTCATCTCCAAACTGCCATCAACCACTTTCCCCACAATGGCATATGCATAAATAACCTCAAAAGAGAGGGCTCTTTTTACATCCCCCAGTCATTACTTAATTAATTCGTTTTAAAGATTCAACTTTATCCAAAATAATAGTTTGACTTTTCGCCACCAAAGCAAAAAAGGAAAATCAAGAAAATTAAAAACACCATAAGATTTAAATATTAATTCATAATCATATTAGATGATTTATATGATAAATATTACATCCGCCTCAAAAATACGATCATTAATTTAAAAATATTTTATTAAGCAGACAAGGAAACTACATTGAAATTGTAAAAACTATATTCGAAACGTAAAAAACTACATCGAAATCAGAAACAATCAACTATTATAAAAATTGTCTTTTTTTCAAGACAATCATCTATTTTGAAACGAATGAAGTATTATTCATTATAGATTTTAGGTGGAATTCGTAAATCATAATTGCTAAAATAATTTACTGGACATTATCAAAGCGTGACGTATATATTAAAAACTAAAACAAATCAAACATTATCCAACTAAATGAGATTAGGTATATGAACACGATATCTCCAATCTGTCATACGCATATATTTGGTGTGGCCTTGTGGGTCATAAATGCATAAACTCTAGATTATTTGATATAGTCTCCTTCTAATAAGGTAATACAATCATGGAAAATCGAATAGCACGAATGCAACAAAACCAACAATATAATTTACATGCCAAACAAACTTAATTAATTATCATTATTTACCTACATCATTTGCTGTGACAAAAAATGCGAATTATTCACTTATATTTTAAAATCCATCTCACTTACTAATTTTTTTTTTCTATTAAGACTCCGTTAATTGGGTGACGACATCATCGTAGTTTTCTTTCGTGTCAACGCTTTGGACAATAGAGAGAGAGTTAGATAACCTAAGAAACACCATCTACCCTCTCTGCACCTCTACAAATCTTCAGACACACACATATATATATTGAATAATTATATGTATATACGTGCATATAATTTGTAATAATATTTGTGATTAATTATAGCATAATTGGTGAGTGTGGAGGTTTGTTGGTGGCATTAATGGCGGAGGAAGAGCAGAATCCGCCACGTAAGCAAGAGAGTGTGAAGCTGTTTGTAGGACAAGTACCAAAGCATATGAGTGAAGCTCAGCTTATTACAATGTTCAAAGAGATTGCTATTGTGGATCAGCTCAATATTATTAAAGACAAAACCACACGAGCTTCTCGAGGTTTTTTTGGATTTTTGTATAAAAAATTTGAGTTTTTTTTTTAAAGAATGCATTTTTTTGGGAAAAGATTGTTGGGTTTTTTAATCTGGAAAAATTGGTAGTTTTAATGTAGTGCATTGTGTTAGTTGAGTAGTTAATTGAGGTTCTAGATTTTGTAAAAAAATTGGCTTTGCAAAGAATGGATTTGTTGGAAAAGCATTGTTGGGTTTTTGTAGTTTTAATGTAGTGCATTGTGTTAGTTGAGTAGTTAATTGAGGTTTTGGAATTATTTTTTATTGTAAAAATACTCCGTATTATTTTGTTTTCAAATCTGGAGAAGTTGGTTGTTTTAATGTAGTGCATTGTGTTAGTTGAGTAGTTAATTGAGGTTCTAGATTTTTGTAAAAAAAATTGATTTTTTTTGTAAAGAATGGATTTTTTTGGGAAAAGATTGTTGGGTTTTTGAATCTGGAAAAATTTGTAGTTTTAATGTAGTGCATTGTGTTAGTTGAGTAGTTAATTGAGGTTTTGGAATTATTTTTTATTGTAAAATACCTGCATATTTTGTTTTCAAATCTGAGAAGTTGGTTGTTTTAATGTAGTGCATTGTGTTAGTTGAGTAGTTAATTGAGGTTTTGGATTTTTATAAGAAAAAATTGATTTTTTTGTTGTAAAGAATGGATTTTTGTTTTTGGGAAAAGATTGTTGGGTTTTTGAATCTGGAGGAGTTGGGTGTTTTGATGTAGTACATTGTGTTAATTGAATAGTTGTTTTTGATGTGTTTTTTTTTTTGTGAAGAATGGATTTTTTATGTAAAAGAATTACTGTGTTTTTGAATCTGGTGAACTTGGTTGTTTTAATGTAGTACATTGTTAGTTGAGTAGTTAATTGAGGTTTTGGATCTTTGTAAAAAGATTGTTTTTTTTTTGGTAAAGAATGGATTTTTTTTTTTTTGTGAAAAGATTGTTGGGTTTTTGAATCTGGAGGAGTTGGGTGTTTTGTTGTAGTACATTGTGTTAATTGCGGTTTTTGATTTGTTTTTTTTTTGTTAGAATGGATTTTTTTTATGTAAAAGAATTTTTGGGTTGTTGTGTAATGTTTTTAGTGTTTTTTGTGTTATTGTAATGTAGGTTGTTGCTTTGTGATTTGTCCGTCGAGGGAAGAAGCTGACAAGGCGGTGGATGCATGTCACAATAAGAAGACTTTGCCTGGGGTTAGTCTCCCTTTTACACCTTCGAATTAATGTTAATTGGTCAATGTAACTAGATTGATGTTTGTAAAGTTCGAAGAAATTAAGAAGAGTGTGGTTGTTGTACACCAGTGATCTGTTTCCTGTCCGAAAGGTTTGCAATTTTTTTGTAAAGTTAGCTGCTGTAAGTTCATAAAGTGAGCTATTAGAAGGGTGATCTGGTGTTGATGCGACTACAAGATGGCAAGTAATGACCACAATCATACCAATTCCTATAATCGTAGTGGTTTCACTAGGAAAGATGCAAAACTGTTGCTTTTATTGCTTGGAGTTGAGATGATAACTGATGTCTTAATATCAATTGGACTAATATCCATATGAAAGAAAAGAGAAAAAATGTGAAAAGTGATTTTTGAGCATGTTTGAAGTTGATCAACTTTCAGTAATTGTACAGCTGGAAATCTATTTGTTATCTGAGGGGGTAATGAAAAAATATAAGCCTTATTCACAGAATTTGTTTTTGGAGACATGAAATATTATGAAGCCTAAATATCGAGAGATTGAAATCATTGTACTAATGAGAACTTAGGAGATAGTCAATTGGAATTTGATTTTACTCATGGTCAGGGGGAGGGCTATTGAAGAAGGCCTCAGAGCTGCTATTTGCATGGAACTCTGAAAAGGAAAAATAAAGTATATGTCTTTATGTGATGACACATTGGACCCAGAAAAAAAAAATGTAGTTCCTTGACTAGTTCATAAAGTTTGCTTTTAAAACAGGTTGTGTGCTCATAGTTGGATATCTTTTCTTGCAGATAAAGCACTTATGATAGGGAGAATTTTATTAATATGTTTAGTACCGTATTTTCTTATTTGATCATTTTGAGTGTATCCCCGACCGGTTTGTACAGTCTTCTATCATTTAAGATGTTCAACATTATATGGTATTTTACTAGTGTAGTAGTGTTCCTTGGCAAGCCTACTCATTACATGTTAGTTTTTCAATTATCTTTGTGTGTTGATTACCATCCAGGCCTTTGTTGTTGGGTTATTAAATCTGACTCTTACCTAAACTAAACTGGCTCTTTAGAGACAACAATAGTATGTAAAGGGAGATCTGGCTTTCAAGTTGTCAACATAGATGCATGTCGGTGTTTGGTGTAATCGTGTCATAAATGTCTTGGGTAAACACTGTGACTTTCTGAGCGGGAGCCAATTTTCTTCTGTTTATGGTTTGCTGGTGCTAGAGCTAGAATCTGTATCCAGTTTACGTCCAAACTGCATCAACCTGTCTTACTTTTCCTGCAACGTTGACATGTTTTGTTCTCTCTATCCTTATGTAAAGGATTCCTTACCCTTGTTTCCAATTCAGGCATCTAGTCCTTTGCAAGTGAAGTATGCAGATGGCGAACTAGAACGCTTAGGTATTGTATACTATTTATTTTCACGTTGCCTTTGATTATTAATATTATATCCCTTTTAAGTGTTAGTTGTGCAATGCTTTGAGCTGATTGTATTGTATTGTATTGTATTGTTTCCTTCCTATTCCTTTGTTTTCTTATTATAAGTTGCAACTTTCATTTGAATATGCTTCAATTAGTGACAATTTCTTTTAACTGAAACCTAGAACACAAACTATTTATTGGCATGCTCCCAAAGAATGTCTCAGAGGCTGAAGTCTCTGAGTTATTTTCCCAGTATGGTACCATCACAGATCTGCAGATCCTTAGAGGTTCTCAACAAACAAGCAAAGGTATGCATGGTCTATAGTTTGTTTTCTCGATATGGTAACTTCAATTATATGAACATTTTTCATTAAAATGACCTTAATGATCATAGGATGTGCTTTCTTGAAATATGAGACTAAGGAACAAGCTGTTGCTGCCATAGAGTTTCTGAGTGGAAAACGTAAAATGGAGGTTTGCCTTCGTTTCTATTCATTTTGGTTGTAAACCTTGAATGAGATTTCATCTGTGATTGATGCGTTTTGTCTTTATCATAATGTTAATGACAGTTTTATGTTGCTTTTTTCTTCTTTATTATATAATGTGACTTAAGTTCAGCTTCTCCAATGCTTGTGGGATTGAGCCATGGATTTGTTTTGGCATACACCTGACTAGGTTGTATCAATCTTCTAAGAGTAGTATTTAAATCTTGGCAATTTATTTCTCTTTTTCTTCAAAGTCGGTACTCCTATTATTTCCAAATTTAGACAGGTGGTCTCTTTTTCCTGATGAATGATATGATATATAGTGTATAATTCGAGCAGAAGTCCTCCAGTAAGAAAGAGTTGTCTTAAGACATGAGTCGCTTCTAACCAATATTTTACGCCACTTGATAAAAATGCTGTAGGGATCATTTTATCACTGAACTGGATTGGGACTCTTTCTCGTTATGTCTAAAACTCTTACTTTTCACACTGTGGCACTTGAATGCACATTTTTGAACTGGTCAAGCAGAAAGCAATTTGCAGGACCTGAGTTAAAATGTGTTGGGCTTTGTAGTACTGCGTCATAACTAACTCATAGTTTTCTGACCAGCCTTCTGGGCCAACTACTAAGCAGTAATTTGTTAATTAATAATATAAATTTTATGTGATCACGTCAAGTTTAAGTTAATTAAGCATCCTATTTAGTTTATGATGACTTTTAATCACTATTGTTTCTCCAACATTAGGGTGCAACTGTCCCTTTGGTTGTCAAGTGGGCTGATACTGAAAAAGAAAGGCAAGCTCGAAGGGCTCAAAAAGCCCTTTCACAGGGCTCCAATGAGCCAAATGCTGGTTCTCAACCTCCCTCATTATTTGGAGCTTTACCGATGGGCTACTTGCCGCCCTATAATGGATATGGTTATCAGGTGTGTTATCATATTTACAGTGAGGAATTGGCATGAGAGAAAGAGGTGTAATAAGCAACTCTTTCAAGTCCTCTATCACTTTCGCTTTATTTCCTGTGGTTCAGTTATCCTTCAAAGTATATGTTTAATTATGAAAAATACAAGCAAAACAACTTCTTGTTATCCTTTTAGAGTCCTGGGACTTTTGGGCTCATGCAGTATCGCCTACCACCAGTACAGGCTCAACACGCGTTCCACAATCTGGTTCCACCTGCAAATCAGGGAAATGCTATGCACGGAGTTCGACCTGATACATCGTCTGGAGTAGGCCTAAGAAATTATCCACCAACTCCTGGGGGTTATATGCGATCACCTTATCAGGCCATACCTGGGGTTCAGTATCCCGTGCCATACCCTGGAGGAATCATTAGTAACAGACCTTTCAAAGGATCCCCTGGTTCTGTACCGCTTCTCTCTGGTGATGCATCTTCAAGTGTCAATATGAGCTCTGGTAGTCATGTTGAAGGTTGGACCCCATGAATTGTTTTAACATTATTAGTAGTAATTCACTATCTGTTGTTAACTATTGACTAGTGATTTGAACTTTCGATACAGGGCCTCTTGGTGCTAATCTATTCATTTACCACATTCCTCGAGAATTTGGAGATCAAGAGCTTGCAGATGCCTTCAAGCCATATGGCAGGATCGTAAGTGCAAAGGTCTACCTTGACAGAGCTACAGGCGTTAGCAAATGTTTTGGTATGAGCTTCTCGACGTGCTTCACTCGAAAATGCTATCTACAAATGAATTTATCTTGTTCACTTTAATTCATCTGCAGGATTTGTAAGTTACGACTCCCCGGCAGCTGCACAAATTGCGATAAATATGATGAATGGCTGCCAGTTGGGTGGTAAAAAGTTGAAAGTTGAACATAAAAGAGAAAACAAACAGAACAATGCTTACTGACTACAAGAAAGAAGAAAGGTAATTTGTTATCACATGGCAGCACACAAGCTGTAAATGAGGGAGTTCTGCAACTCCATTGCCAGTGTAGTTGCCCTGTGGATAAATTTCGACATCCTCGTAGTTCTGGATTTCCTTAATTCAATCCTGTAATTGTGTAACATGGATATCTTTTAAGACATTTAACTTATCGATTTATTGATTCTTCTCCATCTTAGTCCTGGTTTAATTTCCAATAGTTACTTAGAATGCACTTTCACATTTGAGAGTTTTATATTGCTCGCCTTAGTTATGTGAGTTGCATTTTACTGCACTTTTTAAAGGAAAAATATTTTGTCTAGAAGGTGTTCTTGTTTAGTGTATCAATTTGCTAATTGATGTAGTGTGAGAATACTAAGAGACAGAGTATTATTGGTTAGGATGATAGATATTTAGTTCTTAATCCTCTACCATGCTAATGTAGAAGCTAGCATATCTATAGGAGAAAAAGTTTGAGTCGAGAAGGAAATCATGATCTTCAATATGGGATTGTCTATATATAGTTGTATACTATTTCATTTCGCTCTAAAATATTATCCACTTTAATTTTAATAATTAAACTCGATTATAAATATTTCTTTTGCTTACGTTATATAATATTTTGCTTTAAAATAATTAAATTTATTTTTTATTAATATTTTTATAAAATATAAACAAAAATATTTACTAAAACTAATTATTAAAAGTTAAAAATGAATAATTTTTTTGAAACGGAGGGAATATTATACCAGTGACTTAAGACTATATTAGTAAATGAATAGTTGTGAGGATATGTGAAGTGAAATGTTCACCATGAACACCAATAATTGTTATTGACACACTTATGTTTGTGGGTCCAACTTCCAAATTTGTAAAACTTACCTGTTCTATATCTTTTAGATAGAGGTATCTTTGTTCTGGATAAGGCAGTAGCGTTGGAAAAATCTTTCATTTAAAATATCTTCAATAATAAAAATTAACAAATTTTACAATTTTAATTAACATATAAAATACTTTAATTTAAATCATAACTATAATGGTAATATTAGTAAAGTATTATTAAAAATATTGTTTTTTAACATATATATTCACGCAAAATATTATCAAATATACAAAAATATTTTAAGTCAAAATTAGACGATTTTTCAGATAGCGATGGAGTATATGATGGCAACATAGACGGTATGGGCAGAGTACCTTTCAGGACCAAAATGATGGCTTCTCATTAGTAAAAATCCAAACAATCCTTTTGATATTAATTAACATCTGCCAATAATTTCCATTTGACAAGTTTAAGACGTCTCCATCTCTTCTAGAAGTCTAGGCCAAATCAAGATTGAGTATAATCTTCATTCCTTCTAGAACCATTTTCATATTTAATTATTTATATAGTTGTTGCCGCATTCCCATGTTGATATTCATGCAAATTGGCCTACAATAGTCCTTTTTTATAATGTAGGCCTAAATTGATAAAAGTGTTAATTAAAAAGAAAAAATAGTTGGCGCATGATGGAATTGAACGTATAAAAATAATATTGTGTGTCAACATGTAACAGCCCATCTATTTTGAAAAACCATTTTTATAGATTTTTCATCTTGATATTGTGTACATTATAGGAACTATTTTTGTTTGCTTATCATATATGCAGCTATATTCTAAAAGGGAGATTCTTGATGAAATTGAAGAAGTTGTTCAACTAAATGGATGACACGAACTTAGTTGATTTGTCATCTTTCTTGCTCTTTGAAACTACAGATGATAACTCTGAGGTTTTAGATTCTTCAAAAAGTTCCAATTTGTCCATGTTTAGTCCTGAAAATGATTCTGATGCAATGTCATGCAGCTATGACGAGTCGGAAAAAGTTGATGTTCATGATGTTGATGATCATGACCTTGTTGTTGGGTTTCTTGATCAAGATTCAACATTTAAAGAAAGGGGTGATCATGGTTATTATTGTTATGTGGAATGTGGGAAAGAAGATGAAGAAGAGGGTGTTGTTGATCAAGAATTGAAAAAGAATGGTGATCATAAAATGAAGCAACCAAACATTGTGGCTGAAAAATCAACAGAATCGAATGTTGTTTGTATAGAATCATGTGAGGAGTTGATGAGAAGGAGAGAACAGGATAAGCTGTTCTGGAAGTCCTGTTTGGAGTCCTAATTATTTCACTGTGATGATACTCTACTCTTTTCTGCGCTTCCAGTTTTACGCAATTATAAAATATGTATTGGTGGTTAGATTATAATTACATTTTATATAAATAATACATGAAGTATAATAAATTAAAAGAAGAAAGGCGCAATGAGACGTATGGAAAAAAAGTATTTTTACAGTTTCATCATTCTTTATTGGTGCTTGAAGAAGTCTTTCCAGGGTTGCTTTTGTTTGGGATGATCAAATGATTTTCTCCATCTTTTTTATGTTTCTTCTGCACCCCTCATAAGATTGATTAATTGTGTATATATAAAATCATATACAACAAACATGTTACTAGTATTTCAGAATTCATTTTGGCTTTAAATAATACATTAAGTACTATTTTTTTTTTTGTTCTTTTCTTGTAAAGGAGCTCGTACATTTGGCATCTGGGTTATGTTTAACTATTTAGCTAGTTAATCATTAATGTTCTTGAACTGATCCAAATACATTATTAGCAACATCTACCTATCATCAAAGTTATTACTTGGATAACATATATTGATACTATTCAAACAAGTCCATTGTAAGTTGTAACATGTAAATGTTGAGATGAAGCTATTTTTTTGCGGGGAGCAAACGGCTCCAACAACGGCCAAATAAGGTTGTTTATGGGCCGTTTCGAGGTGTACTAGAACGTTAAAAATCTCTCTAAAAAAGCACACGTAATCTGGCCGGTGATTTCAGCCATTACTTAAATAAGCATGACGAAATTGCTGATTATTCATGTTGGCCTTTTTCTGCCAAGCTTTAATATTCTAAATGAAGCATGTCTTTCGCTTTATAACAGATATGATTTGCTGTTTAGCCATTATCACAAAACACAACGTAGACAATAATCATCATAGAGTTAATATTAAAGCTTTAATATTCTTGGTATTAACTTGTAATTTATATTGTTTCGATACTATTGCCGAGATTTCTGATAATAAAATATTTTGACTAGTTAGTGGTAGGACTTGTAACAATATTCATGGTCGTAGCTGATGCATCTCAAGAATGACATACCTTTCTACATCAAGCGAGAACCTATAAAATCAGGCGTTCTGCTTAATTTCGCGCTTTTAAATTCCCTCGTCAAGCCTATTAATCATTGAAACTCCGGCGCCGCATTTATGGTCTTAAATCCTAATATTAAATATATCCTAATAAGAAGGTACAATGTTGGGTGATGTTTGGCTTCTAAACTTGCTAATTAGCAAAACAAGTGAGATCACTGTTTGGCCATCAAAGGATAGGCTAATTAGTTAAAATCGAGGATCATGATCTCTTAATCATATACGCATATCATAGCGTCTACTACTGTGTTCAGAGTTCATTCATGACACATCCTCCATTTATAAAATTGTAGCCATAAGTTTATTTCCATTTTCACATTATTAATTATTACATTATCCTCATTATAATATTTTTTTATCTATTATTAGAAAAAATATATTTCTAAAATTTTAAAAAATAACCTTATAAATAAATTGAATCTATACTATATATAATGTGTAAGTATATCGATCTACATGTGTCAGTTTAAATTAATGTATTTCCTATTTTACCCTCCTCGATATTTTTTTATTTTATTTTAATTTTATAAATTTCTTCTGGGCTGCCAGAATCGCTTCAATGTACATATATTCTCCATAAACTACTACTATAAATTGTGGCTTCCATCGGGTCGGTTCGGTTCTGCTTTTGGCATTTAATCAACCGACTGGTCGGGTTCGATTTGACGTGAACTCAAACCGGTTCGTTCCGGCTCTGCTCCGATCGTTCGCTCCGGTTCTAGGTTATTTTCGGTTCCGCCGGTTCGTTATTTTCGGTTTTTTTCGGGTTTTTTCGTTATTTCTGCTCGTCGCGGTTATTTCCGGTTATATATATATATATAATATTTTTTATTTTTTTAATTGTAATTCAACTGTCTTTGCCGGCTCGAACCGACGAGTTCTGTTGAAAAAACCCAACCGAACCGACTTTTTCGTTTTTATGCTTTAACCGAAATCGTTCGGGTTCCAACGGTTCCTCCACTTCGGTTATTGCCCGGTTCGGTCGGTTCGTTCGGATTGTATTTTGTCGAAGCCCTACTATAAATATTATCTACTACGTAATACTCTCAGAATTATCAATGCTATAAAATAAAAAGTCAAGTTTACGCCCTCTATCTTTATTTTTTTTCTACAGAATCTTTTCATCTTATTTCTTTTTAGATTTTTTTTTCATTATAATTTTATTATAAAATAATAAAATAATTTACATGTGCAAGACCGTGCACATATAACTAGTAATTAATAAGTCCTAAACTTTGCCTAAAAATTCTATAACAATTCAAACATAATTGGAGTTATCTACTCTCTTATAATATGTGCAAGAGTTTTACCACTTTCATACATATGCTAATTATCATATGTTCATTATCAACATCTTGGTCCAATTATATAAAAAATACTCAACATCTTTACCAACGTATAAAGAGATTTTATATAATATATTTCCCTTTCGATTTTTTAATTTTATCATAACAATAAGTAAATTTTATTTTAATGTAATGAATTAGTATGATAATTATTCAATTATAAATTAAAAAATAATTTTTCTAATCCAAAAAATTACTATTAAAGAATATATATCTAAATTATTATGTGATATTTTGTATTACATTTCAACAATTGAAATAAAAAAGTGTCAAGTTACATATCTAATACTCCCTCCATCCCCAATAGATTGTCAAACTTAAATTTGAATTTTCATTATTTTAAATATTTAATTCTCAAATATTATTTCTCACAGATAATATTTGGTGAAAATAACAAATAATAATATTTTCAATTTACTTTAATATTGACATAAAATTTTATTCAAATTAAAATTATATTTATTAATGAAGGCGTAAAAGTTTGTCAATTTGGAGCACTTAAATCAAGAATGCCAATCATTTAGTATGGATAGAGTAATAAATTTGGATATTTTATTTCAAAAATTTAATTTTTTAATTATACTCCCTCTATCCCACAAAGATTGTTCACTTTTGACTTTTTATTTATCTCTTGAATTTTGACCGTAGATATTTTTGTTTGTACTATATAATATTTGATGAAAACTATATCAATAAAAACTACATTTCAAACACTTATTGATATATTTTTGTAAAATATTATACAACACAAACAAATAATATATTTAAGGTTAAAATTTAAAAGTTAAGCAACTATAAAATTGAACAATCTTTTATGGGATTTATGGAGTAATATATATAACATGTTACATGCTTAAAAAACTGACAATCTTTAATGGGACAGGAGTAATATATGACGCAACAATTAATTGTAGTCAATTCAATTTATGAAAGGGAATTAAAAAAAAAATCAATCTTCAATAGTAATTAGTAAACTAAATAAGAGTATATTGTCATAATAATATTTATATTAGTTTTCACTCTATATGAAATATAATTTATCGATATTATGGTCTAAAAAATACATGCATGAATATGTATATTTTAGGTATATAATTCATTTTATTGATGAACATTCGATATACAAATCGATAACCTCTTCTTCTATTTGAATGACTTTTTGTGACATTTTATATTAAAAAATATATTTATGCCAAAACTTTAAAAGTTGTCATATCAAGTAATATTAATCACATATATACTATTGAGATTTATTTATTTTTATTAAAAAGATTATTGTACAAGATATAGTTTTTTAAAAAGAGAAATGTCATCTTTATTCCATTACTTCAATTTAATCTATTTAGGGTATTTCACATTCGAACAAGCGACATCTAATGCTAGCTACTTGGTTCTGCTTTGCATTGGGCTTAAAATTAAGATAATTTCATAAAAAAGTATTGATATTATTCAGTTTTGTGCAAATATTATTGAATCAATCATTAATTATTAAATATATTAAAATGAATATATAAAATAAAAATTGAATAGTAGAACTACGAATTTATACTACTAATCAATCGGTAAGTCGGGATGCTTTCTAACAATAAATAAAATAACATAAGGTGTATTTTTTTTATTAAAAGAGAAAAGCCATATTTTCTAACAATAAATAAAATTACATAACGCTGCATTCTTTTTATTAAACCTTGGTCCCATGGGTAACAAAAATTTTTAAATCTATTATTTAAAATTATATTATTAAATTTTTTAAGGAATTATATATATATATAAATTATAATATAAATCAAAGTATAATTTATAAATTTACATAAATAATTAATTGTATTATTTATTATCTCAATTTAAATGTTTAAAATATAAATAGTTACATGCAACTCACATATATTTTAATAGTAAGTGTATATTTTAACATGCAAATCATTAACAAGTGAAAACACAAAAGAATAAAATAATGCCACATGATGTAAAGTATTACTATAGAGTTTGTAAAACAAAATTTGAAATGGTTTTATCAATTACTACAGGTTTTAGTTTTCATCATCTCAACTTAATAAAAGGTCAAATAATTGTTTGGCCCTTCCATATATCAAGTGGAACATTATTATGATGATAATGATGTTTAACTTCTTAAGTTGATATTTGATGTCAACCATAAAAAAAGACTCCTACCACTACTAAACAAATACGAAACTTAGTTTTATAAGGGTAAATAGTTACTTCTATGATGCACTTAAGACAAAATGTGATTTGTGAACCTCAAGAATCAAAACATGAAACACATTTTAAAAGGGTATTTACAAACTTGCAACATGAAGTTTCAGCTGAGAATCTTCAAGGAGACTATTCAAATCATGCCATAAACAATGCTATCAGAATAGTAAATGTTGTTCTCAACAAAACCACACCAACATATATGGAACAGCCAAATTTGAATTATATTCAATACATTTTTCTAGTTTCCGCAACAAACTTCACTCATCAATCGAAAGACGAACAAAAGGGATTAGTCATAACTCATAAGTTAGAGCTCCTGTCGGAGACCACAGTAAAAAGTAAGTTCAGCTTCCAGCTGAACAATAATAATCGCAAACAAACCGCTAATCTTGTCTAAGCATATAGCCTAAAACTATCACAACCATTTACACTAACACACTGCTTCAGCCACAAATCTTTGAACTCCATGAAAACGATACTCAGGTTGATTCTTCCACATTCATAACCATGTCTTCATTATTGGTGCTTCTGCTTCTACTCTGGCTGTGGCTGAACGTTCCTCCACCGACCCGTCAATTTTGGTTTCCCCGTTGTTGCTGTCACATAATGTCATGGAGGAATCATCTCTGAAAGTAGATCCAGTAGGCGGACCTGCACCATCCTTAGATAAAATGCCCTCTAGTTTTTTCCGAAAATCATTTTTAGCAATTTCGTTATCATCCAATTGTTTTAGGTAACTTTCTTCACGATCACTTAATGACTCGAGTTCATGTTTGTCGTCAGTGATGTTGGAAGAATAAGGACTTTGCACATCATCGTCAGATGCCAGTCCTGCTGACTCACAGCTTGTTTCCATCTCTTGTTGGCTGTCATATTCCTCACCTGTCTGCCTACTGGAAGACCCCGATGACATTGGGGAATAGTCTCCTGTTGATGAGGTCTCTTCACGCTCTCGAAGAGTTTTGATGATTAAACTCTTTAGCATGTTCATCACTTGAACAGCATGCATAAGAGCTGTCAATGGGTCAGACATCTAAAAACACAGGAAAAATAGGTTTCAGTTAGAACATGGAAGATAATCAAACTTCCTACCAACATACAGCAACATATACATGACAAGTCTCCGATTTACCTGTGTCATGTTAGGGGCAAAGACCATTGCTATATTCCTGGCATTCATTTTGTTGGTGTCCTCGTGCTCAACTACATCGGCCATAAGATTAATAGCCCAGTTGAGTAATGCAGTCTCAGTTGGTTTTAACTGTTCGATTAGCTCAACAAATTCCTCTTCCTCGTTACAGTTAAGAACCTGCTCAGGAGAAAGTTTATCAAGCACTCCTGAAGGGAGCTCTCGGAACCAGGCCTTTATCAGTCCGGCCAAACAGTGAACATCGATACTATCGGGCACAATGCCCCTATTTAGCTGGTTCCTCACATGTTCCTCTTGGCCATTTTCCGGGTTAATTCGAAAAATACCTTCAGCCTGAAAAACAACTTAACAAATTAAGTAAAGTAACATCTAAAATAAATTGATACTGTTTGGCACAAAGGAGCCAATATCACAATGAATACCTCTAAGCCACCTTGTGTGTATAGACGCTCCTGCATTAATAGCAGAATAGTTGGGATACTATTTCCCCTTTTATCAAACGAACACTGCATCGATTCAGCTGAGACTCCAAACACACTGATACTGCAATATGCAACACAGGTCAGGATCATGTTACCTTTAACATATGGAGTATAATCTATTCAAACATACAATGATATCAATTAGAAACTCAATTCATTACAATATAGACAATTGAATCACATTATCACTGTAACATTATAGTCGTCTCATACTCTCAAATGAATCAATATTTGATTACTTTATTAGATACACCACCTCCTCGGCCCGAGTATTGAATCAAATGCAGCTACTCGACCAAAATTCAATTCGATTCTCGCTAATTATATTTTCACTTTTAGCTAAACCTTCTTCCATAGTTTTATCCTTTTTTGATGTGGATTCTTGCTCATTTAATGACCACTTACAATTATTCAGCTAATTAATACACAAGTAACTCAAAATTAATTAAGCTTTCAAATAAGCATTAACAATTAATCATCAAACAGTGTACTTTCTCCTATCTCCTCCACTAATCCCCACAAAATGAACACAACATGAACTCCACAAAAAGCCCCCTTTTTTTAAAACGCTTTGTGAGTTCTTTTCAGATCTAAAAATATGATAAACTAATAAGAAACATACAAGACAATATATCAAGTACCAAAATTTCAAATCTATTGCCAAAGATTGAAAGAAAAACACAAATATAAAAATACCAACATCCTCATTTATGATTCTTTAAACTTTAAGGCTGAGAAAAACACAAACCTGGCACTGGGGGCTCTACAAAGAACTTCAACTTCAAACTCAACAGGAAGTCCAAGAAATCCTTGAAACCTATCAAAAGTGACATGTGCTATGTGCTGGACATTTGTAGGCCATCCAATTTCCATTTTTTGAACTGCAGAAATCACATCATCTTGACCATCAACTTTGCAAGCCACCATTGTTTTCCTCAGAGGTGCTAAACAAAAATCCAACAAAGAAAGCTGTTGTTGCTGTTGGTTTTGCTCCTCTTCATTAGGTACACCTGTAATATACTAAACTCGTTACACACATCATTTCTAAAACTATATAAAAATAAATACTAATAAACCATAATATTAATATGTTACGGATTATAATATGTTCTGGATCCATCTCAATACTCTAGTATCTTTTATATCCATCTTTATACTTTAGTTGATATTAATATCTCGATACTCTAGTATCTTATACTCAAATATTGATATTAATATCTCGATATTCTAATATTGTCTGGATCCATGCAATATACCTTTTGAGCTCCGTGCATTTCCAGCACCACCACCTCTTGTTATCAACATCATCCCTGCCATGTTTCTCTCTCTAGTTCTTGATTTGGTTTATTACAAGAAGTGAAAGAAATTGTACTTGAAGAAAATGTGTTGAAAGGGAAATGGTTGTGGTTGGTTGAGGTGTTTATATTTAGTTGCATTAAAGAATGTATGAATTTGAACTTAGATGTAGTTACTGTACTTAGGTTGTCTCAAACGGTAATGTCGTTCAATTGTTTTCTTTTTCGGTTATATTTATTTATTTTCTTGGTCTTACTTTTGCTTTATTGATTTAGGTTATTTGTTGTCAGTTGTGACCTATGAATATCGAATTCGAGCACGTCCATAATAACTTGATTTAATCAATAATTTTGATCGTATTAGATAATTATTTGATTGCTTCGGAAATATCAAGTACTCCGTAATTATTTCTATTGAAATCCTTCTTGGATCGAGTGCAAATACCCAATTAATTTTTTTGTTGAGTATCGGCAGGTAATGGCACCTAGGAGGGGAGCCGTAAAACAAATTTTTGCTTTTTAAAAATTGAATTTAATTATTCATTTATTCAAAAAATTAAGTTGTTCGTCCCCTAAAAATTAATATATTTTTCTTTATTTGCATAATATTAGTTCAATCACCCCCTATATAAACTTTCTGATTCCGTACACTGAGTAAGAAGTTATCTAGTCAATTTATAGATTGAAATGTGTATAAATCTTTAAATGATTACCCGATGAATACAATTTATCGAGTCCGTCAATTAAATGTTTTATCTGTACTCGAACTTAATTCAATTAAAGTGCGGGATGTGTAAATGAAATGATTTTTCTAATCGACTACCGAATTATCGCAAGTCAACTGTCAACCCTAGTCGTGAATGTATTAAGGACTGCACTATTGAATTGAATATGAATTTTAGTTATAAAAAACTGGTGGATCTGTTCACCAGATTTCATTACCTAATTTGCTTATTAGTTGAACAAGCAAAGAATGCTGCAAATTTAAAATCTTTATGACTAATCACGAATATGATCTACAACATGCATGTTTATTTTAAAGGAATATTTTTCTTCGACACAAAGTTTAAGAAAATTTAAATTTTATTCATAGTAACCTTTTCTCTCCTTTACTAAACTCTACATCAAAAACAAGAATTTACTTCGAAATTTTCAGAAATGAAAAGCATCCATATAGTATTAATGACTCATTATTCACATAAATACCTGTATTTTTTAGAAAAGGCGTGAGCATGCTTTCATTATCTCTCATATTTGGAGTTGACATTTACAATTTCAAATTACTTCGCAATTCACATACTACATTATTTATTCAAGTATAATGAATGTATTATGAGAAAAAATTGTTAGGTTATTTTATTGAAAGTGGAAAAATAGACTACCTTATTGTGCTTATAACGAGCCGAATCGAACCGAATATCTTAGGATTCTAGTTCGGCAAGTATATTTCAAAATATATGCCCGATTTGGTGGAATCTCAAAAACCATTGCTCACCGAGTTCAAGTCTTTTTGAAGTTACAACATTCGGCTCAGATTCGCCTGCTTTTTTCGAATAGTTCGAAACGCCGCCCGAAAAAGGTAATCACATCTTAATTTAAAAATTTTGACTTTTGTAAAAAAGACAATAAATACATAACTAAAAGACAAACATGGAAATACTAATGTTATTACAGCCCAAACTTGAAAATGTAGGTTAGCTCGTATTGTTTTGTCATCGTTAAAAGTCCGACATGACATACTGCAACAACTATGTCGATGCCATGCCACACATACGTGACGATCAATTGCCTGACACGCCATGGTCGCAGAACAACACAGTGTTGCCATGCCAAGAAACATGCCAGATCAATTGTATCATCTATGCATACTAAAATATCATCATCGCCACAAACCACAGTTAATGCGCATCAAATTCAAAGGTAACAAACATGGAATCCAGGAATAAGTTAAACAACAGAAAAGAAACGTAAAGGAGCCAAACGGTGCGGAACCGTGGATCCTGTAATTGCATTAATCAAGTATTCATGTTTTTCTAATCCTTTGTTTCTCTTTCAGCGACTCGACACCGCTTTGTGTTTGTGGCCGCTTGGGAGGATTACAGCTTGCGTGTATCTAGTCGGGCTTTGGGGGTTGCAGACTTGTCGGCATTCCGGTCAAGCCATGGTCAGTGTATACAATGTGCACCACGACTGGCCCGATCAAGCTTCGGAAGCGAGCAAAGAACTACAACTCAAACAATAAAGGAAAAGGTAAGTAAGTAACATTATAAAAAATCATGAAACAATAATGAAAACAATAAAATTCTTACCAAGAGTATCGATTTAGGATCTTCCAATTCAAATTTTTCTAAATTCCAACTCAATCTGGATCCTCATTCTCCTAATATATCATGTGAAACTCATTAAAAGAAAAGAAAACTTAATATTTAAATTGGAAAACTTAATATTCTTACCGCTTTGGACTTCTTATTCCATAGGTTTCCTTTTGATCCAATCAATAAAGACAGTTAAGAACCTCAATTGTCCCCAAATCAATATCCCAATTACCATTTAATTAAGGAAACCCAAATCAAACCTAATTCAATTATTTAATTAAGACAGAAATCCTAAATCAAGACATTAATTGAAATTCCTAAATCACTACTTAATAAGTGAAACCCTAAATCAAACCCCTAATTCAATTATTTAATTAATCAAAACCTAACTAAAACCCTAATCAAACCTCTAATTCAATTATTCACTAACAAATCCTCAATTAATCTTAACCCTAATTAAGTAATTAATGTTGAAATCAATGAGAATTAATCTCATTTAGTTATGCCCGCCATGACAATCACAGATCAATTCATTTACTCAAATAAGTTAAACGTACTATCGTGAATTAAATACCAACTTAGTAATTGTATATTACTAGCTGGTTCCTCATGATATAGTAAGTAATTTGTGCCATCATAGACTTTATCATTAATCGCTATAATAATAGTAATTGGTCATTATTATTACAACTACTATTATCTCGAAATTAGAAGGTCACACATGGCCAAAGGATTTGAAGTATTTCATATGAAATTAAAGAGAATTTGATAATCGAGAAATGTATTTCAATTCGTGCGGTTCTACATTTTGTGTAGAATATCGATTGAACAATAACTCCAATTAAATAGTTATTTAATTGGTTCGAGTAATTTTAGTAGTATTTACCAACAATTTGAAAAATTATCGATATTTGACTCATTACTATTTAATCAAGCTAATTAAATCAGCTCAACTTCATTGAAGAACTCAATAGTGTCTTAACTAACTAATAGAGTTAACGAGTCAAGCTAATATTTTTAACGGCCGCTTATCGGGCTCGTTTTTAATCAGCCCTATAAGCAAACTTTAGGCTTTCTACTATATGCTTGAAAAATCTTTTTCATCAAAAACCCTAAAGTGTGCTCTCATCAAAATCTCCCAAGAATTCTTTCGGGTTTTGTTGTCATCCCTTGCTTACTAAAGAGCAACCTGCTTCTCGATTCAACCTCTCCCTGCGACCAACTGTAGATATCATACCATCATATCTGCAACAAATTTAGGGAGCTCAATTCTGATGCCAGAATTTAAACTCTTAGAAGGAAATTTTACCTCAATGAAACGTAAGTACTTTGTTTATTCATATTGTAAAATATATATTTTTGTTTAATAAATGTAGTACGCACTTTTAAGATCCCCGAAATTATTGATTTGTATTTATACTCATATATCCATAAGATTCCATCAATTAATCCATTAATCGAACTCCCCTAAATCAATTCAAAGTGAAAAATCCCAAATTAATTCAATTAATTCTGAAACCAATATTAAGTCCTTATTCATTTAATCGAACCCCTAAACTCAATTAATCAAACCTTAACTCACTAATCAAAATCCCAAAACAAAAACCCTAAAAAACTCAAAAAATAATAATCACTGAACCTAATAACAAATAACAACCGAAAACCATACATGCAAACCGAAATTGAATCAATTATCAAAGTCAAACATATAGGTCAAAGTCGTTTCATAATAGTCAAAGTCAATAATATCAAAATTATCAATTGAAACCGTAAAAACGAAACATAAATACCTTCAAAATCAACACAAAAACCAAACATGCAAACTAAAAAATCAAGTCAATATAAAAAGCCAAAGCAAAAAGTCAAAAAGTGTTATTTGAAACTAGAAATCGAAAACAAAACACAGCAAGTAACTCAATCGAACCTATTTACAACACAAAACCAAAATACGCAAACTAAATCGCTTCAAATATAAAGTCAAAGTACAAAAAGTCAAAAAGTTTTATTTGAAACCGTAAATCTAAAAACAAAACATGCACAAAAGCCCACTCAACCAACTTATTCACAACAAAACCAAACATGCAAACAAATCAAGAAGAAGCAAAGCCAAAACCAAAAGTCAACCTTAGATCTAAGTGAATAGACACTTAAACATCTACAACACTCTTCAACTAATGTTAACAATGCCCTGGCAAGATAATAATCTGGCTACAACCGATAAAGAGACAATAACAAACTTTGGTAAAACGGTAATAAGAAAACAGGAAAAGTGAGTAATAAAGTGAATTCTATAATTGGTGCTACCGGACAGTTCGGGGGTGGAAACGGACATACATCACTTTATACGATATGAAACGGATCGTGGAAACGGACATATAAACGGACCTGGGTGGAACGGACATATGAAATGTATCGGGTGGGGGGATAAATTGACCAAATGTCCATTTCTTTATATTGAAATCACCGATACGAAGTCGAATCCTTTTCGAACTGCCTCGGCCCTACTAATATCACATCTCAAAGTCAGTTTCATTGCTTGGCCCTCCGAAATATCGAACCGAACTATTTCTAACCTAATATTCGAATCGAATCGGAAATTTTCATGCGCCATTTACAACCCTATTCTTGATCAGGGTATTAGTAGAAAACAGGACGAGAAATATTCAAAGGTTTTGCCGTACATACATGTATCATGTGTAGTTTTTGTTAAAAAAATATTATGAATAATTGACATAATAATACATGTTTTATAATACTTACATGTGTATAATAACAAATATTTCAATTTGGATGTAGAAGTTGTTCTTGTTTCTTACTTTCTTTGTCTTTGATGTTCAGTCTATACATACCCCCAAATCCCTAAGAGATGGAAGTTTCTCTTCTGGTTAAGTAGGGATTCTTTTGGTCCCATCCCAAAATATTTGTCAATTTCTTAGTCTAAAACCTTATTGGAGACCAAGACAAATCAGTTCTTGAGGTCCCACAATTGTGTTCTTCCAGTGGAACCATTCAAATTTCAAATCTTGTCATCTTTATAATTAGATCGTTACATTAATGAGGGGATCTGAAATACTTGATGGCATAAATTTCAAATCTTCTCCATACCACTGTAGCACTTAAAAATACTCCTAGCAAACGTAAATTCTGTAACTAAAGACCAAAGTCATTACTCAGTACTCATCAATGCTATAATAATCCTCCTGCAAGAGTTGAATTCGAAACCTCATAGTAAAAAGCTCGGATCAGATATCACCAGACTATTAAACCATCTGTATCGATGATATATTATAAGACAACACATGCTTGCAATTTAGCACTGTTGAACACGACGGAGCAACATACTAGTTTCTCCCATGCCTCTACACGAGTTGAACCGGATTAGATAATGTAAAATTGGACTGATTTGATTCGATATCCATATGAGGTCTAACTCGACTCTTCAAATCCTAAAAATGATGTCAAAATCAGATAGAAATCGGAAGAAACTCGATCTGATTTGACAAAAACTCGAATCGTTTCGATTTGATTATATATTGATCGAGTCTATGGCGAATTCCTAATGCTTGTCAATGATCTTGAGGGCAGTTTGGGATTGTAGAGAAATCTAAACTTGCAGATGTCATCCAGTTCAAGAATTGCTGTGGAAGATTAGTAGGCATTGCTTTCTACATAGTTTGTATTTGTTCTGAACAGACAAAATATTACATGATTGTTTCATTTGATTCGATAATTTTATTAGTGTTTATCATAATTGTATTCCTAAAGAAAACCCTCGATGCCCTTTCCTGATAGAATTTCCCTATAAATGAGCAGAGCTTCTTCCATGACTTTAGCCTGGGCCAACATTTGAGCTCGCTTCTTGCCAGAGGGATGGGTAGAAAGATAATCTGCCAATGTTGAATCTCCTCCTGCAATTTTATCCATTTTTTCATAGACCGAGGGAGCTACCCGTGGATCATAGCCAGCTGAGGCAATTAACAGCAGCCCAATATAATCTGCTTCCATCTCCATCCTTGTCAGAATTGACAGAGCAACAGAAGTCAGACAATCATCACAGATGCCAAAACAAAATGTAGTGTGGCAATTAACAGGGATGGGGGGATAGATACAATGAGGTTGTGAGAGTGTGAGACCAGAGGACAAGAAAAAAATCAAAGTTGCAACATCACTTCTAACAGTTTCATTTGGATAACGCTAAATGCAGTTCTAGTAAGAAATTATGGAACATTTTCAGCCTGCCAAATTTCCTCTCCCAGGAGTCCAGGACTCAGTTGCAATTTCTCTAGCTGTATGTTCATTCAACTCCCCCGTCCCAAGCCTCTTTGTAATCATGTCAATGTATAGCATAAGTTGTACATACATAAATCATGTCCCAATGATTCTAACAAGGCTCTTGCGGTCTCGCCTAAGCAGGATGGGGGGTCCCTTACTATCTACTTCACAATAGATAAGAAGCAAAAGTAGTGTAACGAGCCATTTTGATTTATTTCATTGTATCCAAGAGCCATATAATACAAAATCTGACTCCATTAGGACATGGAAACATGGTGAAATACAACAAAAAACGAAAAACACTTGAATTAACAACTATACAGACAAGACCCACCAACTGTTTTTATCAACACCTTCTAAAGCCATCTACAAGCACACACATTTCAATTATGCAGGAGCCCCCTACTGGTAGACAACATAGACCAGATCGCTTGGTTAGAAATAACTACTTTCAGCTAGATAAAATAAGTCTAAAAAGTTTGTTATTGTACTCGAGCAAACATGTGAGGCACATTTTTAAGCAGCACGAATGTGTAGTTCACAAGCAGATATGATGCCTCAACACTGTCTATGAATGGACTGTATGGGGGAAAAGATGAAAAGTATAATGACTAAGCAACATGAACAGAAGTGTACGATATATTTTCATAAAACAGGTAAGCTAGTGTCAATGAAGAAGTTGTAAGTTTTGTTTACCTCCTTGAAAAGGGGAGCCTAAGGAAAATACTGGACATTGTGTTAATCAGATCAGGCGTAACAAACTGGGAAAGCACCAACTGCATTATAGCAAACCACAAATTCTTCGTAATTCCTTCTGCAACATGTCGTGCCACTGCATGTGCAACCTGCCACAAAAAGCAAGAAAACTACTTCAAACCTGAAACAACACATTTCAATGTACGAGTAACAAGTAAAAATTATATACGAAATTGTTCCCAAGAACAAGCATACCTCATGTCCAATTATGGTTGCAATCTCAGCATCCGACTTAAAGTGCTCAAGCAGACCAGTAAACACAACAATCTTTCCACCAGGCATACAAAAAGCATTCATAACAGGCTCATTAACCACTAAAACTTCCCATTTCAACCCATCTAAATGACCCGTTGCAGCCACTTCACCCTTCTCTCGACCCTTCTTCCTACTCTGTTGCACCCACTTATCATCAAGAATCTCATCATCCTTGCTCCACGTTCCCTCAACACGCTCATTACTCGACCCCTTCAAACTATCATCCCCATCAGTGCCATACCATTCAAAATTTTCAACCGACGCATACCCATGATCACTCCACACTTGTTCCTTATTCAACCCTTTCTGTAAAGACTCAATTATCTCCTTAGCTATCAACCTAACCCTCACACTATCAGGGTGTATTGCAGGCAGAATTTTCCCTTTATACGTCTCTTTAGTCTGATTAAACTGACTCTCACCCAATTGCATTTCAAGACTCTTAGATAACAACACAAAATGCTTCCTTTTAGTATAAGGAACAATCTCTGAATTCCCAAAATACAAAGTCACAACAATTCCTACACCTACAACAACTACAACAAACACATTTCTTGGATTTTCCAACCATTTTTTATACCCTCTAGGCTTAAAATGATAAATTTTACCCTTACCTACATAATAAAATCTCTTCACACCATTTTGAACAAAAGGGCTCACTTTATTTTGATTCAAGAATCCATTATTCAAACTAGACCCTCTTCTAATAAATGGAGATACAAGCTTATTGGAGTTAAAAATGTTACCTTTATTGGAATTTGGGTATTGCTGAATTTTTGCTTTTACAAAAATGGATTCTTGAATTGGGTTTTTGGTGGGTATGATTCTTGAGCTGTGGAAGGCATCAAAACTGAATTTTGTTCGTTTATACCAACCCATTTGAGCTGCTACAGGATCAAGAAATTGAGTGTGCACTCGTACAAAATGATCAAGAAATTGATCAAAAAATGAAATTAAAGGTGTTTTTTATTGTAGATAATTGCAGAAAAATATTACAAGATTTTGATGAAAAAATTGGACAAGAATATTTGTAATGACGAGACTAATATTATGATGTACTAATAAATCTGGAAGAAGAGCAAATTTGTATCCAAATTGGGTGTCACAGCAAATCTGTAGCAAAAGAAAAAAATAATTCAAACTGCTTCTCCTATTATTAAGAGTTGTTAAAACAACTGGCCATTTGGCAAATCATCATAGTATATTTAATTCATTAAAAAAATTGTTTGTTTTATGATTGGAAATGATTGATTCGATCACTTGAATTAAAATTCGGTTGAATTGAATCATAATGCCGTCAGCAACTCGGTTATTAACGAGTCTTTTTCGAATTGAACATCAAACTCCGTTTTAATACAAATTATTTTTCTACCAAACCGGTTCTGCTTTAAATCAAGCCAAGTTCACCAAAATGCGTTGGAATTGAATAAGAATAAATTACTACTAAAATTAAACCGGTTGTTAAAATTAACATCTTGGTTGGTGCAACACTTGAAAATAAAAACTCTTAAAATTAATAAAACCCTTTAAGATAATACTCCCTCCATTCTTCTTTTGTCAGATTTCTAACCTTAATTTTTTGGCTTCAAAAATTTTGTTCTTCTAGCATAAAAATTATATTTTTTATATTTTCATTATATTTTTGACTACTTTTGTTATTAAATTATCAACCAACCAATTATAGTTTCCAATTAATTGACATTTTACATTTTCAATATACTTTGTGAGGTTTTTATTTTTCTCTTGACCCATGCATAAACGATTGTGAAAAGACAACTAAAGTTTTAAATCCGAGGAAAGTAATTTTTTTCAATCCCTCGATATTAATAATTTCTTTAAATTAACACTCAATAAATGACAACCTGGCAAATTAATCATTTTAACTGGCCTCCCCGATATTATTATTAATTTATCAAGTTTTACCGTAGTACCTCCCTCCAAAAGTTTTTTTTAGTTGTCATCTTACTTCCATTTTCACGTCAATTAGTTAATCAATTAAAAATGAATGATATTTTATATAGACCCCTAATTAATGAATCAAAATAACAATTTAATAAATGTATTGGTATTAGAAACTTCATTACAAATATATACAACAGACTTTAAAAATAAAACCAATCAAATATTATATTGGGGAATTTCAAAACGACAAATATTTTGTGTCATTACAGATAACAAATGTTGGTTACAAAGTTCGGCCGAGTAGGCATTTCAGCTGTTGAAGGCATCAAAAATGAATTTTGTTCGTTTATACCCAACCTTACTGGAGCTGCTACAGGATCATGAAATTAAGCGCAGATTCGACACAAGAATCGCTCACGTTATAGTAACGATCAAGAAATTGATCAAAAATGAAATCAAAGATGTTTTTTATTATAGATAATTTCAAAAAAAATTACAAGATTTTGATGAAGAAAATGGACAAGAATATTTGTAATGACGATTATTATTATGATGTAATAAAATAATTTTTTTTATTAGGATGAGAATTCTTCATTTGACCATGTAACAAAGTATGCTATTTTTAGGTACAATAGGTGAGACTTGGTATTCTTTTGATTTGACCATTTTTACAAAATAATTATTTTCAAGACATGAATTGAAGTGTCTTCGTATTTAGTATTTTTATCATTGAGTTATTTAAGTGTGTGTGTCTTATATCAAGTATTAAAGTGTTTTGGATTTATATGTAACAAAGTTGTTATGTTTCAGAAATTTTATGGAATTTTGTGTATTGATTACTACAAACACTACTAGTATGGGATATTGATGTATTCAGTTTTAGAATCAATTCCATCTCTGCCCTACTGTTGAAGAGTAATTTTTAGATTGGATCGAATCTCCTCATGCGAGTAACATTTGTATTATCATTGATGACTAATGCACTAACCCCAGTAGTTAATATTTGCCTATTTCATTCTATGAGTATTCCTTTTGGGTGTGACATCATCATCATTGAAAACTTAATTTGAAAGTCAATATTCAATCAAATATTTTTGAAATGCGAGCTAGTTTAACAACAACCAAATGATAAGTACATTTTCTTAGGCTGATCTTATTTTAATGGAAACTTAATTATTCTATTCATCTACAATGACAAGTTCATTATGATGAACGTTCAAATTATATCCGACTATAATGACAGAAGTATATGATGTTGTCCGCAGAAGGCCATGTCATGACGCGAACTTATAATCAGCACGCGAATTTTATTTCTTACTAACATTTTATCGTCGAACGTGTCATACTACCCGTCCAGCCAAGTGTTTTTCCCGCCAACGTGATTTCCGGCAGCGCTATTTTGCTTTGCCCTATGCCTGCTTAACGCACATTCAAGTTATCCAACTAGTAACGACTACAGATCCTCGCTACATAAGAAGTAGATGACTAATGATTTATGTAAGAAGTAATATTCATTCTTGTTGGCTCAAGGAAAGGAAAACTCTTAAGAAGTACATGACCAATGATTTATGGAAGAAGTAAGATTCATTCTTGTTGGCTCAAGGAAAAGGAAAAGTCTTATGAGTACGAAATCAATCCTAGTAGTAATATGATAAAGGAGAGGCAACATTGCTTTATTCTGCCAAATATATCAACTAGAATAATAACCAAATATGTACTCCGTAGTTCTTATACTTCTTGCTTCCCAAAATATAATTATATATTGTCTTTCTAATCTATAATCTCAATCTCACACTCAAAGAATGCTCAAGGCATATAATTTACATAGTAAGTGGATGTCTACAACTAGTCCAGATATTTAATTTCATGATAAACAACATAGATCTCCTAATGCCTTCAACGCCACAAAATATCGCTAATTGCTCGCGATTATGGATGATTACTTACACCTGTGACCGGTCCATGCATGGTTCTGAGCTATGATGGACAATCAATCATGTCTTCACGCTTGATGTAGTGTGATAGATCAACGTCTAATGATCCATCTTCTTAGGACTCCAGTTTACTGCTACACGGACAACACGGGAGCTGAAACCCACAGTGAGCATTTCAAGTCAAGGCGCTTAAAAACTGTAGTCGATAAATGATGGATTTCACACTTCCTGAGAAATCTCCATTTGCAGGCTGATATTTGTATGTAGCCCTTTGGCCAACTTGTAATCCTCTGCCTTAAACATCTCCTCATAGTGTTTCTTCCAGTAGGACGGGCGCTTACATTTCTTTACCAATTCTAAGCTTCCGCGACTTCCTTGCAGAATTTGTAACACCTGCAAATGTACAATTACTAATTTGTAAGACATTTCTTTTTGAAAATGGAGAGGCAAAACCCCTGTACAAGATCACAAACTCATGAGGTAATTCTTTATTTATAAACAAGTATACTTTTGGCAAGATGGCAAAAAAACTAAAATACCTGTCTCATCCAAGGGCGTCGGATTGAAGACTGTTGCACGCACATATAAGCTGCCAAGATCATTAGATTCATTTGCAATGGATTGAAATCATCAGCAAGTGAAGGGTCAATGAGTTCTCGAATTTTGTTCTTCCTTAACAGAGGTTTTGCCTGAAACAATAAAGATCATGCAATTAAGTTCTATGCATAAATTTGGTCAATATACAAATTACAACATTAGGAATCGGAGCCTGAAATGGACAAGAATCCTACCCACAATACAAGGCTCTGTTGAGAGTAGTCGAGAGCTCGACGGCCAGTAATTAGCTCTAGAAGTAATACTCCAAAAGCAAATACATCCGTCTTTTCATCTACCGTGCCATGCATTAAGAACTCAGGAGCCAAATACCTGAAATTAAAAGGAATTTAAGCTGCTAATCATCATAGTACTATCTTCAAAGACATGGTAGAAAATGGAAAAAGTGAAGTTATACAAACCCAAATGTGCCCTCAAACTTTGATATTGTAAGTTGCGTCCAGTGCTCCGGCAGCCATTTTGCTAGCCCGAAATCACAAATCTGATTAAAGTACATAATCAATTTTAGTGAAGTGTCTCCGAAATAGTATAATCCCTATGTTCAGCACAAAAGACAATGCCCTTATCAACTTTAATGCAACAGATATTTGTCAAATTCTTGCATGCAGTTAACATCACGATGATCAAGTTCATAGTGTAATTAACCACAAGTTGATTGCAAATCAAAGAATTTACTTGAGGCTCTAAGTTCTCTGTGAGCAGAATGTTTGCTGCCTTTATGTCTCTGTGAATAATTCGTCTCTGGCAACCCTCATGAAGATACAAAAGTCCTTCAGCTGTACCTAGGGCAATCTTGTACCTGGTAGTCCATTCAACTTTAGTTTTAGAACCTGCAAAATGTAATGGAAATCAGAGTATATTCAAACAACTGGAAACTGAATCCAAATTATAGACAGAGCGCCTACTGTGTAGCAATGAAGCCAAGCTACCATGGGGCGACAACTCGAGGACAAGATATAGTCCACCTTCAACCCCATAACCAATCAACTTAGCGGTATTTGGATGATTGACATGCGCCATTATGCCCAACTCAGATAGGAAATCTCCTGTTTTCTCATCCATTGATCCTTTAATAAGTCGCTTTATCGCAACAAGCTGCCCATTTTTCAAACACCCTTTATAAACTTCAGCATATCCACCTTTCCCAATCAAATTCGCTGCAATATTACACGAACAGTTAACATCGGGAACAATACATTCAAACTCTGATAGCTTGTTTAAAATATAAAGCACATAACTAACCTTGATTGAAATTTTTAGTGGCATTTTGTAGCTCTGAGATAGTATAGTTTTTCCAATGAGGCTTAAAATGACCCAAACTAGAGTCCACAAAAGCATCAGACATGAAACCACTCTGCTCTCTCATGCTACTACTAAACCTCCGGGATAGTTTCAAGGCATTGTGAGGTTGAAACGACCATAAGTGCTTTTTTGATTTACTCTTCAATAATTGGACAAAGCTAGTCCATTTCGACGATTTTCGATCTTTCTCATCCACAATCCCTGAGGTACTAGGCTTAGACGATGATGTTTCGGATTCTGCACTCCTCAAGAAATCCCCTAGAACTGTATCAGGGGAACTTGCATTCTCTTTATCACTTCCCATCACCAACTATCACACCTAATCAAATTCAAGAACCAATTATCAATAAATAGCCTCCCTATCAATAACTAACCCCAAATCTCAATCCATCAAGCTATAAATTCACACTATACTATTTCACCAAACAATCAAACACAACCCACCAAATCAAAATGACATTTTGAAGGCAACCCACAATTCAAAACATGTAAAAACCAAATCAAAATCTTCAATCACACAATACAAACCATAACAAATCCAATCTTTAACTTAAATTTTGGTTAAAATCATCTCTCATATTAGTCTACCAATAAAAAGAAGATCAGACTAACAAAAAGATTCAAACTTATACCATATAGAATCAAAATACCAAACTAAAAGGACAAATAACAATAATAACATCAATAGTACGAGTATATTAGTATACCATTAAAAATATCAAACTTTTACCAGACAGAATCAAAATAACAAACTAAAATGACAAATGACAAATAACAATACTAATATTAATAGTATACCATTAAAAATATCAAACTTTTACCATATAGAATCAAAATACCAACCTAAAATGACATATACCAATACTAACATTAATAGTATACCATCAAAAAGAAGATCAAACAAACAAAAAGATTCCAACTTCTACCATAAACAATCAAAATACCAAACTAAAAAGACATAACCAAATTACCAATACAAACATTAAATTGGTATTAGTCCCTAATAAATACAATAAAACTGATTATTAAACACATAAAACATGAAAAGACAAACCCAAAAAGCCATAAATGAAAAAACAACTGAAGTTTCATAAATTCAAGAGATGAGAAGACACTTACAGTTATAAAAGAAACACTTGAAAAAATTATAGGACAACAATTATGGGATCATTTGTCAACATAAGCTATATACGATACAAAAAAAGGTATGGTAGAAATGGAAAATAGGTGGTTTGTTCTTGAGAGTTAAGATACAGAAATGTAATAAAGATTATGAGTAATGATGTCTATCACTTGAGAGCTTGTACGCTGTTGTTGTCTGAAAACTCACGTACCGTGTAGAATAAGTAGAGAGGGAAATATATACGTATTATTCTCCCGGGAATAGATAGCATGTTACATTTATGATATAATCAATCTTACATTCCGTTAAAATTGTTCTGTTTGTTTTTTAAAATAATTTATAAACAAAAAATAAAACACATGTATGACAAAGAGGTTACATAAAATATAATAGATAATCCAAACTCCACCCCACACCAAAATAATTAATTAAACTATTAATACTCACTCAAATTGCTAAAGAATCATTCACTTTTTAATTCCGATGTGTAAAGTAATTTTTTATGTTTTGTAATACTGAACGAAAAATTTATTAAAATATATGGAGTAGTATTTTTATTCTATTTTTTTGTTAATATTATCATTTTGATTCAGTCTAAAATTGCACCAACCAATTAAGATATATTTCGTAAATATTTATTAATTTTGATCATTAAAAAAATAATTTGGAAATTTGAAGGAGGGAGGGAGCATTATTATAAGAAGGAAAAATGGAATATCTGTTGGATAAAAACAAGAAAGGAGCTGAAAGATGAACAAAATGAGGTTACAATTTTGTTGGAGAAGATAATAATGGAAGAAGCAGAGGCATAGGTGGTTTTAGGAGTCGTTCTTCTTGTGCTAAGGACTAAATCGACATTTTCAATAGTTACCAAAATTATTAATTTTGGTAATTAATACATACAAACAAAAAGGTTCACATTTCTTGTTCTTTATGTAACATTCAAAAGAAAATACAACAAAAACAATTTCCATAGAAAAAACTTTCATATCATAAAAATAATGAATTTATGTGTTTATAAAGTCATGAATCACTCATTTTATTATCAATTATGATATAATTTTATAAATTCTTGATTGTATCCTTTGTGAGTTCATTCAAACAAGAATCCATTTAGAGGTACACTTTGAATGTTATATGTATATGAGTAGTCTTCAATTTCATTTTATGCTCTTAATGGAAAATTGAAAAGGAAGTAAATATCAATAATGTTGGTAGTTTTTCCTTTTACTACAAGCAGACAGATTTACTTACCCCACCCCAACCAACGGCTACTTCATATGATATCCGAATTAACAAAATCATTTCAAATGTATTATCCAACTATTTAAAATCAAAGACCTATACTTGTGCTCAAAATCAATTCTTAAAAAGCTTATTTTGAATGTTGTTTACCTAAATTTTCCTTTAAAAGTTATTTTGGCTTCGAAAGATAAAAGGCCACGATTTTAAAAAGCTAGTTGTCAAAATACAATCCGCTTATCTATTTAAAAGTCAATAATCCTGAAGTTCTCTATTTCAAATGATTGCTAGCTTGTATGCAATTTAAATTTAGCCCCAACTAACCGACGGAAACATAAAATGATGAACAGATGAAAAGGAAAGAAATGGCAAATGATGATAAATGCATGGTTGTTGTTTTTAAAATATTTGGTGGAATGCAGACACTAGCATAGCCTTCTGAGTAAATGCACAAGTAGATTTTATCAAAATAATCAAGTTCGAGTTTAACCGTTTGCAGTTATAGTGTGAGAATTTTATTTTATGGTTCACAAGCATTTGTTCAACTGATAAAAGAATTAAAGTATTAAGTAGCACCGTACAATTCTTTATAAAAAACGAATTTTATATTAAAATGAAGTTCTAATCTCCTGATCAATTAAGCTACATCCTGTAATTAACTCATTCATGATATTTAAAGGTAAGAATCTCAAAAGACCGTTAATGTCACACTTACACATTTAAAAAATTTTAGTTTATGTGAATTTTTTTAGGATAATAAATTAACTCACCTAAACTATCATATGAAGATATAAGGTGTTTAAAGATGTGTTATACTTTTGGACCCCATAAATTTGGTGGAATTTATGATTTTGTCTAAAACGAGGTTGTTTATGTCGACGTGGATGAGAGTTCTGAAATGTGAAAAGGCATGCTAGAAGATCGGAAAAGTCTCATACATATTGCGTCACTAGTAAAAATCTATTGGCGGAGTCTTTCAGTCAAAGACACCCAGCTCAATATTTACCGTTTTTTTATACTCCGTAGATAATATTTACAGACTTTATTTGCCATCTACAATTGTTCAAAGATTACAAGCTTGCCGTAATAAACTAAACATGTGTAGAAAATTATATAGATGATTGATCTTATAATTGTGTCTCAATTTAGAACAAATTAATTATATAATTCCAAATGTTATTATTTCTAGGAGTGATCAGATGATCAATTATCTAGTGTATATATCATGAATTAGCATATGAATAAGTGGTAATTCAAAATACACACTATTTTTTTTATCTAATTAATTTTACAACGAATTAAAAATATTATGAATTTATATAATATTTTCTAAAAGAGTATATAATGTTGAATTTGAATGAACATTTGATAAGTAATGGAGGAAATTCTTACTAAAAATAAATAAATGTGAAGATGCAAGATTCGAACTACTAACACTTTATTTCTCACAATTTTATTATTAACCAATTCAAATATGTTCGCCTCGGAAGAACTCACACATAATGTATATATCACAAATCGACATATGAACTGGAGCAAATTTAGGGAGAGAATATTATTACAATTATTGTCCCCTGCTTACAATGGAGGTGCCTATATTTATAGGCAAATCACTAATAAATTTAAACCTAATAAAACCTAAAACTAATATAATAGGCTCAATACTCGGACCAGATTCTTGTCTTAATGGAAATGTCCAATACTCTAATACCCTCCCTCAAACTCATGATAATTTGATAAAATTTTCGTGAGTTTGCAACAATAATAACAATAATAATAAGAAGAAAAAAATATAAATCTACTCTCCTTCATGTCAACTCGTGGCCTACTTGTCGCCAATGTTAAAACCACCATACTGATCGCACAACAAACACTCGTTGTTCACTCTCCACCTTGGACGCTTGGCTCTATCGGACCCGAGGATGACCGATCATGCGCCCGTAAAGCCAAGCAATCGAGTGGTGCAATCACCCTCCTTACACACGCCCCTCGCCGCAAACAAACACGTCAACCACCAATCAAACCTTGAATCGCTAATAATAACGCCCACTAACCAAACATAAAAAAATAATCTAAAAACAACGAAATATATCTCAGGTATTCCATAACTAAGTAATAGTCATGTTTGATAATGTGGTCCCCGCAACATAATATTTGAGCAACGAAAAACAATATCCATTGGATGCTTGAGATCGGAAGATATGGAGGAAAAAAAGAAAAACAGGCATAGTTCGGGGGATTCTTGAAAGCATTGAAGTAAACGGAAAAAAAAGGATATATGAAGCTTTCCAGCGGGTGGCTATATATTCTGTATTTGTCACCGCCGCTAGAAGCGGATATAAGAAAAAAAATTCTCAAAGATCTTGCGCCGACATCACGATAAAATATAAAAGGAAGCGGATTATTATTGATGATAATTATTGTTCTGATTACAACTAGAGGTGCCTATATTATTTATAGGCAAATCACTAATACACTTAAACGTAATAAAACCTAAATGTAATGGAGATAAATTCCAATACTTGAACCAAATTGCCTAAATGTAACTCGGCCCAATATTCTAATAAAATCAGAGAAATCTTTGGCCCTTTGAATTCTAAAAAATGAATGAATACTTTATTTTGTTACTTGAAAATCAAATATCCTCGTCGTATTTTTCATATTCAGTCCACTCTTTATAATTGTATTTTTGTTGTTAGTATAAAATCTCATTACAAATATGACATTTTAGACCACTATCTTCTAATTAGACCGGTCACTATCTAAGGGATTTTGAATGACGACCAACTTGGAGGTTGTGGAGGGCTGGCAGGGCTGCAACCGGATCGGCCGACCTCAAATATCCATCTCAATCATTTGTAGTCCCATAGACCTCTAGTAAAGACGCAGTTATACTTAGAGTCTTATAAAAGTAAGATAAAGATTACGCTATTTAAGTGATACAAAGCTATTTCATAAATCAATAAAAAAGGTTAATTCACTTTTTTGATTCCTATACTATGCGTATTTTCTACGGCCCTATACTTTCCGATTTTTGCATACTGGCCCTAAACTTTCTGCGCTTTGGCCCCTATCCCATATTTAACCCAAAAACACATTTTTGACAAAGAAATACATACAATAGTTAAATACGATTATTCACTTTATTCTTACTAGACGTGGCGGCTGAGGAATTAACACATAAATTTTCAAATCTAATTTCTCAATCCAATTAATCACTTTAATCACTTTCATCTAAGCTCTTCATCACCAAAGCCAAAACCTTTCGACACCCTTCACCAAAAACCTTTCGAAACCCCTTCAATCAAAATTCTCAATCAATGGGAGAAAGAGGAGTCCGTGGCCTCAGAAAGAATTGACTGACGAAGCCTCCTCGAGATGTAAGCAATCGATCAATTCTCGAGAGAAGAACCCTCTTCCAATTTCCTAGCGATTATGGTAAGTTAATGCGTACAATTTCATAATTTAATGTACTTTTATTCTGTGGTATGTTCAATTTGGGAGTTTTTTTGTCGCTACTAACACCATGCATTTTATTGTGGAGGAAAAAAATGATTTCTTGCTCTAAAGACAGGCTTAACGTGGGAGGTTTCGTAAGCTTGGGGTCACCGTATGTATATCAGCGGGCGGGTTATATGTGACATCATAGCATGGCCGAATGACCATGATTCGTTAATGCAATCGCTTGCGCATGGGGTCGACAGGATTTGCTTCCTATTTTATGTTGTGTTCTTATGAATTCTTTGACTGGCTTAGTCCAGCCTTTTTAAGATGCAAAGATGGACGAGCATGCTAGAACGGAGTAAAGGGTTAGAACAGATTATATGTCACCCACCCTAAGGCAGTGTTTCATAAGAGCGTGATTATAAGTGAGATTTATGGTGATCTTAGATGCATGCGGCCTAAAGCTACTTTGAAGGAAATTAACGACGAAGAGGCGAAGTTGTTGAGCAGTTGCCGAGACGTGGGGCTCCTAAGATCGATCCCCAAAATATGTTGTTGCTAGAGTGGTACGATAAAGTTTAGCGCGAAGTAGTACGCGGCAATGGTGAAAGACAGAGCGACAAAAGTTCGGGGGTCCGGTGAAGTAAGAGATGGGGTCAATGCAAGCCGGAAATAATTTAAGTTCAACGCGAGCCAATAGTGCTGTGGGTTTAAAAGCATGTGGGCCCTCGAGTCGCCGATGAGTTCATGGGTCGGATGGTGCTGGGAGCGGGGCGACGAATTCACGAGAGTAACAACGCCATCTACGATGTATGGTGATGTCGACATGACGAAATGACTATGAAACTGAAATTTCACGCAGGGAAGATTTATCACTTCGATTATTTATTAATCACGTAGAATTAGAATGAAGATACCGGAACGGGAGTAGGGGCCATGCTACTTTCATTTAGGACATTGAAGACATGGCACCGCCTCGAATGACATCGGGCTACTCACCGAGGGAAACTTTGAATATTCGACGGGTTGGGCGGAGTCGGTGCAGTTAAATAAAGAGGATGTCAGTTTCGCTTCAGCTCAAGGAAGAAGAAAAGAAAAGAGAAGAGGCGATACGGAGTTTAATAGTGTAAAGACATCTTAAAAAATGCAATCTTAGTCCCCTATTACGGTATTTGGTCACATAAGATTTGGAAGCTTATAAGGAATATGCATGGAAGACAAATAAGCCACTTAAGTTTTTAAAGAATGACAAGGTTAGGGTGCGTGGTAAAATGTATTCAAGAGGGGTGTGGCTTCTATGTATTTTGTTCGAGAGTCAAGTGCATCTAACAATTTGGCTATTAAGACTTTGGTCGTAGAAGCACCCGGACCTCCATGAAAATACCAACAATTACCGGTGGAAGTGGTCAAGTGAGGTATGTGTGACAAGCTCATTGGTGACATTTTGAAGAACCCAAGGTTGAAATCAAGACGACTCACGTGTACGGGAGAGCCATAACAAAAGCCGGTTACCCGATGTTTGCAACGAGGAGCAACAATTTGCTAGACTATGGAGTTAAGCGAAGAAGTTACTTGACATTATGCCTGGTTCAACTATCATCACCAAGCTTCATGAGTAAAAATTTGAACCTCAAGTATGCATGCCCCGCACTCACTAAAGAAAGTGGTTTTTAGCTAAAGCTGCGTAAGATTTGTATGTCTTGATGATCAAGCTTCTCCAAAGGCGCATTCCAAGCGGCTCGATTCGTAGTCAGAGTATCTGACAGGGACAACGGAATCTACCTGCAATGCATGGGCGGTGGTCGAAGTGGAGAATACGTATTCATGGACATGGTTTGTGAGATTGTGGAAGGAAGATCCGTGCATGGAACATGAACCAAATTCATGGGTGCTGATAACGGACCAAAGATAGCGAGGTCCCTCGAACTTTAATCCTCGAACTTAGTTCCCGAACTTTAGTCCTCAAACTTTAGTCCTCAAACTTTAATTTTTAATTCTCGAATAAGTACTAACAACAAATTCCAAATCCTCAGTAGGGACTCGAGAATGCGATAAAGAATGAATTTCCCCACGCATTGCATTGCTAAACACCGTGATGCAAATTTGAGTAAGAGATTGCAAAGATGCTAAAAAAGATGATGTGGAATGTGGTTAGAGCCGCTAACGAGCCATACTTTGAATAAGGTGGATTTGGAAGAACTAAAGAATGTGACCATCGGTGGATATGAGGTATCAAGGGCGATGTCCAAGGAAATACTCAGATCTCGCATTTCGCCCCTAATCAGACAGTAACTCCGTGAATAATTGGGTCAAGCATTTGTCGCTTTTCATCATCGCCGAGGGATCACCCAATCAATACCATGTTGAACACAATTTAACACAATCACGACACGCATGTAAGAGGAACGTGAAAAGCCGGTACGGAAGCGGTACAGCTTGTCCAAGGCACGACGGACAGACAAACACAGGAAAAAGATCTATGACTATCACCGAAATTCTAGATTCCTTGTGTTTATGGCGCTGGGCGGGATTCTCAAGGAAAGCACGCAATTTGTGTGTACAAGTCACAAAACAAAGACCCAAAAAATAGTGTGCACAAAACTACCTCTAAACACAATGGCTTACGACCTACAACCATTTTCTTGAGCCTTCGGTAGTATTCCATGTTCTCGACAAAGAGTCCATATCCGTATATCACCCACTCACATACGAGAGTTCTAACAGGAAGACCGAAAAGATGTCTGACCAAAGATGTCAGAGAAAGCGGCGTAAGAGGCCGGTAAGCAAGCACCGGTATTTGCCGCTAGCAAGAACACGACGGAGTTTTCAAGGCTTCGCGAAGCGGGGGCCGTGATTCACTATAAGATATGCTACCGGTATAGTCATAATGCTCGGACTTGTCCTAAGAAACCGTCAATGGAGGATCCGACATGTACCGCACCATCTTCTACGGCGAATAAACGGAAAAATAAGCAGGATCATCTTCTCACCGCACCATCTACTGTGAAGATGTGTATACGGGATGTAATGCGGCCTTTGGGGACGTAGACTGCTTGGACGGAGGCATGCAGCCTCATTTTTCGAACTGCAACCTACGCTGGCTTTAACCTTTTGTGACTTTAATGAATTGTCAGAAATATTGCTGCAGCTGGCATTATCTGATGTTGTTTACTTACCTTACCTTTAATGAATTAGCCATTTATGTTATAACTTACCTTTTAACACTATTTTACCATCGAACCTTTGTTTGACCGACATCGGGTACAGCTTCACTTGTAATAGCATGTGAATTAAGGCTCGTAGACTATTATTCCTCGAGACTACGCCTGTATTACCTATAGCAACGGAAACACATACATTAAGCAAGAGGAACGAAGCATTCATCGAATAAATCATTCATTAGTACACATAAACTTGGTCCCATTAAACATCCAAAAACAAGTGTCAGAATAACCGGAAATTGGACATTAAACATCCAAAAATAAGTATCAGAACAAATCGAAAACACCATTACACGCACCTAATATTACATTGCTACCGGCTAATTTAACAAGGTTGGGAAACCAGTATGACCACAATTGCAATTACAAGTGAAATCATCTGAAGTCCCCGAACCAAACACTAAAAATACTACAATTGATACACAAACCAGCAAGAAAAAATCCAAAATCCACACTCTTCGTTCAGCCCTCTCCAATTTCTCGCTCATAACAGATCTGACAAGAGGTGATACAGGCTCATCAATCCACTCCCAAAAATATACGTACAACCACGAATCCCCGACCAAGACACCTCACAAACCTTCTACTCGTAATTTTTCTCGCTTAAGCTTACTCCACTTAACAAACGAATTAGCCATAAAAACCCACCAAAAACTCACCCACCTATACAGCTATACCCATCACCATATTATATGCATTCTCAACAAAATCCCACCAAAATAGGCTTAAATCTTTCAAAAACCCTCTCGCCCACAATCTCAAATTTCGTTACACAATACCATATCATTTTGAAGAAATTTTGCATCTCAAAAACCCTATTCGATCAAACAAGACATACTAGAAAATTTTGAAGAAAACGCTAAGAATACAAAAATAATTGAGGTAATTTTTCTTACAATTTTATAATTATTATTTAAGTGTAATTCCTCGACATTTTCGCAAAATACAATGTTCGTCTCCAGATTTTTACAACACCAGCAGATTTTCAAAATTCATGTTCAATTATGAAAAGATATGCAAATTTTGTTTCATGGTTGATTAATTATGAAAATTTGGGTTTATGTATGCTTCATTGTCGACTAATTATGTCTTGAATATATGAAAATTTGAATTTATACATGTTCAATGATATTTGATTTCTGGCATTCGATGACGAAAATTGTGTGTAATTTAATGATTTCGCGGATTTATCGAGGCTCGACCCGAATCACGCCAAAGGATAAGGTAAAAAGTTCCAACTTGAACTCAATAAAATAGCTTTGTATTTTGTGATTTGAATGACTTTTTATAAATATGTGTCACATTTATATTCTGAAATACCAATCTACCACATATATTGGTATCCATTTTACAAACTAAAATACCACAAATTAGTATTATATGGTATTGAAGTCTCTTATATGAAAAAATCACATAACAACATTTAGTCTATATTCCACTATCTTAAAGGTGCCAATATAATTATGTAGTTTACAGTGACGGTATATAACATCTAAATAATATTATGTTGCATTAGTACGACTTTTTATAAATATTGCATTCCAAATATAGTGGTGTATTTTTTCAGTGCCACCTTTGTATTTTGTAATACTCAATCTGCCCCATATAGTGGTATCCATTTTGCTATCTGAAATACCACATTTTAGTAGGATATGGTATTGTATCCTCTTATCCTCAAAAATATAGCATTATTCATTTATATTCCACTACCTCAAAGGTGACAACATAGTGGATTAGTGGTATAAGGTATTAGTGGATTTGCCTATAATATAAGTAATGTATTATTACATTTGAATCGCTTTTTATAAAAATTGATTCCAAATATAGTGTTGTATTTCTTCAGTGTCACCTTTGAATTATGTAATACCAATCTGCCCCATATAGTTGTATCCATCTTACTGTCTAAAATACCACAGTTTAGTAGGATATGGTATTGTATTCTCTTATCTGAAAAAATCACATAGCAACATCTAAATGTATCGCTATCTTACAGTAATTAAAGATGTCAGTCATCGCAAGACGCAAATGTAGGATACGAAGAATGTATGGCCATCCTTAATAGAAGGATGGATGATTTCGGTAGAGAATGTGAACCTCTATATACGGACATTAGGTGAACCTTAACCATGATAAATAATTCAAGTAGAAAAATAAAACTACAATTAATAGCAAAAAAATTGAAACAAATTCAAAAAACAAAAAAATACAAGCAACAAATAAACAAAAAAAAACATATCAAACTAAGGAGAATATCTTGTTATAACTCCAATATCAAAATATGTAAACAATAGAACAATTAATAGCTTTTTTGAATTAATATCAAACTAAGGAGAATATCTTGTTTAAATTAAATGGCTTGCAAAAAAAGACTAAAATCCTTTAATTAATCATATGCTACAATTATGACACATGTGGGGGATCTTTTCCTCAAAAATGCTAAAAATCAATTCCGAAAATATCCCTATTCAATCTTGGCCATTGGATCAAATCCAATGACCAAGATTTTAGTAAGCACCTAATAAGCATCTAATTGTAAGCCTTCAAGAAAATATTCAGTGAATACAATATACACTCATTGGACTCTCTTGATTAATATATCAAGGATATCATTAATTTAATGAATATAATAGTTAATAGCTAAATATGTTTCCTTATATAAAAATATCTAGCAACCAATATGAATATGATTCATACTGATATAATACAGTATATATATATCATTACAGTAAAAAATTCTATAAATTAATAGGTCGATAAATTAATAAACTCTTTAAAAATAATAAATTTGCCTAGTCCCGATTTGGGGCCAAGTTTAAAAAAATTACAAAAAATCGATAAAATAATAAAGATAATTTTTAGAAAAATTCTTTGTAATATAGATCCAAGAAAATCATAAATTAATAATTCTTAAAATTAAAAAATAATTATTATAACTTAATGAAAATAAGAATCTATGGTTGTTTTTTTCTTTTTTAAAGCTTCAAATCTTTGCTGAATTCTACTTTCTTATCGCATTCAATAGCTTCCTTGTTATGCTGAACAAGAATATAATGTTTTGAAGAATTTTTAGACCAAAAAGTGATTCCTTTCTAATGTGAATAAAGTTCCAAAGCTAACAGATTACGATCTTCTATTAATATTATTTTCTTATTATCTTCTTCCATTTAATTATCTTCCAATATCTTTTAAATGTTTCTACATCTTTCCGATCAATCTCAATAAATTCAATAAGCCATTAAATGTACATTTGTTCATTTTGTTAAAAAACTCTTTAAATTAATAAATGATTAATTTATCGATAAATTAATAACTCTCTAAATTAATAAATTTTGTCGGTCAACGATATTAATTTATAAAGTTTTTACTGTATATCTCAATATTAATTCTATACAAGTTTGTTTTTTCCTTTTGATTTTTAAATTGACCACGTAAATTACAACAATGCACTTGAGAATAAGGTCACTGGCCAACACAATTAGCATTATAGATTCCGACGTTAACCAATAATACATCCATACATCCATATATATAAGCTAGTTATTCAAGTGGAGTTATAAGATATTATTCGCAATGATAAGTTATTATTGGTTCGATTTATAATAACAAGGATCCATTTTTTTAATTAAAAAACTAATCTATTCAAGTGAAGGTTCATACGGAGTAACATTTATCCAAAGGAACAATATGTTGTTGTTAATACTATGTGTATACTTATCCTTATTAATTAACTTGTATATATTTAGCTTTGAAAAAGTTGTTGGATATAGTAAACCTAGTTGAATATCCATCACTTCAATTCATCACATGTTGAACTGAAACTAAATATAGTAAACCCAGTTGAATATAGTACATTATTATATATATATATATATATATATATATATATATATATATATATATATATATATATATATATATATATATGCTTAATGTTTAAAAGATGGAGTTCAAATGAATAATGTGCAAGTTAATGGTTGCCATTTGACTTCAACAATATTAAGCCATTAGATTATTCTTTGGCGGACTATTTTAATCGAACTGTTGGGGTGGCTTGGAGCGATTATGAATCATTCAGTCGTCATCTGGCCTGCTTAATTAATCTCTATGCATGAAATTACCTAGAGAGGCTATATACAAGTAATGTAGTATAACTCAATTTGTTAATTTGGTGAAGATGTTACGACATTGATTTTTTTTTTACAAAGGTTCAATTTATTTTGGTGAGCAACCTCGATGAAGAAGGTTTATGAAGAACTATTAGTACACTAGTCGGCCAGTTCCACATCCCACATTATTCTTTTTTATACGTAGCTTCTACAGTAACAGACGCATGCCTATTAGGGGAAAAGCAATGTATTTTCATTTGCATGAAAACTAAATTAAGCGCAAGTTAGGCGTCACCCCAGAAATCTCGGTATTCATATGCTATATATTAAATTTGATGAATCAATCTTACAAATCATAACAAATCTATCCAATATATTTTTTTATGTTAACTTTTTCTTTTCGATATTCCCCGTCCCTTGAATTCCACTAAGAGGTAATCATGTACGTGCCTCTAACCTAAGCAGTGCCATGTTTTGCGCTTAAACCACTTCAATACAAAGATCCTCACAGGTACTCGAATCCTCGACAATCGCATGAAGAGGCTACGCTGGCCAATACCTGAAGACTCTCGCTCCTTACCAACTGAGCTATGCCCGGTAACGCGCCAACCGACTGCAATTAATAGTTGATAGGATGTTACGACATCCCGCGATTTACCTTGGAGGAGAGGCTTAGGCTTCGGCTTAATTACAGATAGGGGTGGGGTGGGGGAGGGAAGGATCTTTTGTGACTTTGTTTATGTAAACGTGAGGAGGTGTCTCAAGTGACATGTGTAAATGGGAGTGGGGGTTCGTTTATATCATGGTGGGTGGGGAGGGGACTTTGGGTTGGGAGGGGGTTAATTATATTTGGGTTAAGATTAACCATTAACCTAGCCAGATTTCGAACGGTTCGCCTGGCCACGAACCTCTCCTTTAAAGTGCTCTTACTTATCAAGCTGATATTACGAGCCGAGCCACTTAATCGAGCTATTTTGAGCCGAATACCCCGAATCGAATCGAACCTTTGAATTCATTTACACCCCCACTCATATGAATCGGTATATTACAATTTGAACCAAACTTGTCAATTAAACGATTGTTCGTAGTAACTAGATAGTAGTAATAATCCCTTATCTTGGTTCTTGCAATGAATCTTGGATGGAAAGCTAAGACGAAGCCCCTCATCATTTAAAGCAGTTTGCCGATTCCTTAAGGTTGTTTATACGTTTTAATCACTGCATTATCATTGCAATATATGCCTTTTCAACACTTGCAAGATATTATATAAAAATTATAAGAAATAAAATAAATGGACTAAGGTAGAAAATAAGTGGATTCTCTTTTGCTTTGCTGGTTTGAGTGATTTCTCCATTACTTACAATGCAAGATATGGCTGCTAGCTGGGTTTCAATGCAACCACAAATAGATAGATTAATCAATAACAAATCAAAGTTGGTGCTCTAATCATTTTTCCAAAGACTAAAGTGAAATTCACCATGCAAGTTATACTCTAAAGTCCATCAACATGATTATTGAGCCATGCGTCTCTCATTGAAATAAAAGATTAAAAAAATTCGAGGGTATTAATAAGATTTTGGATCGTTTTCTCTATTACGAATTTCTAAATTAGTTTTAGGCCAGGTAGAACCCGATCAATTCGGAACAACCAGGCTTAAGATTAAACTAGATGGACTTCATAACTTTACGACTTGGTCTTTCCAAATTCAATGGCGCTGAAATTGCACAAAATAAATGTCTACCGATAAACGCCGATTTCAAAATTACTAAACGCTCTACCAAAAATATAATTAGACAAATTTAATCTTAATATATTTTATTTATTAAAATCTTAAAACTACACACATTTATTGAAATTTATTCCCAAACACCAAATCTATTCCTTTCTATAAGATTCTATCACCAAAATTTAGAAACACCATATCAAATATACTTGAATAAATTAGTTGGGAAATATGGAAAGTGAAGAATTTTTAGCCACTGCCGTGACCTCCATTGTGAGTGGTGGTCACGACGTGGGGTCACGATGGTGAGTTGTATTCTCGCGAGGATTGTCGCGACTCCACAAGGAGCGCTGGGTCACCATGGGGGTCACGATGGCGAAGACGAATACCTAATTGAGCACGCTTTGCCCAATTCTTTCCCTAATTTGAGTCTAACTAGGTTATACTCTCTTGCCTATAAATATATGATGTTTCTATGAGTTTTATTTAACATACAAATACTAGAATAGAGTATAATCATCCTAGAATATTAGGTTTTTAATATTATCAAGAACATATGGTTCTCAAGAACTTAGAGAGTTTATCTTAGTTCTTGATAGGCTTTGTGGTTGAGATTTTCTGTGATATAAGAAAATATTCAACAAAGATTATAGCTGGGCAGTAGGGCTTCAGAACGATCTTCTCCTCGGTTTATTAGTGAATTTCAAAGAACAACACGACGCACCTTTCACATTCGGCGGGAACTCCAGATAAAATTTTGTGTCTATTTATTTCCGCATTCTAAATTTCTAATGCTTTTTATTGATTACTTGAACTCCGGAAGAGATTTGTGGGTCTTAAATCATACCGTAGCCATCATGTAACAATAAGCCTTCTAATAATGCCAATCATCTTCTTTACGATTTGGTAAGATTAATGATTCCGAAATTTGAGATGGCTTAAACTGGAACCGGAGTATCTAAATTGATGAATTTATTACGTATCATAATTGAATGATTTTTTTTTTTATTTAGTTTGTAATACGTATTAATATTTATTTTATTTAAGTTGTTACCAATCTAAATAGTACATCTAAATAGAAAATGTAAATCTTTGCTATTATAAGAGATTCATTCTAATATTTATATAAAAAAGTAGTAAGGATATAATAGTTTAATTATATTTTTGAGATAGACATTTAACAATTTTGAGACCAACATTTCACAACTCACAATAAATATTACAGTAGTGACTAGTGAGTAGTCAATTGGGACTAGAGATATAGGGAGGCCTGATTGTCAATGTTTAGCACGTTCTACTTAGTTGCAATTCATCTTGGATCAATTCGGTAATAGCCTCCTTATTATCGTAGAGATAACGGTTTTGTGAACAAACTATCCCCTTTTTCTATGTAAACAAAAATTTATTTAGAGATATTAAGACATATTATATGTACACGAGTGGACTTCAATCTTCATAGGGAACCTGTTATTCCTCTAGAAGTTGGTAATTGTCGATTTTTTCTTTGCTTGGTTCATGTAAGCGCCTTGATAGTCTATGGCAGTTATTTAAGACTTTTTTGTTTATTCTATATGTAGAATCTGGGAAATGATTAGCCAACAAGCATGTTTTGCTTAGCCCTTATTTGCTGGTCTGCGCTGCCATTATTGAGACAAAGTAAGAACCATGAAGGAAAAAAATGGAAGTGCATAAAAAGTCATTAATGTGCACTCGTACATTCACTGATGAAGCTTAGAATAGATCAAAAGAGATAATGGTCCTTCCTAAATTTTGAAAATTTTAGAGTTTATTGTTCAAATATTTAAGTCATTTTAGACAAAATATAGCAATTGACCCCTCCTAAATAATGAAAAAATTATCTTTAAATAGATTTAATATTTTTGCCCTCTCTAATTTCGATCCAAGCTCTACCATTATGTATATTAATTAGTTTTGCCATGCTATGGACAGCCTAAAGCCCTAAACACTTGAAGATACTCATGATTGTTGATTATGCACAAACATTAGCATTGCTTAGATATTTAATTATGGTTTACTACCTATAATTACTATATTGTCATTGCATAATAAATGTAAAAACCAGCCATCTTTTGACGTGAGGACGTCTTTTAGTAGGAAAATAGGGTATTTTGTAAACCATGATCCACTCCAAAACAAACAAATTATATATAGAAATTTATCATTGCATACTAACCTGTTTAAAATATCACATTTTTCATATAGAATCAACTTTTATATGCATTCTCTATTAAATTTATTGTGCGATTTTTCATGACGAACAAATGTTTTGTCACCAAGACATCAAAACAAATCTTATGTCATGAGAAGTTAAGAACTCTTGCCAAGTGAACATAATCCTTAAATCAATAATATCTCCATTTGGCTTACCTACTTCCCACGTTATAGGAGTTAAGGGACCGCACCCAAGACATTTCTAATCTTAGTCTTTCTAAAATACCCAACAAATCAAACTTGCCCTCCAATTTCTTTGAATTCAAGAACATCTATTTATCGTTCCCAACAAGAAAAACAACGTTCCTGATACTTTACCCTCAATCGTGCCTTACTCTAAGAAACCGTTTTAATTATTTGTAATCATATAGTATTACATCATAATATCCACAAAACATGTTTTAAAAGAGGCGACCTATGAAAACCAGAAATACAAGCATCAACACCCTCGCCTCTTCACGTAAAGGTGAATTCGAAGTCTCATGCGAGCCAACATCGTGTTAAATTGGTTAAAAAAGTTCTACCCCACGATCACTGGCGCATATTCCGCTAACGCGATTAATCCCTCCGTGATATTCGTGATGTAATCTCGGCGTCTGCTGGGCGATAATTTCATATAATATCCATAAAACATGATGTATAAATAATCAAATTATATAATATAAAAGCAAACAGCTAGTGGGATAGAGAATCCGCAATACTTCGCTATACAAACATAACTTAGTGATAAAAACACCTGCATATTAGATCCATAATCCACGTCCGAGTCTTGGCAACAACAATGCAAGTTTCCATTGCCGAGTAAGGAGTCTCCTTGTAAGAGATCAATCGTTAACCCTACTAAGATTCCGAATCCTGCATCACCGTCATTTAATCCTCTCATAAATTATCGAACAATTTCGAACGTATCTGGACCATAAAAAAGACGAGTTTTATATTCTCTGACAGTGACTTCCACTGTCTGGATTTCAATTTGAACTCTAAAATCTCAGTCAACTACGTTGATAAACCAAACTCCTCATCATTTTCCTGGAAACTTCATCTTAATGCCCAGAAAACTCAAAAGTCAATTAATATCATTATCTCCACTCATCTCTTAATCATCATAACAACTTCACCATTATAAAAATATAATTCAATCAAACAACATTATTCAATCTCAAAAACATTACTGTACAATTAAAAAAATATTAATAAATTAGTCTCAAGTTATTTTTTTCTGATATAAATCAAATATACAACATTCTTGATTCTTGAATCACAAAATCAAGAAATTCTCAAAAAAAAAATAGTATTAATTAATTAGTCCCAAGTTGTTGTTTAGTTGTTTTTCATCCTTGTATTGAGCTATGTTTTTGTATATAGATCAAACAGACAACATTGTTGATTCTTGAATCAAAATATCAAGATTTTTTTAAAACAAGATTAATAAATTAGTCCTAAGTTGATTTTCAAACAGCCAACATTCTTGATTCTTAATTCTTGAATAAAAAATCAAGAAAACTTCAAAAATATTAATAAATGAGTCCGAAGTTGTTGTTTTTCATCATTGTATTTCACTATATTTTTGTATATATTTCATCTTTCCACATACCCTACCGGACCCTTCTCCAAACTGGTGGTTCTGCATCTTGTCCACTGGACTTCAACGTCCTCCGTGCAGTTTCAGGAGGCTTGCCTCCTCCAGTTGTAGACACCCCAACAAGGTGTGGTTACATTATTGCAGGTGTTCATATAGTTGAAGCTGAGTATTTCAGACTCAACAATTCATTCATTCCTCCAGTTGACTCTGCTGAGTCATGTTTTCAAGGTTTGCAGAATGTAGTCAATGAATTTATGCCTAATTTTGACTTGCAAAGTAGTTGTGGATTTAACTCAACTTGGATTGTTCAAGGTTGTTTGAATATTACTAACAGCACTGAGTTTGAGTCGGTTTTGCCAGTAGACGTGTTAAACGACGTCGTTTTAAGGTGTAATTCGTCGTTGAATGGCTCGGCTTGTAGTGATTGTTCTTCTAGTTTGCAGAATATTACTTCTAGTTACTTTACTGGAGATTCTACTGGGAGCATTACTAGTTGTAGGGATTATGGTTCCATTTACGCTGCCTCTTTGGGTCGTCGGGATAGGCCTATTGATAGGACTACTGTGAGTTGCTTGTTTTCGCTTGACTTTGCTCGGTTTGATAGAGCAGGAACATCTTCAGACAATAAACGGAGGAGGATCATAATTGGTGTTAGTGTTGGATCTTCTGTTGTTGTATGTTTATTGGTGATTTTGTTGTTATGGAGGAAGTTGAGGAGGAATTTGAGGTTGCAGAATAGGAGTGAGAGTGGTTTAGCATTGCCTAGATTTGATGGAATGAGGAGGAGTTCAATGTTGGTTAAATTTAGTTTTAAGGAAATCGAGGTTGCTACTAACAATTTTTCAATAGATAATGTGATTGGGAGTGGAGGTTATGGAAATGTTTACAAGGGTGTGTTGTTAGATGGTTCCGAAGTTGCTTTCAAGAGGTTCAAGAAGCTTTCAGAGGACGGGGAGAACGATTTTATGCATGAGTTGGAGGTTATTGCAAGTGTAAGGCATGTGAATCTTGTGGCTTTGAGAGGATATTGTACTGTGTCTACTAAACATGAAGGGTATCAGAGGATCATTATTTGTGATTTGATGAAGAATGGGAGTTTGTATGATCATTTGTTTGCATCGAAAGGAGAGAAATTGAGTTGGCCTGTTCGTCAGAATATTGCATTAGGCACTGCTAAGGGTTTAGCTTATTTACATTACGGGGTGCAACCTGCGATTATACACAGAGATATTAAGGCTAGCAACATTCTTTTGGACGAAGGCTTTGAGCCTAAGGTCGCGGATTTTGGATTGGCGAGATTTTCACCAGATGGAATTACTCACTTGAGTACCAGTGTGGCAGGGACGATAGGATATGTATCACCTGAATATGCATTATACGGGCAATTGAATGAGAAGAGCGATGTTTATAGTTTTGGGATTGTGCTTCTTGAGCTCCTTAGTGGAAAGAAAGCGGTGATGGCAGTTAACAATGATGAGCCACCTATTATTTTGAGTGATTGGGCATGGTCATTGGTGGGTGAAAATCAGACTTTGGATGTTATTGACGAAAATATACCGCACTTAGGTCCTCCTGAAGTATTGAAGAAGTATGTACTAATAGCTCTTATTTGTTCACACCCGAAGTTATCTGTTAGGCCAACGATGGACCAAGTTGTCAAGCTCTTGGACTCTGATGCACCACTACCAGTAATTCCTGAGCGTCCCGTTTCTCTAATTGCAGATCTTAATGCTTTCGAGCAGTCTCTAAGTAGCTTTGATTCTGGAGCTTATCTATCAACTAGCACTTCGGATTATTCTCGAAAATATAATGGCAGCTCTCATAGTTGATGTCTATTACTTCTTGGTTACCATATATCGGTCTTTGCTGAATAATGCAGTGTTGTACAGTTGCGTTGAGTTTAGCTGATGTAACTTGTAAGTGAGACCTAGTGCAGTTTTTCCTTAGTCAGGCTGTGACTCGAGTCACTCAGACATCAATGAAGATTAGCAGATACATAATTATTTTCTTCAATTTTGATGTATTATTACTTTTTCAGTTTCTCACTTGTACTTGGCATTTTTACATGCTGGATATTAGATGATAAATCCAAGTAATGTGAAAGTTTTACTTCTATGAGTTCATGCATTAAATGCAACAGCCAAGATCATCAAGCAACAAGAGGTACATTTTGATCTCTTTGTTGCTTTGATGTGAAATTGGCTTGTACTAGGGGGTGTTCCTCTAAATGAAATCCAGATAAATCTCCTACTTTCTTGGTATAATGTGATTGTATTATGCCAAAACAGCTGTAATTAGTCTGATTTTGGTTCTTCCATTGTGTTCTAATATGAGATTTTTGACATGTAAGGTGACAAATCCAATTACTGTACCATTTTTGTGGGGTCACCACCAAAGAATGAGATTTTATACAAGATGGCATCTCTAATTTCTGAGAGGAATTCTTTCAAGAGTTGATTGATATTTACAGTTTTCTCAACTAGAGCCTCTAGTCCTAAAGCCTAAATTAGAAACTATGACAATTTGCAACTTTGAAATCAATTTACTATCTACAATGTTGGTTAGTTTGTTGTGCTTGTCAGCAGAATCAGTAGATCTCATAAGACCACGGTATCTCAGTCAAGCTTGGTATACTCGAGCAACATATGAGGTGATCTGTAGATCTTTACCAATGTCCAGAAAAGGACCTCCTCGACTCCAAGCTCCCCCTCGGCTCTTGCAGCATATATATCTTCACAGATGGCTATCAACCTGCATCCAGTAGAAAAGAAACGAGACCTTGAGTACAAACTTCAAATGGTGTCTTTTTAAGCCTTGATGGTACAATAACAAACCTGTCGCATGAAGGAAGATTCTCGTAAGGGATCCTCATTCGCAAGTCTGCACACTGAAGCCTGATGAAACGACCAACAGCAAGAACGAAAGTAATATACAGTCCCCAAATGCTAAACTTGCTGAGAGTCTCACCAAGGAAGCCCTCTGACACAAATCAATAACACTATCAATACCTCAAAAGTCACTATCATGCTATCAAGATCTATAGCATACGAAAATCACTTGACAAACTCTTACGCGGGGTTTCCTCTGATACAATTATCGCCATAGGTCCAGTCAAGCCTCCACAGCCTCTTACATCTAACGAGTTGATATCATGGAATGACCACCAATTGAAATCTTCTCTGTTTAAAGTAAGATCTCCACTAACATCATTTGCCTGTACAAATGCAAACAACCCATGTACTTGGCCACTTAAGTAGTACATAGAATGATGTTTTATTGTCCAGAGTTTAATATGGTATTGATAAGACTTCATTTTATGTGCATAATACTCTTTGATTTAGATAAGCTATATGATTATTGGTATATCAATACAGATGCTATAAAACTCATACCTCCTGGTCAAAGTTTCGAACTTCACCAGAACCAGTAACCCGCAAGTATCTTGGATATATATTATAAACCGTAAAGCTGCTGGCAGAACCTCTCATAACATCTGCAACCTCGGATGGTTTCGGAAGATCCTGAGGATCAACACTTCTTTCATATTTCACAACTTCCTTTCCCTTTGGTCTATCCCTTGTAAGGACCCAAGAGAATTTAATATCCATACTAATATTAAGAGACTGAATAAATCTCGTCCTAACCACATTGGGGACAAGCCATAAAGAATTTGCATTTGATTGGCAGCAAATCAATTGGATATCAGTGTCATCATATGATGCTAGATAACCTTGGGGATCAAGATTTACATCGGTATTGAGCTGTTCCCAAGGAAGTATTTCACATAAAGTAGTCTGGTACAATGTCAATCTGCCTGCTCCAGTTTTTATATCGATTTCAACATTGGCATCTTTTATGGGGTTTGCAATATTTGTGGGGTTACCACTGCTGTACATCTGAAACAAGAGATTACTACTCAGTCATATGAGATGGTTTAGTTAACTACATTCTATTTTCCACTTATCATTAACCCATCTGAAAATTGGGATTTTGAGAAAGCTGAATATATCTTACTTACAAGCATGGGCGCCCATATCACGCAGAGTAGAATGAAGAACAAGCATATCCCGTTGCAAAATTTGGTGCATCTAGATTGCTTGTCTCCTGGTTTATGCCACGCTCTATTTAGCACACTGTCACATTTGACAAGATACAAACTTGCATTGATGTCCTCCAACTAAAACAGACAAAAAAAACTATCAGCCTTGCATCTGCAATCTAAACTAATCTGACCAGACAGCAAAACATACAATGGGTAAGCACTAAGCAGGTAATAAGTAGTGAGGGTAGAATTGAAAGGTCTACATGATCTTGGTCCTAACAATCAACAATATTTCAAGGATTAAAATCAATAATATAATATAATTTTTAGCAACTGCAGAAACTAGAGGAACTAGATCAACAGCCAAGGCATATTGAACAGTCACTATCACAATATTTAAGTAGCATAGTGATTATTCAGACTGGAAATTTTTCTAGTTGAAAACTTGAATTTATTGCGCTGCTGAAATACATTTCTTCTTCTTTCTTTACTCGATTAGGGAAAGAATTGTACAATCAAATACCTGTTTAGCAAAAACTTTAAGTGACTCACCTTCAGCCAATCATACATCGTCAATGATGTTGTTGTGCATGACCAGTCAAGGACACATCGCAGTTCATACAGGAAAGGAAGAGCGCGATAGAGTCGATAGCCCATATAATTAACTCGTGATACTTTGCTGGTCAGAAATTGTTGATACAAAGAGCTTTTATGAGAAATACCATACCGAATCTGTATAGCTTGTAGTGCTAAAGAAATTGTTTTAGTTAAATATATTGCACGTAGGGCCAAGCTAGCAGCAGTCTGTTGGGAAGTGTCTGTATTCCAGGCGTATACTGTAACAGCATATGTAAAGAGTACAAGGTTGAAGATATAGAAGATCACTTTTCCCATGGCAAATGAACATAGGTATATGACGCGATCAACAACAATCAAGAAGAAGATAATCAGCAACATAAAGATTCTTAGCGCTTGAGAAAAACTGAGGGAAATTTATTAACTAATACTAAAAGGTTTCGGGTTTTAAAAGTCAACTTTCATTGTAAAAATCTGGAAGAAAAAAATTAGAAGGAAAATAGAGCAAACATGCTTACCATTAAAATGAATACGAATTCTTTAGGAAATTGATCTTCCAGTTGATAAACTTCAAGAAAATCTGTTTTATTTTTAATAACAGACTGGTAAAATGTGCCAACGAGAAAGAAAACTGACAAGTCTGCGCCAAAAATATATGCATAGAGATCAATTTCTCGTATGCCTCCTCCAATAACAGATAAGATAGGGTATGGAAATCTGATATCTTCAAGAAGCCCTGTGTGTTGTGCTCTGCAAACCTCCTTTGCTACATCTGCTGCAGGTGTAAGTGACTCATAACGTTCTTCTGGTATACTATCTGTCAATGGAGAGGCATAAACCACCTCAAAAACAGCCAACGCAACATTTGGGCTCTCTTTACTCCTTTCAATGCTCTGAATTTGAACCTTACTAGCATAGTGGCAATGATTAGGATTCTCATTCTTGCACTTCTCAGCATGAGTTTTTCTCAGCAGCTGGTTTATTCCAGATTCAATTCTATCTGGCTGGACCCCATCCTCTGGCCACAAATGAACATCCATAGACAACTGGACGAAATATGGAGGAGACTCAGCTTCCTGAGTCAGCGACTTCCAGTACCTAGAGAAGCTTCTGATTACCTCAATCATTGTATTTTTTACCATTAGGAATATCCGATGTAGTTTCTGATTAAAGATAAAATCTTCAGACACCTCCTGCCGACCCAATACCTTCCCCTTGGAACTACTAAATCCAACAGATGACCATTCACCATCTTTGGCTGTGATAGAATTCTGTATCAGAGTGAACAAATATACTAAAAACAGAGGCAGCAAGCTGATAACAAACGATGACGATATTCTTTTTGTAGGGAATCCCAGTGGCTGTAGAAGGATTGACTGGATACTGAAGCCACAATGTTGAATTATGATTTGATAAAGATACTGAAACAAGATGTAAAATTCTGTATACATTAGCATAACCACCCAGAAGACATAACTCGGTCCAGTATTAACACATAGGGCATATAAGAAGAGAGATGCCAGATATACCATAGAGAGCAAGCTGAAATTCCACAGGAAGACAATAACAAAGCAAAAATAACAAACAACATCATTATTGGAACGCATCTGAGACCATATATGATGCAAAATTCTTCCAATCTGCAGACTGGCAGTATCAGACATTCTACTCTTGTCGGACTGCAAGGATGATGAACGAGCCATATGCAGCACTTCCTCATTTTCTATTTCATGGGTTGCCTTTACTGTGGATGATTTCTCATTTGAATCTGATTCTTCAGGGATATTCAGAAAGCTGACTATATTGTTAACTGCGAGATTTCCAAGTGACTGGACTTGAGAAACACCATCTTCTATCAACTGGACAGCAGAAGTAACTATTGGGTTATCCTTGCTTTGGCTTTCCCCTTTCTCGACTCTGTTTGAATCAGAAACTCCATCATCTGTAGTTTCCTCAAATTCAGTGATCTCAGAAATAAACCTATCTTCAACATGCTTTGTAGATCCCACAGAAAACTGATTATCTGCTCTTGCACTCTTAGGCGATTCAAACAACAAATCCAAGTGTAATCCTGTGTCGGACTGTATATTGATCTCCTCTTTATCTAGGTTTTTAGCATCAATGTTGCCTATAACACTCCCCTTACCCTTCATATCAGTGGAGTGTCATCAGCAGCGGAAGTAGAGCTCATACCATGAAGTTGGATTTGTAGGTTGAGCATCTCAGATTTCATCTTCTCCACTTGCAAATTACGCTGACGCTTATTTTCCTCGATTCACGCATGTGCTGTAACCAGCAGTCTTCCATGCTGCTTTCTTTCTCTTGTTCACGCATAATGGCACCACACTTGCTCACCAAGATACCGGAATGTTGCTAGTCGTAACTCAGGAGAGGCAAACATGTATGATTGAAGAGACACCAGCATAAATATGATAATTTCCACTAGAGCAGATCTGGAGGTAATTCGGAAGCCATAGTCATACTTATAAAACCCTATTACTTCATAGATGTAATCAATTGTTTCACATTTTCCAGCATTAAAGTCACCAAGGAAAGGGGATTGATAGGCAAGAGAGAGAACAATTACAACGAAGTTGTATACCCGTAAATATTTGAATATCTTATTTTTCCTTTTTAATATGACAAGCCTCATCCTGAAGAAAATCACAGCAAAGCCCAGATATCCAAGGTGCAGAATATCATATTCAAGTGTCCCAATAATCAAAATCAGTGCAAGCACCAGATCCAACATATGGCAATAGCAGTAAAGCCTTACATAGTCGAGAAAAGTCCACATGCTTTTAGTTTCAAACGAAAGATCTCTCCAAACAAAGCCATTCTTACGTTGAGAGACCATTTCCCGGTATGTGAAAGACCAAGAGAAATTTGAAGCACGATCTGCACGTAGCTTGAAACATGCTAGCATGAACACTATAAAATAGCTTATTAGCATGCGAGGATCATCAACAGTTATCCCTGATAAAACAATATGGATTCTTGTAAGGTTGGTTGAGCACATTGTTGGGGTATTACATAGTTAATTTTCAAGAGGCAAACGAAATCAATATCGATGTCAGAAGTTATCAATAGGTGGTAGACTAATTTATTAATCCTTTTCACACTTTGATCTAGTCTAGAAGAAGTCAATTTTAAATACACTGCATGCTGTCTTTGTCTATTCTAGCTAAAAATACACCGTGTAATCTAGATGATGAAGTACGCCACATAAAATTTAGATGATCGCATACTTAGAGAGTGAATAATCTTAATCTAAAATAGTGATTGACAATTTAAAATGGTAGGTTGGTAGTCGCTATTCTCAATATTTACCCAAAAAAAAAATTATTGAGAACAAATCAGGATCGCAAAAGAGTCATACCGAACCAGCACTTTTTGCAATGATCAAAATACAGGTTTGAGATTCTCCAACAAGCATGGCAATGGACTTTCTTTTCACTTGAAGCGCGATCTGAAGGCATCATATTCTTCCACATGACAAAATACTCAAGGACAAGAATTGAAGCAAATAAAGAAACAAAGACGATCCACAGCTTCTGAATAATACGGCGCTCTAAGAGAATACAAGCAGCGAGTAAAGCAATATACAGCAAAGAAATGGCATTCAAGAGAGCGAAACTAGCAAAAACCAGTGCAATCATGTTAATCTCAAGACCAAAGAGATTGAACATGTTCTCTGACCAAAACTTCAAGTATGTCTTCAAGGTTGTCTTCTGCATCTCGAATCTTTCACTTCTTAGAGAAACAATCCTCTTTTTGTCCCACTTAGGACTTTCCTTCATGCTTCCCCATATATATCCAAATGAATACTTTCTTGTGCGCCTGCCGTTAGAGGCTCCTCTAGCGGAGGCCACTTCAGAATCCTGGTAAAGAGCAGGGCTAAAAGACGGCCATGAATTGCTTCCTCCAACCACCGACTTCTTATTTACAGATGGTTCTCCAGAGCCCAATAATGGTTCATTTTCTCCATTGGAAGTCGAGAAATCAGATATTACATCTTCCTGTGACACAAACAAGGGGCAAGGTTCCTCTGATTCTCCGACATTTAGAAGAGAATTTGGCAGCTTCTCCAACCAATGGAAAACATTGTACTGAAGAGTACATGCAGCAATAACCAACACTTTCGCCCTCAAGCCAGCTTCGACACCCCAAAAGCTAGGTTGATACAATCGAAAACCCAGGAGATAGCCTAGATCATAATGTTTCTGTCCAGGAAACATTTTGGCCTGTTTACCCCACATTTGAAATAGGTACTCAGTTATCACAAGGGACCCAGTATATATTAAGAACGACTTGGATGGGATTCTGGAGGCTTTAGATACATTTGAGCACATGACAAGACCGAGAAGGTAAACAAATCCAAAAACACTTATTGGAGATAATGAAGCATAGAATAAGGCAAGGAACAAGACCTTTTGACTGTGCCAAACCAAAAAACGTCTCACGAACCCAATTAACCCAAACGGAGATGGATCGGTATCTTTTGACAATACATCTTTACTCTGTCTTCTCTCGTAGCTATATAGTTGCATCACAATGACAATTGCCAGGGACTCCCAAATATTTTCTAATATTGAAGCTTCAGGATTAAAGCCAAAGCATTCAAATAGATTAAAGTCATCTGACATCCATGTCTGAAAGCTAGGGAATATGCTTAGGATATAAATAAAAATGAACATGATAATTGCATATGCCTTTAGAGGAAACCATAGTTGTTGTTTTGTCTTCTCCACAATTTGTCTTCCAATGATCCAAAAAAGAAGAAGAAAAATATAGCCAAATGATATGTAATTAGGTGTCACCAAGTAGACAGACAGAAGAATCGTCAGAAAGGCAATATATGTACCAAAAGATCTATACATGGCCAGGATCTTCTTCCCAACTGCACTCAAGTATAGAGCAATGTTTCTCTCTGAAAGAAACAAAGATGAAAACAAAAATCATGAGAAAGTGAAAAGAAGAAAGACAGCGATAATTTCAAATGAAATAAAGAATAAAATTCCGTTTCAGGGAAGAAAGAAAATTCAATCATTTACCATGGGAAGAATCATTGCCATTTATGGTTGAAGAGGATGCATATACTGACATGAGAACTGATCTGTTCAGGCCAGCTTTTAAAATGCTAAACCCAACAGGAGGACAAGGCATATGCTGCACGACAGCTGAAAATGAGAACAACAATTTGGAGCCATGGTTATGGATGGCACAAAAGCAGGCAAGAAAAGCTATCTCCAGGAAGTCCCAAGAGCTATCATTTTCAAGAAGTCCTGCAAGATTAAAGGAGAAGAATACATTCCACTAGTAAAGCTAAAATTGTACATAAAAATCTCTAAAAACTACTATGATAATTAGTATATGTCAAAAATTGACTGAAAGTGGTGTAATCAGATATGAGCATACCAAACTGATGTAGTATTTCAATACTCAGCCAACTTTTTTCCAGATTTGTGGAGACCAAATCAAGCCGAAGAATGTACAAGAATGCAAAGTGAGTCTCGCACAGAAGAAGAAGTGATTGACGTACCCCCTTGTTGATGTTATGGCTCAGAAGATATATGAAGAAGAACACCACTGCAGTAAACGAATATCAGCATCTGTAGAACAATAGCAAAACTGTATACCAACAAGAACAAAATCAAACAAATCAAGTGTGCTTTCCTACTTCACATACTATAAACAGCATGTACGAATCCTGGTTTCATAGCAATAAGTAATATCAGCACCAACACGATAGCCCGAGAACACTTCCGCAGTCCCCAAGCAATTGTGGCAACCATCAGAACTTTGGCTTCCTCTCTCACTGCAAATGATGTATATACAGCGTGGATGAGAACAAGTAAAAAGCCATGCAACGAACATACAAGAAATCTCAAACAGAAGTTACAACTTGCTAAAAAGGATCAAGTCAGTTCTTTGGACATTGCAAGTGGTGGCTGAGAAGGCCTTTCCCCTAAATATCTTGAGAAGCAAAGTGGAGTAGTGGACAGGTCCAGAAGAAACTATAAGCTGGTTAAATTACATGACTTTTTCTTTCTTCTACTAAGTCAACAATTTAGCTCATACAGCATCAAGTACAGGGGACAAGCAAATTATTAACCAAATATCAAAATAATACTGATCAGGAACATTCTGTCAGTTGTTTGACATAAAAGGAGCCATGCCAAAGTTTTGTGGCGATTCAAATTTAGGGAGTTTCAAGCAGATAAAGTGTCAAATGATGAACAATAATTAAATGAGTAGAAATGAGGAACACATGACTGACTACCAAACCACATATTTGATTAGAAGAATATTAGACATTAATACCTTCCTCTGCATGATCATCATTTGAGGACCGCCTCCCTTCATCTGACAAGTACTGGAAAACAGAATTGTTAACGAGATTACCAATGGCAACAAGGATCCCAAGACAGAACTGTGCAAGTAGGAAGAACCCAGGGATTGGATAATGCCACAATCCAATTGTCTCCCAGATCTCCATGTCCTGAAGTGTATGATTAGGAAATAAAATTGTTAACCTTCCATGAAATGGTTACAATAGAAGGAAATTGATGAGGATTTTCTCAGTTAGAGACTACCTTCCCAGGTGTCCAGTCCAAAAAGGTAAATGCCACATTAAATATATATGTGCTGACTGCCCACAAGAGAATGAAGATAAGAAGCAACCCGTTCAATCGGTGCAAACGGAACAACGATGGGAAAGCACATAAGATGTAGCCTACATACGCTAGCAATCCAAATGCACATATACTAGCGAAATGGAAACTCCAAAACGAGAGAGCATACAAGGATATCTGCCAAGATCAATAGTGCAAGTTAGATTTGATAAGAAAACATGATGAGCCAAATGACAGTGAAATAAGCCCAAAGGTGGTTAATGAGAGAGCTTAATGAAGGTGGTTATCGGATTAGACAAAACCTAGAACACTATATCACTCCCAAGTCCCAACCATTTCACAAAAGGTTTTAGTGTACAAAGCGCTTGTATATACATTTGCAAGTGTAAACTGTCAATACTCACTGTTCTTTTAATCTATGCACCAATATTCTGTGTTTCTTTATGTATGGCCTAAGAGTATATAACTAACGTAAATGCTTAAATTACTAAAAAGTTGAGACGTCGAACCGGGAAGCCATAGGTGAAGAAGTTAATGCTAAAAATCCGGAAGACCTTGCCCCTCAGTAAAATATTGGTATGCCTTACACCAGATCTGTGTGTCACCATAAACGAAAAGAAAAAAGAAAATGAAAATGAAAAAACCTATCATAATTACTTGAAATACAATACTAAGATGCTAAATTTTCCAATCCATAACAGATTACCTCAACTCGCGGATGAAAAATGTATTCCTTGAGGGCAGAAGTTGCTCTGTTAAACTTCCCTCTCGCATGGACATAATGAGATCCATTTCCTCCAAATCAAGCTTAATGAAGGAGAGCTGTGCAATGATATCAGATAATCTTAGAACCTTGGCCATTCATCGTGCCAAAACAAGATTTTCAAGAGATCTCAAGAAAACAAACTAGCCTTTAGAAGATGAGATGAAATATGTCATGTAATTATACAAGCTTTAACCACTTGGTATGAATCTTGAAAATAAGTGAATCGGAGAGGTGGTACTAGGATATTCGATGGCCCATCAGTACAGAAATCTATGTGGTCATGTTGACGTTATTTGCTTCCAAATAAAGAGAGAGAAACAAGTAATTTGATGTTATTGTTCTAATGAGTGGCTGTCACACTGCAGCCAAAAACATTTTATTGTTTAATGCAATGTTTCCTCTACAGACTGCTACACAGATTATGAGGGAAATATACTCTTGTAAAGGAAATAGTCGGGTTCAGGAGAGGACAAGATTATCTGAACCAAATGAGGAAGGGCCGAAGGGGTAACTTTTGCGTCACTACATTGTCCCCAAAACTGAAGGTTGGTATCTCAATAACTTTCTAACTTAGCAGTATCCTAGCACAAACAGTCATATATCAGTGAATTTTTAGTGATCCTGCACTACAGTCATACATGATGTCATGAACTTCTATGTCTGACAATTGTTACATTGTTTTCCTGGGGCCATACTTCTTCCACTCACTTTAGGGTACTTTTAGGGAGTGAAAAAAGAACAACAAAAACTACTGTGCACAATTACTTTCAAGAACAAGTATTGGAAAAAAGTGGTCTGTTACATTTTCTGTTTCGGGAAAGATAAGGAAAATATAGCTTGGTTTGTGGAGAATCAGAAATTTAATTGTTTCTCATTTTATTTATATAAGAGCACGTGGTGGTTATAAAAACTTGCTAGTCATTATATAGATACAATAGATAAAAACAACAGTAAAATAAAAAATCTAAATAGGCACCAGAGATCCAACCTAAGTTAAATTAGAACTTGTATAAGTCAGATAAGATTCATACCATATAGTAGAACACCAGTAATGAAACACCAGAACAAATTTCTTGCCAATTAGCGTTTGGAGATAGACTGTAGAGACCAATAAAATCAGCAATTCTACGTAAAATCATTGGAAACGCTATAGGCAGCTGGAACACATAGAGTAGGCAAACAATGAATCCAGCATATATCGAAAGAAGCTTCCACCACCTTCAAGAACATTTAACAGAAAAACAACTCGATCATTAGCAACTAACTCAGAATCATCAGCCAATTAAGTACTTTAATTATTCCTGAGGATAATCTAAAATTAGGATTTGCTCATTTAGATGGAAGTAAATCCATTTCTTGGTCTGCATGTTCAGATGAATTCCTTGTGGGACTATGCTTATCACGTGTTCTCTTTACAAAAGTTGGCATAAAAATACAATCATAATTAAATAATTTGCAGAGGCTATACATAATTCTGGAGAAAACATGGAGTACTAGCATAAATATACTAACCTAAAAAGTCCTAGAAAGTTGCTGGTAAGAGACCAATCCACAAGACCAATACAGCTACAAATAAAAAATGGTAACGAGAGCCAAGATGGATAGCTAATTCCGACAACCAACTGAACAGCTGGAAGCAAGAAGCATAAAGCCACTCTGAGAGGTGAACCTTTCAACCAAAATAAGTCATGTGTGAGGATGATACAAAACGAAACAACCATAGAAGTGACTTGCACATGTGCTAATACTAGTAGCAAAGGACAACATAATTACACCAATTCCTGTGAAGTTGATCAGTTAAGATAGGAAAACAAATCTATGAATAGGAAAGTGACCAATCACTAGTGACATGACATAAAAACAAGAACGAGCATCCAAATAGTATATTTCATGGATAGGATTAACCCACTTATGCAATGCTTTTGGTTCATTTGAAATACTTCTCAAAACATAAAGCATTTATGGCGTTTCATTTATTCGAATTTTCCCCTCTAGCTTTTAGTCTTTCAAATTGGACAACCCATGAATTCAACTCAAATTACTCGCAAGATAAACACGATGCGAAAAGGATTGGTTTCTTTCAAAGAATTATGAGTATAAAAGTTAAATGTTAAATCTCATAGTGAACTCTCTAAGAAACCAAAAAACATACAACCCCTCAGACATAGGCTCCACCCTAGAGTTACCCCACTCAAAATGTTGAAAAATACTTGACTAGTGAGTTGTATGTATGTACAGGGAGCAACCACTAGTTATCATGTTCAAAAATGTATAATCTCTATCCTTGGGGCCCCATCAGAGAAGTTCATGTATCATCTATTCACCAAATTGCAACTTTAGCCATTCAATCACAAACTACAATAACATGTACTTTTTTTAATTATCCCAACTGAATAAATTCAAGTTAGCACATCAAGGGCCATATTCTACATAATTTTTCAAAAAAGAAAAAGAAAAGAGGACCATAAGCAAGATTTTGTCAAACTGAAAATTGTCCAATTAAGAAAATAAGATTGAGCAAAGAAGGATATACATTTGTAGTTTTTGTGACTATTTGAGTAATCACAGGTTCTCTTCAGCATATAAAAATTTAGAAACAAAAGGAAAATACATACCATTTTGAATAAGAGTATGAATTTCAAACCAACTGACCTATTGTTTCGACAACTAAAAACAGGTGCTCCCAATAGGGATCTTGTGATGCAATCAAATTAGATCTGTCCCATCGGATTTCAGCCAGGGATATCAAAGCCACTAGTAATTGTAGTGTGATAGAATAAATCACTATAGGAGATCTCCAAGTTTCCAGCCTGAATCAAGATAACACATTAACTCAAATTTCAGGAGAGCAAAAGATACCATTACAATGTTAAATAGATACACTTGAAACACATACAATTTCAGATCCAGTTCTAGATAGATATTTATGATAGGATTCTAATTGAAGTATGCTGCAAGAGTGAGTTGGATGAGAATTATTTATTGTATGAATTCCCAAACTGTATATAATGCATAATAGAATCCATGGAAGAACATGTGTTGTACTTGTAGCTTAAAAGTTAAGATAGTTTTCATTGTGCAAAACTTATATATATAATTCAGGAGACCCTAAGGAAAAAGTGTGCCATTAGATCACCACAGAATAGTCCCCCGTGTTTAGGAATGAACTGAGTGTCTTCAATACATGAATGGACTAGCTATCCTAAAAATATGAGATGTCATACTTCATCAATCCAATAAGCTTTATCCACCATGAGTCTGCTACCATCCACTTCACATCCAAAAATGGCCATACAACTAGGAATATCCCTTGTGCAATTATCACAAGAAGTGAATAGATAAGAGTAAACCACAGAAACGGAACTCTTCCCCTGAAGCGAAATCCTGCATTGAAGTATTGTCAGCAAGAAATTAAGTTAACTGATACATGACATTAACCATACAAATATAGAACCCAGGGATTCAATGTTATCACTACAATCATAAGATAAATAGTTAAGATAATGAACATGCACATGTGATGATTAGCTTTTTCAGTCTTTTGAATTAAGAATGTCTTACAACTAACCACAGATGGCTTTGGAGATGTATTTCGACTCATAGCATTGCTGGGACTTCTCTATTAGAGTCTCTTTTGTAAACAGATAGGAATCAGTGTCATCTTGTATATGTTATGAAAGAGGGCAGTGGCATGTAAGTATTTGTGAAATCCATATTCATCAGTAGTATACACTGCTGAATTGTGCATCGACATTACTAGAATGAGAAGACGTCTGCTATACTTACATGTGTATAAACTATAAACTGTAAACATCCATACATGGATTATGGTGACAGCACAGTACACATGAAGTCAAGCCCGTAAACAATTTCCTTAAATTTAATTGGAGGATACTTCAAATTACATTTAATGTCTTAGATAATTGATATTGCATCTAACTAATGGGGGAACCCAATGGCCTGCTGTCAGTGTTGCTGAATGCACTCAAGACTAAAAGATGCACCTTGTTCCTTAAGGCATGGAGCCAAAAGGCACATGTTATATGATGTGTTGTGCCATGGCCAACTTCAGGGTCAAAAGGCTAATGGTGCAACCTTTTGCACCTTTTACAATTTTGATTACACCATACTTGGGCATGTCGTATGTAATCTTAACTTGTTAAATAAGATTACTAAACATATATCCAACACAAAAACAAATACAAAAAAAACATCTTTTAAATATCAAACTAATTTTACTGGTGCTAAGTATCCAGGTCAAGAAAAGAAATGAAAGTATGTAAGGTCGCAACTGACCTAGTTTTGTCGTAGTATATCTAATCAGAATAGATATAACCAGATCAACCAGAGAAATCAAACTCCAATTCAAAAGGCTTCCTGCAAAGGGAGGGATTATCAGTATACTAAAGAAACAAACCACTGGAAAGAAAAATAGAATCAGAGTGGAGCCTCCATGTCATGGCTACACAAAAGTGGGCACAAAAGACATCTTTTCATGAAAGTAGCTAGCGTTGATGTGTTACAAGGAAAATAACTTCAGCTGGCATTGTTATCGTCTTTACTTTTATCATTATAGCACTTTTCTCGACACATCAAAGTTTGATCAATGAAAGTACATTGTCAAATAATAAGCTCATCGAGCTGATGATTTATTAACATTGTAGTTACAAGCACGCGTACAGTTAAGTTATAAGTTGCAGCTAAGTTTAAGGTTTCCTCAATGAGCTTGGGGCAAATTTCTTCAAAACATAATTCTTAACCGAATTGGAAACTAAGTAGAAATGCAAATGCCTTTGAAAGTTCTTCAAACTGATCTTGGAGCCCGAACTACCATACTACGTATTGATCAAATTACATTAAACTTTAAGTGAAACTTCATTTAATAATCATGCGTTGCAAGAACCTACATTGTTCAACAATGTTACAAAAAATTTAACAGCATTCAGATAGGGGGATTCAAGTCATCATGAAAATTAAATCACCAATGTGTAGCCAAACAGTTGGAACCTCATACATTAACATCAACATACCCCAACAACTCTAAAGAGTCTCCCATCTAAAGTAGGCAGCCTTACCCCTGAGATAACAAGGAGGTTGTTTCCTAATTGACCCGAGAGTAAAATGCGAACACTATCTACTACTTCACAATGTATGTTAAGCGCAGGGTAGCTGGGTAACGGAATCATTTTGATTTATTCCAAGAAACCAGATATGGAAAGATAACAGAAACATGTTTCCAGCCTTTTTGCAAACATATTGACACAATTCTACCAAACAACTAACCTCCTTAAATCCAAAAACATTTCAATAAATCATAAACTAACAAAAGCTCATTAAAGGGCAATAAATAAATAGTAATTCATAGATACCTGCCAACAACAGCAAAGGCAATATAACTCTACCAAGAAAACTTGCCATTTTTAGCTCCAATCTTGAACCAATCCCATTCAGACAACCCCAAATTACCAAATGTATACTCTTTATTATACAACAACCTTAAATCTTTAATCACAAAAAACCAAGTCCGCAATTGGTCTAGATTCTTGAACTGCGAACTGGGTTTGTCTTGTTTACAAATACCCAACAATAAAACAAAAAATATATAAGATTGGTATCAATGTGTGTACACAAGAATCAGTTGAAACTGATGCAAAACTGAAAAAGATCAATTTTTATACCAAATTTGACAAATTTAAAAATATCCAACTGTAAAATAAAAAATATAAAACATTGGTTTCAATGTGTATACACAAGAATCAGTTGAAACTGATACAAAACTGAAAAAGATCCATTTTTTGCCAAATTTGACAAAATTTAAAAATATTTAACTATAAAATGAAAATATAAAACATTGGTTTTAATGTGTGTACACAAGAATCAGTTAAAACTGATACAAAATCAAAAAAGATTGATTTTTTTGCTAAATTTACAAATACCCAACTGTAAAATAAACATATGGAACATTGGATTTAATGTGTGTACACAAGAACCAGTTAAAACTAATACAAAACTGAAAAGGATCAAATTTTTTTTGCTAAATTTGACAAAATTTTATTGATATTTGGAGATTTTTACTGATGATGTTGTGTTTTATGTCTGAAGATTTGACATCTTGTCTGATCTGACAACAATTTTGGGAAAATGGTCTTAAAAATTGTGTAATTGCTTGTTATTATTATAATCAAATGTATTTTTACAATTGGTTTAATTTGAGATTTGGGATTTAATTTTTTTTTTTTTATAATTAGTGATAGCTGAATTTCGAATCCAGATATTTTAGTTATTAACATGAGTTTTTTTCGTTAGACTATTTGATTAAATCAGATTTGGTATTTAAATTGAATAATAAGACATTGCCATTTGTCTAACAGGAGCTGATACAATGTAGGTGCTATATTACTAGGTAGTTTTTCTGCATTTTTCTACTTCATGTTTGGCTACTTAAATCAACACCCAAAAATTAATTTCATATATTGTTATATCTAATTTAAGGATTATATTTTTTTCTTCAAAACTAGTTTTGTTTTTCCTATTTATCATTGTCAAATACTAAAAAAATTGTTCATAATTAGTCTTTCTAATAAATAATTAATCAAATTCAATTTAATGTTCGTTTATAATTTTTTAGGTGAAATTTTGAAAAAAAAAGTAGTACTTTTATTGCTCATTTTAAACAAAATCTATTCTATAGTATTTGATTATCTAGTAAAAAAATATATTTTATTAAATTGCTAGAAAAGATTATTATTATTATAGTCTTCATTAATGAAAAGTAAAAACAATCATTATATATTAACTCAATAAAGTACTCTTAAAAGCAAAAACAATCATTAAGGACGAAAATGAAAAAATCAAATCAAAAGTATATTGAAATCCTAGACAATCAACTAATATAAAAAATCAAATTTTTTATTAGATGATCAGATAATATCTAATAGAGGGAGTGCATCATTGTAATCTTGTTTAAAAATTTCTTAATGTTATTTTGTTATAATTTATCTCAATGTAATTAAAAACTTATTCATTATTAAAGGTTCACCTTGCAAATCAAAAATATCAACTAAATCTCAAGATGTTTGACATAGATCTCACAAGCTTCACAGGGGTTGAGAAAATCTTGTTTCTTGCTTCCTAGAACAGGTTTATGTAAAAATGAAAGAGTACAAATTTTACTGATATAGACAATCTTGTTCCTTGTGGTTTATAAAAAGTTGCAATAACAAATAGACATCACCTCAGCAATAGAAATTGATTTAGTACAAAGGCAAGACCAGTATTGCAATTCAGTCACTCAATGGTAAGTGAGCTACCTAGAGTTTACTCTATCAAGTAGAAGTTGGTTCTGTTCAAGTATGAAGGTATAACATAAAATTCAAGAAAATGGCAGATACAACATAAGAAGCAAGGGCTAAAAAATGAAACCGAAGGGAGATAGTGATATTCTATGAAGATTTATATGACATTTCCAAACCATCAATAGTTTCTGGAGACGATGGAGCTAGGATAAACACGTCGCCATTTAATAACGTTAAAGTTACTATCGCTTCTTGCTTGATGAGCTTCGACGTTCAGCTTCTCTCTCGGCAACCAGGACATAGAACTCTGCCCCAAGCATCTCATGTATGTTGAGATTCTTAGAAGTGCTCATTTCAACTGCGTCCATTATTTTGTCGACTGTAATCATGAAACCTAAAGTAGATAACACTCTAACAGCATTTGCTGCTCTGCATATGTATTGCCGAATCTCTAATGGGGTATAATTATGTTCTTGGTTCTGATGACTAGCTAAACCACTTAGCTTGTTGTTCTGTTGCTCTGACTTGTTTGTTTGATCTTCTATCATGTCATCCTTGACTTCAACATGTTCACCCACCCAAATGAACCCATTACAGCCAAGTATCAAGTCAATTCCATACTGGTCAATGTGGTGGAAATGCTGTTTTTGCCTCTTTACCAAATATGGTGATATCGTGAGCAGTTGACCTCTCTCAAGCTGAAAATAGAGTTCAAAGAAACAAAATGTCATGAAGCAGCAAGAAGATGCTCCATTGAACATACAAAGTTAGTCAAAAGACAATAAGCTCAAATAACCTCTTAAGAAAGGCTGTTTTTTATTTTCAGTAGAGTATGACCAACTTATTCCCCGGTCACAAGTTGAATCTTGTCTGGTAAACATACACAATAAAGCATTCGATATGGGAAAAAAAAAGCATTTGCTACGACATTTGTGTTGGAAAAGAGGATGGTCTGGTACCTTGGTTATAAGGATGACGGTGCAAGATACCTTGAGCTTATTCTATTTATGTGACCATGAGGAAGACATGCATTTATATATTCTCTTATTTTCTATTCGACTATTCATTGAGTAAGAAATGATTAGAAAACCATTCTGCACAGATTAGGAATTTATAACAATATCTACTGTTGAGATAATAAAATCAAAATCTGTATGCAGACTTTATGGGGTGAAAATTTGCTTTTGTTATCTTCATTCTGGCACTCTCAATTTGTATCACATAGTGGGAGAAATGAGGCTTTTCGTTGAAAAGATGTATTTACTGAGAAAACTGATATACATATAATTGCACTTTCATTTAATAACAATGCAGCTAGGATTAATGTTTAAGTCAGACCTTCCCATACTTCTGGCTCCTTGCTTGCAGGTGTAAACAACCATCATGCTGAAAACCACGAACTTCAGCCTAAAGTTAAGGAGACATTTGATTCTTCAGTACATTTAGTAGTATCGGCCACAATATTATTATCAATCAAATTGTCAAATAAACTTGGTAGAGCTTAAAGATTAAAACTCAAGCAATTTTTATGGGCACAGAAAATTCAAAAAGTTATGTTCCTCCACTTAGTGAGTGGTAATGGACATTTGGTAGGAAAACCTATGTGGCAAAGTAGACCATGTAGGGAAATTCAGAAACTCACACATATGACATCATACTCTTCAAATATAGTACGCATATTGAGTTCATCAACTGCAGTCCTTCGCCTCTAGAGAAATGGAAAATAAAACAATCAATCAGTAAGTGGCAAATGAATAAATTGACTCAGCAGTTTCATTCTACATTAGGGAATAGCAGGAACCATATTGAAATGAGAATTATGTTTTTTTACTCTTCCCATCTTGCTTACATTTGGTTTCTAATTTGCTATATGTATGTCTCGGAGAAGTTTTTTAAAACCTTAATTCATTTATGTCTAGGAGAAGTTTGTTGAAAATGTTAATTCATTTCTATCAATAAAATAATCAGCTGTATTGAAAGTGACTGATACAAAAAGGACATGTGCAACAACTCAATTGGATCAAACTGATTGTTTTTTTCAGTTATATGGCAATCGACAAAGTTCAATTAAGCCTGTAGCATACTATCACAGCAAAAAGCACACTTGGGAAGATCGCCTATATGTTAAATTACTGCAGCTGACAGGAAAGACCGGAGAATTAATTATTTTCCCTCCCAGGATGATTGATGCGTACTCAGGAAGCTTAAGTATAAATGGTACCTGGATTCCATCTGGCAAGTTCATAGAAGAAAGCATCAACACTGCATCTTGACTAAAATTGATCTCCAATCTCCAGCGCTTTGGAGCTACCTAATCACAAAAAATGGTACAGTATGCTTAATTCAATCAAATTTCACTTTACTTTCATATGTACAACTAAGCAATACCCGTAATCTAGTCACATAATGAGATTTCATAAATCATGAAGATGACATTGATTGCGTATTTGCGTTTAATAATAAACCATACCAGTAATCAAGTCACATAATGGGATTTTATAAATCATGACAATGACGTTGATTGCATTCAACACTAATGAAGACAAATGAAGAAATGAAAGGTAAAAAACGGAACAAGAAATGCAACAATTAACAGAGGATGCAAGCAAAACCATTAGAAAATTTGATAGCATGTCTTGCAACAATCCTAGATAGCTATTAACAAAAACAGATACTAATATTTAGGATTGGCAAGTGAATTACCTCTATTACACGGCCTACTATTATATCACCAATTTCGGGCTTGTACCTGAAAATAAAATATTGTATAGCTTGCTCAACACATTTTCAATTATAATCAAAAGAACTAAATAAAAACAAAGACCCCTTTGCCAAAGCACCAACCTTGCTCTGAAAGGACGAACATAAACAAGCTTATTAACACGTTCCACCACTCCACAAAGCGTAGCCACCACTTCTCCTTCGAGCTCCATCGTTCCATGCCCCCTTTTCATTTCAAACAAAAGCAATTACACAATTTCAAGAAATTCGTAAAACATTAAGGAAGATACCCAAAACAATAAATGTACTACCTCCATCCCAAAACATTGTCAAAATTAACAAACTTTGCATCATTAATTTAACATCCGTGCACCTTTGATTTGAATAAAAATTGTTATGCTAACATTAAACTACATTAAAAATACTATCTTTATATATATTTTCCATCAAATATCATACAAAATATTCTATCTTTTTATATACTCTCTTGGCATGTTATTGAATGGTCAAAAGTCAAAACTGACAAACCTTTTCACCTTAATTTACATGATTTTGGTATGCATCAAAATAATCATGTTAATTGTAAATTACATTAGAAATACAATATTTAACATATACAAAACACTTAATTTCAAAATCCACCCATACAAAATCCAAAACTGGACAATCTTTTTCGAAAATAAAGCAACAATATATTGGACATATAAAAAAATACTTGAGCACAAAATTATAAAATCAACAACAAAACTCAAAACTGGACAATCTTTTTGGGACAAATGAAGCAACAAATATATTGAACAAATAAAAAAAACATACTTGAGCTCAAATTATAAAATCCCTATCAAAATTCAAAACTGGACAATCTTTTTGGGACGAATAAAGCAATAAACATATTGTGCAGATAAAAAAAAACAATTGAGCTCAAAATTATAAATTACAAAACTCAAAACTGGACAATCTTTTTGGGACAAATGAAGCAATAAATATATTAAATACTTGACCTCAAATTATAAAATCCCCATCAAAACTCAAAACTGGACAATCTTTTTGGGACAAGTGAACAAATAAAAAAACATACTTGAGCTCAAATAATGAAAACCCCATCAAAATTCAAAACTGGACAATCTTTTTGGGACAAATACAAATAACTATATTGAACAAATAAAAAAACATACTTTAGGACACCATCTTCATGGTTAACTGGTATTGTATCAGAAACAGTAACAGTTGCATTGGAATTCAGCTTAGAAGAAAAATATTCCAATTGTTCCAAAGCTTTATCCAATCTCAATTTCTGGGTTTTATTGAATGATAATTGTATGCCTCTCATTTTATTGAAATTACCAAATTAATTAATTTTGATAAATTGGGTTATAGATAAATAATTTGTATATCTTCTTCTTGGCTCAAAACCCTAAACCTAGACTCTTAAACCCTAATTGGAGGCAAAATTATATCCACCACAAAACAGTAATTAGTTGGTGAAATTACGTTTTTGTCCTTTTCAAATGAGCGAGCTATTGGCTCGTTACTTAGTTGATAGACGAGTATCAGATTTCGATGTCTGCAAGGATTCCTAAGTAGCTAGCAAGTCACTCCTTATAAACGAGCTCGTTGTGGATTACCCGATAGGGTTATTATGGTAATTTTGTCTCCCTCATTTTAATATTTTTTGATCTATGTAAGTATATAACAACTCAACTAATTATAAGAGGGTTTTATTTGGATTAATTCAAATAATTAAATAAAGACCAATAGCACAATTACATTGAAAGTACTAAAAGAATCTTCATACGAATTCTTTGAAATATATGGTAATCGAATTGATTCTTTGTACATCTCAGAAGCCTAATTACATATATGTGACATATGCTATATTAGTCAATTTAAATATAAGCTTAAATGACATTTGCTTGTTGCCTATAACGAAGTTTCGGTTAATAAATCTCGCGATGTATTAAATTTTACGATAGACACATTCTTATCGGGACAAGCATACCTCTTTTTATATTGTGGCGTCCTGCTCCCACAATTGTGGACCCCACGTGATTGAGAGTGGTTGGACTCTATTACATGGTAATTTGACTATTACATAGTGATAATATTCACTCAGATAATATGTCGAATCATGTAAGCATCACAAATTCATGACATAACACAATTCCATATTTAATTGTAAAGTTTTTACTAAAGTTATTTGCGCCTATTCTAATACGCTTTGTGCTAGTTGACATGGGCTTCATCCCAAATTCTCCACTAAAACCGAACACGTGAAAATATTATGATAATGTGGCATTAAAAATATTATTTTCGAAATTTACGCTGACATTAAAATAATAATAAATCGGAGGAAAACCGAATAAAAATTTAGCTTTTTTTCTGATAAACGAAATTCAAAATCGACGCCTCAGAAAAAAGGATAGTATTAGGGTATGTTTATTCTTGAAAAACAAGAAATAAACCGGCAGAAGAAAAGTCAAAGGCGGTGCTTGTATTGTTGCCCTGATCTCCAAACAAATTAATAATATTATTTTAATATATTATTCAAATTCACCAATCAGAAAAAAATCCGTTAACATATAAATATGCCTACCTCAACCAATTCAAATCACAACCTATACATTCCTGAATACAACAAAAAGTTCATAGTATAAGAACAACTTAGAAGATATTTTTTCATAAAAACCTCTTAAAGACAGGACAAGAGCCGGGACACGGTAACTGATCATTTAGATCTCATAAATTAAATAAACTATACGATTAAGTTTCAAAGCCCCTATAGTAAATCATAAAGTGGATATGCGCTACATACCTTGTCTAGTCAAGGTCGGAAACACGCAGAAACCGCTAACGCATCCTCTCGATACAAACATATCCTCTTGACAAGACAACACCAAGCTCCGAGATGTGTTCGAGCAAGACTAACTCGGGCCGCCAGATGTAGATCAAGCTTCAAGGCCCTCTTGCTAGACATAACAAACTCTAACGACTAAAATCTATGACCAAGATCAAGTCCAAACAAATATACCTGCATATCGCTATGATTCCCCCGGCTCTGACCATATCCAAGCTCAAGCATCAGTTCAAAGACTCAAGTTCATCCGGGCCTGTAGACCACATATATTCAAACTACTATCCGCCTCACATCCAAATTTGGCGCACAAATCCTATCCAACTTAAGTTAACATACAACGGTTCATGACAAACTAAATTCAAATTTCGTGATCATATTAACGTCTGTATTAACAAATCCAAGATCATTACAATTGTGTATTAACCACGGTTTAAATTTTATTTAGATCATTTTCAAATAATACAAATTATGAAAATATTTTATTTAAAAGTGGAATTTTTCATTAAAAATTTATTTCAAGCATTTCAAATTATGTAACATTGATTCAAACGTGTCTTCTTTTACTTTAATTTAGTTAATGAGGTTGAACATTATTATATTTTTAATAATATCTATGGTTATACAAATATCTTTTAGTACATATAACTTATCTTGAAATTTTTAAAATTTTACATCTTTTATTAAATATTTTTATAATGTTTCAGAAACGTTTCTTATTTTTATCATTTTGAAACTATATTCAAAAACAAAACTTTGAACCATTTAAAGAGAATGGTATTAGTTAGTTATTTAACTTTACCAAATTTTCTTCCATTTATTGCCTTTTAAACTATAGATTTCAATTTTAAATTTGAATTAATTTGACGGTAAGTTTCACAATTATTTATTTTTAACCATAAAATATTTTCCCATCTAATGTAAATTTGGGTAATTATCCACATTTTCATTTGAACGTGCAAAAAAGAACCCACCTCCAAGAGCTAAAACCAACACATTCTTGATTCTCCCATTATCTATCCCATCATCATCCCATCTTTTTTTTTTAGTTTTGCATTCTTTTCTATTCATTCTCACACAATAATTAAAGAAGCTAAAGCAATGTGGCTTGTGAGCTCTCTTCTTATAGAGTTTGATAGGGGTGTGCACAAAATTTGAAACCGAATCGAACTGATCGAAAATAACGTAATTTTCGGAATCGAACTCCATTTGAAGCTCTACTGTTGGTAACCGAACAAATATAGGTTCGTTCTTTGAAATAACCTAACCGAACCGATGGTTAAATTTTCTCTAGATTTTTCAGTTTTCATTTATTTTGTTTCGCATCTCGCAGATTAGATGCCAGACATTTTACAGGTGGGATTTAGATTTGGGCTTTGTCTATTATCGACATAATATAATATGAAAGATGTAAATCTTTCTAAAAGCTAATAATATAGGGAATATATGTAAAAAAGAATGATATCGCGGTATCGACACGCTAGATGTATCGGATAATTAATCTTAAAAAAAGCTTTAATAAATTACACTGATTAAATCTGGGCTTTATAACTTAATTTTGAGCCAGGATAATGTTTCAAAAATTGGCTCAAACCGAAAACAACCAAAAACCGGCGCGGAATTGTAAATCGGTCGTAATCAACCGACAAGCTCAATTTTGAAAACCCGCGAAAATAGTGCTCTGGCTTAATTATACCGAAACCAAATCGAATCAACTGCGGCACATTCCGTAGCTTAAGAGATGTAGAATGGATAAAGCAAAACAGATGATGGGGCTTATTACATGATTCGTTGGTAACACATATGGTTGGCCAGTAGGGTCTAATGTTTATTTTGTGATTTTATGTTTATCTTTCATTTTCATTTTAATTATTATATTTGATAATATGTGATAGTAGTGTATAAGTATACAAGTAGTTTTGGATAGCTTGATTACATTCCTCACAATCCCTCCAACCTCTCTCCTTGTTGAATTCCATTGATCAATCCATGATTTCCAACCTCTGCCTCCTAAATCTTCTCTCTTAACCGTGTTACAATGACTACTTCCCATATTCTCACAAAATTTAGAGAACAGGATGGCCACCCCCATCCGGAGCATTTCATGGATTTCACTCCTTGGCCTCCTGTCTCTCTTCATCACCTTTCATCAAACAACTAACAACAACTCTGTATTCGCCCTCGCTACCACCAGCACACGAATCTCTGTGACGAGTCCTATTTCGAATAATGCACCTATTTTTCGCGAAGCTCCTGCATTCCGCAATGGAGACACGTGTGGTGGCTCGATTGCGGGAAATACCATCCCTCCTGAAAGGATAATCCATGTTGCAATGACCCTGGATTCAAATTATCTAAGAGGAACCATGGCTGCCGTTTTCTCTATCTTGCAACATTCAACATGTCCTGAAAATGTTGCATTTCATTTTCTTTGGATTAGACATGAACCTGAAGTCTTCTCAATCATTAACTCAACTTTTCCCTACCTCAATTTCAAAGTGTATCGTTTTGATGCAACAAGGGTACGAAGACTAATATCGAAATCAATTCGTCAAGCTTTGGACCAACCTTTGAATTATGCAAGAACATATTTAGCATATATAATACCATATCATGTAAAAAAAGTTATTTATCTTGATTCTGACCTTGTCATGGTTGATGATATTGAAAAATTATGGGGGGTGGATTTGGAAGGTAAAGTGGTCGCTGCACCCGAATATTGCCATGCAAATTTCACCACTTATTTTACAACATCTTTTTGGGCAGATAAAGAATTAAATAAAACTTTTGAAGGTAGAAAGCCTTGTTACTTCAACACAGGTGTAATGGTTGTGGATGTTGATAAATGGAGACAAGGTGATTATACACAAAGGGTTGAAGATTGGATGATTATTCAAAAGAAAAAGAGAATTTATCAGTTAGGTTCTTTACCACCATTCTTGCTTGTTCTTGCTGGAAATATAAAGGCAATTAATCATAGATGGAACCAACATGGTTTAGGGGGTGATAATATTCAAGGTAAATGCAGAAGTTTGCACCCAGGACCAATTAGTTTGATCCATTGGAGTGGAAAGGGGAAACCATGGTTGAGATTGGATTCAAGAAAACCTTGTTCAGTTGATCATCTTTGGGCTCCTTATGATCTTTATCGTTCAAGTAGACAATATTTCGAAGAGTGATTTGATGATGATTTGTTGGCTTCAAACTCTTGGACATGGTATGGCGAACATATAAAATGTGGTCAAATAATATACATATCAAGAAATCGAACCAACTAAAAATATATGTATCTTGAAAATATATTAGATACTTTTCTAGTGATGAGTTATTGTATCCTTATATGTGTGAAAAACGGAATCAATAAAATACATTCTTATGCATTTTATTATTTTCAAATATTTTTAGTGGTGATATGAACTTGAACAGACGATTAATAATCAGTATACTTACAATTTGAAGAAGATTAGTTTGTGCATATTCATGTGATCATGTTATTTTTTCTATTATTATTTGAAAAATAGGTGTTTTTTCTGATCTTCTTAAAAAAATTCTATATACTATACTTATGTGTATATATGTAATTTTGTTACCTATATACAATGTACTATTTCCATATATGGAATAATCCTACCTAAAATAATTCTATATACTATACTTATGTGTATATATGTAATTTTGTTAGTTATATACAATGTAATATTTCCATATATGGAATAATCCTACCTAAAAAAAGGTTGCAATGGAGTTAAATGGACACTAGAGTAAAACAAAGTAAATCGAATTAGAATATGAATTATTATGTGAAGAAATCAAATTTGTTAAACGGTTTTTTTATCTTGAGCATGAAGGACACATGATAATAGTGATATATGCATACATTAAGCATTTAATCCACCTAAACTTTGAAATTGACAAGAAAAGATGAAATAATGTTGAGTTTTATGAGCTAAGTTATCTTTAGTAGGAATTTTGTTAAGCAAAATTTTCTAGAAAATATAATTTTCATAAATTTTTGGCAAGTAAGGCAAGATTAAATTGGTGTAGATATATATTTAAATCTAGTGCCCGACCCTTGCTTTCTAGCCTAAAAACTCCTAGTTAATCGAATTGATAGTTTTCGTCTGAGCTCCACTCCAAACAAATTGTCTAGATTTCATCTATATTATTGAGTATTGAGAATGGTGATGAGAATAAGTCCAATGTAGAAAGTGCTAGTAAGAAGGATGATGAGGAGGTATAGAGGAGTAATCGCCTACTAATTTATTAAATTATAGACATCCAATGTGCAGGTATAAGTCTAATGTGTTATGTGTAGAACCAATTGTGTCATGAAAGTAAATAGACTCAAACAACAATACAACATGTGAACCTATATTATTATTCTGCATGGAGATTGCCAATGGTGGAATGTAACGAGGGGAGATATAGAGAATTAGTCGTCCTCTTAATTTTTTCTTTTTTAAGTAAACTTTCATTTATTTCAACAAACAACAAACTAATACAAAGTTGCTAACCCCTATCAAAAATCTCCTATGCAAAATCTCAATCAAGACACAAGCTCAAATTAAGCTTTGTTCTAGGTATGTTTCTCCAAGAAAAATCTCCCTAATTTTTTGAAATTATAGACGTCAACTGTTCAAAAATATTGTACACTTTTTTCATAAATTATATGGCTTGCGCAACTGCCCCCCCAATATTTTTTTTTTAGTTTTCTTAACTTCATAAAATTCTTGTCACCCCTACAAAAAGTTTTGATTCCGCAAGTAGAGAATGTCCTGATGCAGATCGAGTCCAGAAATGTAAGATATTTATTAGTCATTACTGGAAATGAGTCGGATCGGGTATTGGAGTACTCACCCAACTCGATAAGATAACGAATCGGGTCAGTACCGGACTCGTTAAGATAACTAGGTGAACTTTGTACCCCTACTCGATTTGTTAAGATAAGGAGTCAGATCGACTATTTGGGCTAGACTTGAGTCATAGACTTGTTATGTATGATTGACAATTTGTTAATGGACCAGGTAATTATCGAATGAGTCGGGTATTTTAAACAAGCACACCTTTAGGCCGTTCCCTTCTCGTTAACTTTATTATGTGATGTCATCACTCACACCTTCAGCTTGTATCATAAACTTGTTTACAAGAAAAGAGAATCAAATCACTATTCTAGATGCAGATATAAATTAATCTATAGAGATCTCCTCACTTATAGAGGAGTGCCTCATTACGCCATCACTATATTACCTTATTATAATACTCTCTCTAACTAATTTTAATTATCATTTGACTTTTTTAAATTGAACTTTGACCTTCAATTATTAATTATTTCTTATTGTAAAAAATATAAAATTTATACAATTGAATCCGTCTTTTAAAATACTTTCATAATATTAATTTTTAAAATTTTTTTAGTAATATAATTAATGAATAATTAGCATCAAAGATTTATCTCGATATATGGTGAAGGTCAATTAAAATAGACGTGAGGAGGCTTTCTATCGATGGAAAAAAATATATTTCTAAAATTTTAAAAATGACTCCAATATCAATTGAATAATTAATAAGTCCTAAATTTTTGCCTAAAAATTCTATAACAATTCAAACATAGTTCTACTCTCTTATAATATGTATTATAATAAAAAAATTGAAATAAAATATCCAAATTTATTACTCCTCCATATTAAACGATTGTCATCCTTGATTTAAGGTTTCAAATTGATAAAATTTTACCTTCATCCATAAACATAATTTATATTTGAATAAAATTTAATATCAATATTAAAATATATTGAAAATATTATTATTTGATAATTTTCACCAAATATTATACAATAGAAATAAATATATTTGAATTAAATGCTTAGTCCGCGGAAAAACCTAAAATTCAAACTCGACAATCTATCAAGATTTAGGGAGTATTAGATATGTAACTTGATACTTTTTTATTTCAATTGTTGAAATGTAATACAAAATATCACATAATAATTTAGATATATATTCTCATTATAATTTTTGGGTTAGAAAATTATTTTTCAATTTATAATTGAATAATTATCATACAAAAAAATTTAGTATGCGTAGACCAATCTATCAGATTAAAACGAAATTTTACTTATCGATATCATAAAATAAAAATAAAAATTAAAGGTAGTATTATATCAAACACTTTTATTTGTCAGTAAAGATGTTGAGTATTTTTATATAATTGGACGAAGATGTTGGATAATGGAGATATGCGATAATTAGCATAAATATCAAAAGCCGGGTGTAACGAATCCCATAAGGTTGCTGCTGGCCGGGCGAATCGGCCGGTCGACGCAACAAAACCGATCCGAAATAGAACCGGATCCGGTCCGGATCCAAATGTTGATCCGGGATCCGAAACGGATCCGACCGTAATCAAACGGGATCCGGCGAATCCAAAACCGATCCGACCGCTATTTTTTTGTATTTTCGAATTTTTTTGTATTAGGTTTAACTATTTTTTAGTATTTTCGAATTGTTAAATATGTTTTAATTAGTTTATTTTTGATTTTTTGTATTAGGTTTAATTATTTTTTCCCCATTTCGAATTGTTAAATATGTTTTAATTAGTGTATTTTTTGTTTTTTTTGTATTTTCGCTTCGGTCACGAATTACGGCTCGATAATGAAGTTTCGATTGATAATACCGACCGGATCGTTTTGGATAAATCGGGTAACCGGATCTGCTCGACCGGTTCCGCCCGAATTTTTGGCCCAAATTGATACCCGTCCGTTCGATGGACCGAAACTGCACCGGTTCGGGTTCCCGGATCGGCCGAAACCGGCCCGTAAATATCACTACTTTTGCACATATATTATAAGAAAGTAGATAACTAAAACTATGTTTGAATTGCTATAGAATTTTCTTACCAAAAAATTTAGGATTTATTAATTACAACTGTTATAGAAGTCTTTTAAACTTTAAACGATTTTCTCCATCAATAAAATATTACGATAAGGTGAATATAAGAATTAAGAATGCGAAAAGAAGTTAAAACACAACTCACGCTTTATGTTAGGAGTGATAAATTCATCTTATGTTATTTTTATTTATCAGTTAAAAATATCACTTCTCAATTGATTAATAGTATAAATTATTCATAGTTCTACTATTCGATTTTATTTTATGTATTCATTTTAAGATATTTTAATTGATGATTGACTCAATAATATTTGCACAAAACTAAATAATATGAAGACTTTTTTACGAAATTCTCTCAATTTTAGCCACGCAAAACAGTCAAAGAGGCCACACATTAGATGTCCTTGTTCGAATGTGAAATACCTGGAATCACTATATTGAAAAATCAATAGAATAAAGATGACATGCCTCTTTTAAAAACTATATCTTATGCAATATTTTTTTAATAAGAAGTTAAACCTCAATAATATATATGTGATTAATATTACTTGATATGAAAACTTTTAAAATTTTGATATAAATAACAACTTTAATATAAAATATCACAAAGGCTCCATTCAAATGTAAGCATTTATGATACCGATTCAGATATCGGTCGTTCATCAATAAAGTGAATTATATACCTATAATATACATATTCATGCATGTATTTTTTAGACCATAATATCGATGCATTATATTTCATATAGAGTGAAACTAATATAAGTATTATTATGACAATATACTCTTATTTAGTTTACTAATTACTAATCAATATTAAATAGTGAAAATTGAATTTTTTTAATTTCTTTTCATATATTGAATTCAACTCTAATTAATTATTGCATCTATAGTTTATAGATAAAGATATTTATTTAAATATAAAACTAACAAGTTATATATATATTATAATAAAAATTAAATTTCCGAAATAAAATATCCAAATCTATTACTCCACCATGTTAAATGATTACATGCCGATTTAAGTGATCTAAACACAAAAATTTACTTACTGGAGCAAACATAATTTGATTTGAATAAAATTTAATGTCAATATAGAAAGTACATTAAATATTATTATTTGATATTGTTTCACCAAATATTATATAATAGAAATAAAAATATTTAAATTTAAAATTTAATTTGTAAAAAATCCAAATTCAAACTTTGAGAATCTATTGGGGAGCTTATATATGAGATATGTAACTCTGGACATTTTTTAGGGTTGATTTGGATATCACTAACGCTTCAAAAAAAACCATCGATCACTCACCTCAAACCCCTTCATGCTTCATCACTCATGTTATTAAATCGCTCCACTTTCGAGGCTATTTCAGTCACTAATATTTAAATATTCTTAATGACCCAAAATACTTCTCTTATAACATTTGACATCTTTTTTTTCTCCTTAATTAAATTTTTGCCTCAATTTAATTATGTTAGTTCTTTATAATATACTTCAAGCCCGCTTTTTTTTTAGTTGTCATTTTAGCACTTTGTACATAGATTGGCTGAAAGTTAAAAATACTAAAAAGTCAGACAAATGTGAGAATGACAATCTATTCAAACAATATCATCGGGTTTCATGTTTATTTCAAAAAAATAATCAAAAAATATATTAAAAAATATAAAAATATATTTATTACGCTAAACAACCACTATAAAAAAAACCGTAAAATATGCTAAAAAACAACTATTAAAAATCAGAGGAAGTAGTATAATATGTAATAACTTGTCAATCTAAACAAGTTAATCTATTCCACAGCAAGAAAACGAGCTACAGACTGTTAACTAGAAACTCACATCTGCTAATTCTCATTCTAAACAATGCACCACTAAAGATGAACAACAATAACAAGATCAATAAATTTTACATGAAGTTACATATGAACTAATTCAACAATAGCAAGATCAATAGACAACTGCATCCTTTGAACCTCCAAATCCTTAGTAAATTGCATCCTCTGTTTCTCCAACTCCACCATCTGCCTCTGCTTCATCTCCTCCACCCTCTCATATACCTCCCCAAACCTCTTCTTTGATAAAAGAATTAGGGAGAGATAAAATTGAGGCAAAAATATAATCAGGTGACTTGCAGAGTGCTGTTGAGTTGTTTCTTGATATGGTTTCGAATGGATTTGTGCCGGATAGGTTTACATACAGTAGTGTCTTGTCAGCTTGTTCAGAGTTGGAGGAATTGTTATTAGGACAGCTTCATAGCATGGTTGTTAAGTCGGGGTTGTCGTTGGATGTCTGTATTGGTTTTGTTGGGGGGTTGGGGGCAGGGTCGTGAAGGAAGGTCGTAGTGATGAGTTGAGGCAATAATAATATAGGGAATGATAAATTTGGGCAATATTATAACTAAGGAGAGAAAGGGGTGTAAAATATTATAAAATAAGTGTCTTGGGTCATTAATAATACCTAAATACTGAAATGACTAAATTATTCCGTTATTTTGACGCCAGTATCAACGACGGCGAAGATCATTTGTTTGGTCAAAAAATGAGTATTTTAAATAAGGAAGCTCGATCAAATCTGATTTTTTGAAACCGTTATTGACGCCCAAAAACATCTTTTTTTATTTCAATTGTCAGAATGTAATACAAAAATATTACATAATAATTTAGATATACATTCTTTAATAGTAATTTTTAGATTAGAAAAATTATTTTTCAATTTATAAATAAATAATTATCATACAAAAAATTTTAGTAATGGTAGACTAATTATCGCATTAAATGGAATTTACTTATTGTTATGATAAAATTAAAAAAATTGAAATGCATTATTATTATATCAAACACTTTTATCTGTTGGTAAAGATGTTAAATATTTTATATATAATTGGACGAAGATGTAGATAATGAACATATGGTAATTAACATATGTATGAAAGTGGTGAAACTATTGCACATATTATAAGAGAAATTAGATAATTCCAATTATGTTTGAATTGTTATAGAATTTTTAGGCAAAAAATTAGGACTTATTAATTATTAATTGTTATAGGAGTCCGTTTTAAAATTTTAGAAACATATTTTTTCACCAATAGAAAATATTATAATAAGGGTAATATAGTAATTAGTAATGTAAAAAAAGAACAAACACAACTCACACTTTTATAAAGAACAAATATATACTCCCTCCATCCTACAAAATTATTCATTTTACTATACCTCTCAACTTCGATCGTAGTCATTTTGTTTGTATTGTATAATAATTGATGAAAATTATATCAACAATTTAAAAATACATTTCAAACTCTTTTTCCATCATATATTGTTTTGTAAAATATTATACAATACAAACAAATATATTTAAGGTCAAAGTTTGCAAATTACAATTATAAAAAAGTTTCTACACCATGAAATTATAAGATATAATTAAATAATGAGTTAATAAGGTTAAATACCAAACTTGATTTTACTATATGGTCTTGATTAATCTCATGAAAAATGCTCTCCTTTCCCACAACCCTATGAATGCATGGGAAATTCGAAATAACAAAAAATAAAAATATTCACGTAATAAAGTACTAGTTCTACTAAAATGATCAATATATAAATATTTAAAATGATACAAAATTCAACAATCTGAAAAGATCTAAACAGAACTAAGCACACTTTCATTAAAGCTGCCTTTACTTTTAGCAAAGGAAATGATATATCAGGCAAGATGAAGACCTAAGAACTGGAAAGAAAAAGCAAGCTCAAGTAACTCAACACCAAAGCCTCATTGTACAGTTAAAAATTGGAGGATTCTACTCAAGTCCTGTCTTTACGACACCCCTTTCTCGTCAAGGTTGAGGCTTGGATCAGTCTCAACTGGAGATGGAAGAGCAAGATATCGACCCTTTTGTGCACGTGGTGGAAGATGCCTAGGTGGTTTTCTAGGGCCACCATTAAACGGTAGGAACACTCCAGTGCCACCACGCGGAACTCTTCTCGGGGTCATAAGAACAGGACTTGCTGGCGCTAACATGACCATTGGAGACTGAAGGACACCCCATTTAGGAATTATGTCCATCGCCTTGCAGCTACTGAGTGCCCCGTTTGGGAGTATATTTGGAGTCGGTACACCAGGTTGCCATAATGTCATAGCTCTAGTTAAAGATGGTACTTCTGATGCACCATTTTCGTTGTCCATTCGGACTCTGAAGAATGTTATACTCACCCTCTTGTTGGGAGAGGCTGTCATCACATGCCTTGCAGTCTCGGCACTCTTTCCTCTCATGAATATAAGTGATCTGCCAATTGAACCAACTTTATTAGTTTGAGGAACAATGCCAACTTATAGTTTTCAGTAATAAATGGGCTATGTCAATGAATGTACATGAAGGAACCGGAAGTGAAAGCTATGACTAATGTATGGATTTGGGAATTGACTTGAAATTCAGTGCCATTAATTGATAAAATTTCAAATCTTTCATCGAAAACAACTTTGATGGATTTCAGTTAAACTAGATAAATTCATCAATTTATAAACAATCTAGAAGGACGAAAGAATTGCTCACCCTTCTTGTAGTGGGAGAATTAAAGGTCCTCTGTAATTCCCCTGGCTATCAGATACAAGAGTTCGACCAAAGGCCATAGTCGCTTCTGAGAGAATTAGAGTAAAAATGGGTTGTTCCAGATGAGGAGGTTTTGCAAAAGGTTGTGAATACTCTCCCTGCATAAGCAACATAAATGAAATCGAATCCAATTTAGCTTGCAATACAGAACATAGCAATGGCTAGTGGCCAAGCCATTTAACCACAGCATAGACTCATTAGGAAAATGATACTAGTATGGATTATAGGATACCTCATCGTAGAAGTTGATAATGCAACCATTTGGTTTCCTGTTTTCTGAAATTAAATGCCACTGGATCAAATGTTCTACAAAATCCTGCAGAAGAGCTGGGATCGGCTCGATGTGGCCTGGAAAAACAAAATGTTAAGAATAGTGAACATTTAACAACAGTTAAAAGAATGTGAAGTAAAAAACCTTTCCCCTTACTCTTTTGGCATTCACTAGTTTCTTCCTCTTCTATATGCCCAAAAATTGGAATGCCAAGCTGAATCAGTTCCCTCTTATTTCCTTTCAATTGCTGGTTGTACAAAACGAATGTTTCACCTGAATTCGAAATTCAATATCGGAATATTAATGATTATTAACTACAGATATGGAACAAACCAGGGATGGAAACTTAACTGTTAATGCTTGTGATACTATAACAGTAATGTGCAAATTGTTTCGAACTATTTATTTCTGCAATATGAATTCCCTATATATCTCTATTCATAATAAGCAGCCATAATTCCGTAAACAATCAAAGAAATATAATATACCACCGAACCTGTTCACCAAATACTACAGAAGGTGCCATTTCTATCTCAAACTGCTGGATCAAACAGAAACAACAACAACTTTAGAAATATCACGAATCATAGGATCCACCTGGGAGTTCACCATTTTGGCCAGCAACTCTGAGCTCATTCACAAAGTTCTTAAGCTTAGAAAGCTCAGAATCTGTGAGTACATTCTCATACAACTTTAGGCCCCTCACAACATTCACCTATCATTCATATTTTAGTTTCCATCAGATGCCTGTTACAACATTGCACTCGAAATGATCTAAAGATATTTCGCTAAAGCTGAAAGGCAAGGAGTGATCAGTCAAAAAAAGATCATACCATGTGCCCTCTTACGTGCTCCTTAGCTGTGAATCCTTTTGTCATCTTGATTTGGCTGATGCGGCCTTCACAGTTGGCATGATCAGAGCATAGGACAACATTTTCAAGTGAGGCCTGCACTTCTTGAGAACCTGAATAACAAAGAAACGATATTCTTGATAATTAACATAAGAAACCAGATGTCAAGAATTGCATGATGAATAGAAGAATATAAAATAATGGGCCCAAGAAGACTCAACTTCATAGATAGCAACCATAAATAAATAAATATTAGCTATGATTATTACTTTTTCTAATTTTATGCCATGAAGCACTTCCTAAAATTTGTGAATAAAATGTTTCACAATAGTTCGCGTTGGTTAACATCTTGTATCTATAAATTCTTCTTCGAACAAGAGTTTCTCCTGTTCTTCACACAGTTCACTTGAGCAAATGAATTTCACCATTTTTTAATGAAGCTAGGTTGTGTTTGTAAACTTAAGGACGTCGAAGTCAAGTTGTAAAATGTAGTCTGCCTTCACCCTCGTTACAAACATGTACTAACCAGCCCGGGCGTAGTTGGTAAGAGAGTCTTAATCTTGGCCAGCGGTGTGGGGGTGTCAGTCGCGCCAGTGGCAGGATACCCAAATGTGAAATGGTTTTAAGCATGACTCTCGCCACCTACTCGGTTGAAGGGCCCGTCATGGTTTGCCATCATAAGTGAAATCTCGGGGCCAGAACCTCAAAGGGATCTACAATGCTGACGTTTTCATACTTTTTACAAACATGTACTAACCGATTGATTTGCTTTATTGCCTATAACCTTTTCTATTTAGCTTTGAAGTTATACAAGATTATTCATGGAAGCTTGTGATTAGTATACTACTCAGCTATTTACCCGAAAGGCCGAAATACTACTTTGTCATCACAGAAATCAGAAACAGGTTTGCCATCTATACACACAAAAAAATCTTTCATTTGTTCTTCCACTTCTCATATGATAGATACAAGAGAGACATCCATATTCTCATTATGAGAATTTGATATCTAGAATTCATACCACTTCAAAGTTAGTGGTCTTATCCTTTACTTTTTCCAAGCACTATTATCTGTTTACAGTACCAAATATAGTACCAGATTCTTTCCAGAGACCAGCTTCTTCTGCAGAGCCACTTTTCACTTTCCAATAGCAGATTAGTAACTCAAAGGTGACTAAAAGAATTCCCTCCTTTCAATCTTATTTTAGTTTATTAGGTTATGAATTCAGCTGGCTTTTGTATGGGGAGTGGTAACTCTCAAAGGAGTGAGCTAAAAGAATTCCCTCACCAATCTTATTTTAGTTTATTAGGTTATGAATTATTGCACATCATTTGCTCTCTCATTTCATAACGACTAGTAAAAAGGGACGTGCGTGGTAGTTTTATTATGTGTTCGTTGTTATAATTATAAAATGTAACATAAAATTGATAGTTTATTCTGGCATTGATTTCGTGTATAATTATAGAAGTAAATATAAAATTGTAGTAGAAAAATGAAATTATCAAATAAATATAATTTTATAAATTTTAAAAATTATCGATTTCATAAATAAAAGATGCTCAGTAAAAAGAATATTAAGCAAGCCAATATTAAATCCTTTGGTATCTTCTCTAACAGATTTTATTTCATAAATTTAAAACTACCGTCACTGTTAGTTGATACGTATAGAAAAAATTTCTTGTTCGCTTTTTACTTGATTATTTATTTTTCAATCTGGCATTTACGTTGAGCTTTTAAAATTGCTGCGTTATTGGTTTGTCTCGTAATATTAACTTTTACTTGTCATTTGGTTTATAATTTTACTATATAACTTTGAAAATAGTAAAATTAATTATCTTATTAATAAACCCTTTTAAGGTATATGATGGTAAATAAGGATGGAGGTATTATCGTAGTTAAAGAAAATGTGGAATCATATCGTTGTTCTATTTCATCGAGTGTAGTGAACTTCGCTCAAAAGATAAATCACGAGTTTAAAGTTTTCATAATAATTTTATATTTGTCAATATTAGTGTTCTCGATTATGTCTTCAAATGTGAATTAACTTTAGTTTGTCTGACGTATATACGGTATTTTGAATGTATTAGTATTTTCAATTTAATTTATCTTGTTATATTTCGCTTCTCATATTTAATAAATATGGGTAAAACAAAGAAACAATGTAAGCTAATGTGATATCTAGTGAAAATTCAATAATGTAAAACTTGTAATATATATCTAAATTATATGTATATTACAAACTGAGTATCCATGCCATTATTTGAAATACAAAATTTAAAACAAAAAGATTTTCTCAAATTATATAGCATAATATATAATATAGAAACTTTATATGTAATAGTGTGGTGATATTACGTTTGTATTTGATTTTTAAAAAAAAATGAACAAACTTTATCTCTAGTTTAAAATAATCGCATGGTTTGAAAGCAATGACAATAATAAGCTAATAAGATGATCGAAAAGATTATGCATATGTTTACGTATTCTCATAAAAGAAATTATAGTTGCCATAATTATTGTACTTAATATGGTACAACCTCATTCTCTTGGTGTTTCCATTAATTGACCTTTAGAAATTTGGACTCCAATATTATTTTGATGTACAATTGATTGTTGTTATAATTTTTAGGAAATTATTTAAAGAAGTATGTTGATGCATACAATCATGATATTTTTTTTTCAGATACAAATTCTTCTATTTCGTATAGGAATACTAAGATAATTATGATCATCTAAGATATTTGTATATATTCACTGCCTAATACATTATTATCTACTGATAACTATGATCATCTAAGTAAATTAATGACCTCTATATCTTTGAGAATCTAACTAAATAACCAATATAATTTTTCAATAATTTAAATATAAAAGTTATAATACTAAATGTAAATTATTTCTAAAAAGATCATAATTTTTCAATATCAAAATTATTTAAATTTCAACGACAAAATTTCAAATTATGAATATTATATACTACCTCCAATGTCTAAAGGTTGTTTAGATTTTTTCAATAGTCCAAAATTACCAAATTTAATAAGCCAAATTATAGTGCTACATCTAATTAAATACAAAGAGTTGTTTTCAATAGTCAAATTTTTTAAAGCTCGACGACAAACTTAAAAATTATGACAATATCGTACACTCCATCTCTAAAGTTTAATTGATTTTCTTTTTTGAATAAGTTAAAATTATTTAAAGTCAACAATCAAAATTTGAATTTTTAAATATTAAATTTCATCCGTCTCTAAAGATCGTTCGATAGTCAAAAGTACTTAAAACTCAGCGACAAAGCTAAGAATTATAAAAGATTATACCGCCTCATTCTAAATATTCATGAATTTTTTTTTTCAATAGTTAAAATTATTCAAACTTCAGCCACCTAAATTCAAAATTTATAAATACTAAATATGGCGATAGATTCTACAAAAGATCGTTCAAATTTTACTTCAATAAGTCACGATTCTTTAAAACTCCACCAACAAAATTGATAACATGATTCATATACTTATTACGCCCGTACCCGAAATTTTCAATAGTCAATTAATAAATTATTATTAGAAAGATTGTATAGATTAATTTTTAATGATCAAATTAATAAACTTTGATAAATGTAATTTATATACATAACATTGATTTGAATATAAATTATAATATTTTTTAGTAAATTAGATTAAATATACTAATACTTTAAATATTTGTCATCGTATATTAATATTTTTCATTTAAGTCGAGTCAATGTATATAATACTTTTGATAAAACAATTCTATTTTCATGTAAAACACATATTATTATAAGTTGTATTTGTAATCTTTTATTTTAATTAAAATTGATCAAAATTCAATTATATCCTTCATTAAGGGTATTTTAACGTCCGTTAGAAAGGAAAGCTTTTTAAGATAAGCTACGTCTTTTATTAAGTATAAGTCACTTATAATTTAAATCTGTCTCTGTTTATAATAGAGTCATGATAAAATAATTACATTTTTTAAATGTAGACACTTATATTATAGGATTTGTAGTATTTTATTTTAATTAAAATTTATCAAAATACAATTATATCCTTCATTAAGGGTATTTTAGTCCGTTCGAAAATGGAATAAACTTTTAAGACAACTCTTAGTAATTTTGACTTTTAAGTTTAACTTTGCGATTTTGAACTCATATACATTCTATAATGAATAATTAACTTGGTAATTTTGATGCGCATAGTCATGTAACAATTTATTAAATTTGGCCACTCAATATAAAAACGAGAGCGTCTTATATGTCGAATCGCCAAACCCCTCAACCTAAGTTTTCACATCACTCCATATAAGATTGTTAAAGGTAATAAAACTCAGAATGTCATCTAGCTCTTGGATACCTCAAATACGGATCCACTATCCTTAGGATAATGAGTAAAAAGGAAAAAGGTCATTTTGGTAGGGAATTTATCACCTCTTAATATGGAAGAATCTAATATCCTCATTATCAAGCATATATGCCGGCACTCTTTACTATTCTAGGGGAAGGGGACCATTATTACACGTGCCCACTTTGTGAGTTCTTGGATCACTCATGACTCAACCCCATACAGTACCTAATTAAGACAACTTGAGAAGCGACGGCGGCTTGGCCCCATTTCGAATGGACCGCCATGCGATTCGGTCAGCGTGAAACCCAGATTTTATTAACTTTGTCACGATAAATATAAAATCCAGAATTTTAAATAATTGAGTAATAAGGACTATGTAATGAATAATCATTATAATAGTGATAAATATCATGTTAATGTGTACTGTGTATAACTTGATAATTTTTTTTTTTTTTTAATGAAGATACTATTTTTGGTTTTATAAAATAATGGTCATTGTGAGTTTGTGGCATTGTCACACCTGAGATAATGTACTCCATGTGCTTTTCTCTTTTTCTTTATTTTATTACATAATTAGTCAAAATTATTTTTAATATCTTCTTCAAAATAATATGAAATTGATATTACTGGATTGAATTTTATAATTATTTTATAATAGTCCTATTATTCTTATAACTTTTATTAATATAAATAAAAAAATTAAAGGTTAATTAGAATAGGATATTAAAAATAGTCATCATATAATATTATTCGTAATGATGAGGTTAATGTTTCAATATTTACATCACAATGATAGTGGTCAAATAAAAAATTAACAAAAAATATCTATTAAAATAAATCATGGGAGGTGTATTCAAGTCATAAAATAACCTATAACAAATCATCAATTTATTATGGAAAGAAAAGGTAAAAAGGTACGCGACCAATAAAGTTGTGAAACAATCAACCAACAAAGCAACAATAAAGAAGAGATTATCATCACTTTTTTATAATTAAAATTAGTTCAACGTTAACATAAATACATAATTAGTCCAGACAATTTAGCATATATGATTACAAATTTAAAATTAATACTCGTGTATTATTATAATATTAAATGCTACGTATTTAACTACGGAGTATAAGACAAATCCGAGTTGTATTTGTAGGCTTATTGTAAGCATGGTGCTTACAAAGGGTACCATGGTAAAATTTACCATGATTTTTGAAAAAAAAAAGAATTAATAGATCCTAAATACTTGCGTCCCTCATGTCATTTCATCTGTTAAAATAGTGACTTTTCAGCTTGATATCAAAATTTTGGAACCAAAATTCCTCCTTAAAATCTCCAAATTGAAAGCATACCGTTCTCCTGAAGCAATTTACTGACTCGGAGATACAATCAACATTGGCAGTAAAGCGAGGAAAATGAGTGAAGAGCAGCTATAACGTAAGAATAATTTTTACAATTTTCTTGATTACCTACTTTTTGAAAAGGATTTATTTTTGCATACTTACGGTGATTACAGATTCAATGATGAAGTTGGAAAATATGTAATAAGTAGGGATTTATATAATTGATCTATTTTTGTATGCGATTGATGTTAAACATAATTTTCATTTATGCACGTTGTTTAAAGAGTTTATTTTTTAATTTCATACTCATATTTTGGTCTTATATGGCAATTAATAGTGATTTCAATAAGTTATTTGGATGACGTTTTGTTAGTTTTTATTTTTATTTTTAAGCTGATTTGTTGTTAAAATCTTTAATATATGATGAAATTAAGTGTAAGCATTACCCATTTGAATTACCATTGTCAAATTATTAAAGTGGAATTAGGCTATATTACTTAAACCGTAATCTTAACTAACGTGATATTGTTCAACTTTGTCTTTGCTATAGTGTCGATAATTACAAATAATATAAGTTTTAATGTTTGAATCTGTATTTGAAAATCTACAATACCGTAAATATTTATGTATTCTAAAATGTCATACCAATGAGTGTAATAATTATTTAGTTTGTTTATATAATACCATATTATTGTACTCTGATAGTATGCCAAAAGCATTATAAATAGAAGCTGTGTGACGTATTTTACATTATTTTGGATACCGTTAGATGATGAGCACTTACAGCTAAACATCGAATGATATTCCTGCATCATGGAGTCTAAGATAAACTCAAGATGAGAAAGATGATGAAGTACGTGGTGGAGGAACGGAAGAAACTAAAGAACAAAAAGCTAAAAGAACGAATGAAAATTTTATATGTGTTGAATGTTTAGAAATTTTCTAGAATACAATTTATTTAATGCTATATGTTATTTTTTTATTATTTGTTCCATTGTCTCATATAGTGTGTTGATATCGATGGCAAAAACTAGTGCACTTCATTGTTAAAAAAGGCGATGGTATTTCGCTTCTCTTCTTCATGCAATACTTAATGTCACAAATGATATATCGGACATAATCACACATAAGTTCAACGGTCTTTGTAACACCACCCACCATATTATTATTGTATTTTTTAGTATGGTACTACATACCCATACATAGATACCAATATGATATTCTTGATATATTCAATTAATAAAAATTATTTAATTTATAGAATCGAATTAATAAGAAGTTTTTTAAAAATCGGTGCATACCATTGTTCAAAAATACAATGGTATTTGAAGAAAATTCTCAGACAAATCCAATTAAACATCACATCAAAAACCGGCCTGATTCTGCCATTCATCTAAAAGATTCTTGCTAAAATAATTAGAAGTTACTGTAAAATGTCTTCACCTACCAACTATTCTTAATTTCATACAAACAATAATATATTTTCAATCCATTCTAATTAGTGTGGGGTAATGTTACATCACCTCCTTTGTATTTTAATAATATATTTTTAATTCATTTTAATTGGTATAGTGTTACATCACCAGAATACCTTTAAATTTTTAATATTTATTATACATCACCTCTCATGTTTTAGTCATCAAAACATCATTAAAAGACCATTCACTACATATACTTTATTTTATATATATCGGCCCAAATCGTAGTTACGTTTGTTTTTAACGTCTTGAGGCAACATTTAGCGTAAATATAAACAATTACTACATTGTAAAAATTATAAAAGTTAATATTTGAAATATATATTGACGAATACAACAAGATCTACATGATTATATTATTTATTATTGACTAATGAAAATTCATGGTTAAAATTTTTAAAGTTTGACCCGAAAAATTAAAATGTAATTATGATTTAAGGATGGAGAAAGTATTACTTATTTACTATACCAGTGATCAAATCTGATTGAAAGCAAAATATTTCACGAGTAAAAACAATTCAAAGATAAAATCTCTTCAGAAAATTAAAAAATATCAATCCAAATAAAATCGAAAATATAAAAACCACAGAAAAATAAATAAAAATTTATGTAAAAATATGGAAATTTTACTTACCTGAATCAGTAATATCACTCTCAGGTGAATCATCTCTATTTGAATCTTCATCAACCACCTCTCCATTTCCATTTTCATCTTCCTCCAGACTTTCTTGAACAACCTCCTTCTTTAAACTTCCCATTTCTTCACCATTTTTCCCATCATCATCAACCTTAACATTATTAATCTCCTCTTTTTTCACCACAACATTCCTCAACTCACTAGCAACATCGGCAATGGAATAGTATTTCTGCATCTGCAAAATAGGGATCCAATTCATTCTCCTTCTATGTATAGCAGAAAACACGGCTTCATATTCCATTGATGATGCTGGTGAAGATGAAGATGATGAGTGTTCTTGAATTTGTGTCAGATGGTTACAAAGAGCGTCTATTATGGCATTTGCAGCTGCAAACTCGCCTCGAAACCACCCGATGATCGCGTCCTTAGCGTACACATCATGCATCATTGATAATGGAGGTGGTTGCACCATTGATGTATGTATATATTTGTCAATTCTTGTTTGAATTCAAAATTGTTGACTTTTGTGTAATATGTGTATTGTTGTGTATGATATTTGATGTATAAAAAAGGAGGGTGTTTGTGTTTTGTTGTATGTGTATGTTATGGAACAAGAAAACGAGGGAGATGAAAGCGAGGGTATATCATATATGTAGAGGTTTTTGGTGGATTTATATGAGGTTTCGTTGTGGGATGTCCGTAGAGGTGGGACATATCTGTGACGTGGCGGAATTACAGAAGCTGGTTTATTATTAGTTGGAAAATGGCTTGGGATTGTATGTATAATATGTTTTTAAAAGAATTCAGATTCAAGACCTCCTTATTATTATTATTATTACTATTTTTTAACGGGGATCCGTAGTCGTTAACCAATTAATCTTTGAGTGCGCACCGAATAAACTTTGGACTGACGCAATAACCTGTAAACCACGTCAGTTAGATAAATCACATTAGGTAATCCCGGTGATTATTTTTCTTTTTATTTATGTGGTGATGTGAGTTTCGAATCTAGGATCTTCTTGTTACTAACAAAAGTATTTTTATTACTATTCGATTAACTTGTTCGAGACATTGTTATTACGAGTAATATCTGTTGACAATTGGGCTAATCCTTGGAATTAAAAATGATATGTTACAAGTACAATGGAAACTCTTTAAATTGATAATCGATAAACTAATAAACTCTCTAACATAATAATTTTTTCTATCACGACATCAATAATCTCTCTAAGTTAACACTCGATAAATTAATCACTCTATGAATTAATAAATTTTTCCGGTCCCAATAGTATTAATTTATAGAGTTTTTACTGTTTCACGATCTTATATTAATGTAACATACATAGTAGTAGTGCACATAGATGTATAAATTATAGTTGTTAAAAGAGGTCGTCAGACGCAATTTCCGAATGGTAAGAAGCTAGATGCAGGTATCAACACCATCGTCTCTTTATGCATGAATTCGAATCTCATAAGGAACGAACCTTGTATTAAAAAAGTGGTTAAAATGAAAGTTTTAGTATAAAATCGATTGAAACCATCTAACTCCTCCCATGGTATCATTTTCAATTCATCAATTACTTCTTCCGTCGTATAATGAAAAATTAAAATATTATGAAATATTTATATAAAAATTTATGATGTCGATTTTATATTTATTAAAATAATTAATAAAAAACAATTTATTATCAAAATTGAATAAGAAAAATGAAAATGTAAATGAAATTGAATTATATGAATATTAGTTTGGTTTGGCCCAGCAGAGATGGGCGTTGCCTTTACCCTTTAGTTCCCCACTTCATTGGCGTTCTCTGCCGCCAGCCGCCAGGTGCTATTCAATCACAAACAAACATTTAATTTCAGGGCTACACAGATTACTACATGATTGGAAATTTTATTATTAGCGTATGCAACTTGACTTTGAATTCCATGGCTGCTACTAGCTATTAGAGATCTTAGATGGTCTTCATACTTGAATTGGTTCCAGAATCCTATGTCTCACTTATCACTTTGGAATAAACAACTTTGACAAAAAATAATGCCGTATAAAATTTTTCATCGTAAAGTCTATTCTCTCATAATCTTACATAGTTACATGTGTATTTTTTCTTTACAACATTAAATTAATGGGGTAGCAAAGCCAAAATAACAAGTACTGCGGTCAAAATCAGTGTACTTTGACTCATTTTTATGCATGATAACCTCTTTCACATTTTCCATTAAATGAAATTGGTCATGTAATCTCATGTATGTGCTTTAGACTTAATATAGTAAGTGCTTCTTCATAATGACAAATCCTGAAAAAAAGGTAGGTATAATATTTTGATTTTTTGTAATAATATATTGATTTCCTTTTTCGTAATAATATTGAATACATCTCAATCTTTTTTCATTTTCACGATTTACTCTTACATCTTTTATAAGAATTAATAAATATTTCTTAAATTTTTTTAAATGCATGGTAACAATATAATTGTAGAAGTTCCTTAATTAATCTTGTGAAAGAAACATATTTATTGATTGTATTTTTCGTGATAGTAGATATTTTTTGCTTTAAAAACAATTTGATCACTGGTTAATATAAGAATTGGAATCTGATCTCTTCATTGTAAATAATACATGTGTTCATTAGATTTAATAGTTCATGAAAGTACATACATATCATCCTTTAAGAAAAAATTGAGATTTAATTAATATATTTATCAGAGACCTAAATGTAACTTTGATCTGATTATTGAGATCAAGTCAAAAAGTATATATCTCACAATTTTAACTCGAGTAATCACTTCACTAAACTTTTCATTAGCAAGAAAAGTGAAATTTGGCTAACGTGGCATGAGACATGATTTAAAGGCCGGGTGTCATATCTATCTTTCATGTTTTTTCTTGGTCTTTGAAGTAACCTAATCCTAATTGCATATTTTAAATCAAAAATTAAGAGGACCTAAAATTTGGAGTTGATGTACTTTGTTCAAGCTTGTTCAATCGAACATTCAAATTAAAAAAAAATGAAAAACTTTATTAAAAATTAACAAGAATTGTGATTCTAATGTTACTTTTATTTGCATTTTATGATTGTCAAAAAATATTAATTTTATAAAAGTTAATTCAAACACTCACTATAAATATCTAGATTCACTCCTACCAAAAATAATAATTAAGAGGGAACTGACGTTTCCATCCCTGTCAAGAAAGGAAAATCGGCATTTTTTCCATCTCTTATAAGCTCCGTTACTGTGTCTTGCAAGTGGAGCTCTATTGTTGGTTAAGAGACAAAGGGTTAGCAACCTTTTGTTTGACATAACAGAGAGCATAATGTAGGATAGTTAACTCATCGTGGCTGAGTATGTGACCACCGTTTATAGTTTTGCTTGACGCACAATAGCAATTGGAACATGCTGCAAAAGATGCCTACTTGACCACAATCCCATTTTCTATACCTTCTTCTCAATCATCATGCTTTGCCCAGTCACAACTATATTCCTACGACGGCTTTTATTCTTCCATCCTCATATAATTATGTATCTTCCTTATCACAATGCCTCTAAATAAATGATCTTCTATCATGATTTTTTTGTATACTTATACTAAAATTAATTATTAAGTAGTACGGAGTAATAGTTAGTGATAGTATTGCAAATTATCTTTGATAATGTACACGATGTTGCAGTCAGGTTCTCAAATGGATGGAATATATATGAACTATTGAGTCGAATGCATCATTTGATTGACACATACTGTATCATGTTAATTATTAACAGTCCTTGATCTCGAAACCTCATCATTATGAGTAATATCCCGTGGCCACTGGATTAATTCTAGTGGTTTAAGGGTCTTTCCATTTAGGGACCAAGGACATACAATATCGTATGCATACACTATCAAGAACTAATTAATTTGTAACAATGTTTTTAATTGGAACCAAATTACAATTTGAATACATTTACAAGAACCTGGCAATTAACTCCATTCAATTTTTTGACAAAATAACTAAATTAGACAACATTTGCTTTAACGTATGCATTAATTTGGGATTAAAATACATGTTTTACTCAAATGCAATAGTGTCAGTTTCAAGGACCAAGCAACAATCATGTTAGATTTACTGGGAATAAATCAACAATTCCCTCTTGAAATGGTTCTCTTAATTCAGTACATGATTTTTATATTTTTATTGAAACATCAACTAATTCAACATGAAAATATGAAATTACATTGCTTCGAATATAGGGGTAAAGTAAAGGGAGTACATAAAAATATGTGCCACTAAGCATAAGTGAGTTTTGTAACTATTTCTTATTACTCCCAAATATAACTTAATTTGCAAATAACTGCGACCAAGACAAAGATTCTAACCTTATCAATCGGCATATCCTACGATTTATTCCCTCTAAAATATTCTAGACAGTGCTTCTAGGCACCTGTACCTCACGCATAATGGCTTCATCATTTTACAACTTTTCTTGCATTGGTGTCCTACAATTTTATCTTGAGAAGGTCGAGGAATAAATTCTTCAAACTTTCTATGAACATTAAAAATGTACTCCGTAATTTTCATTGTAAGATTACTTTAGTGTTTCCCAATTATACAATAATCATAAAAGATGAAAGTGCACCATACAATATGCCCGATTCAGATGTCTCATTTCCTTTTTTAGCCAAAAGTCAAGAGGCTGACCACATGGGAGGTCCATATCCTTAGCAAAAGTTTTTCAAAAGAGTAATTAATAGGTTGGTGATCTCTCATGCATCATGATGTAGTCGAACCTCTCAATTTATAGCAAGTCAAATTCTATTTACCCTCCAAACACACAAACTATTGAGACTATGTCTCATATTGATTTTGCTATATCTTAGAAAATTAATCCCTCCAATCATTTTAATAGTCGTTTGATTTTTTTGAAATTAAATTTTCATCAATTATTAATTATTCCTTATTCTAAAAAATATAAAATTAATATAATCGAATTCTTTTTTAAAATAATTTCATAATATTAATTTTTAAATTTTTAAGAATATAATTAAAGAAAGAATTGAATATTAAAGATTTACTTCAATATACGGTAAATCAATTAAACGACCGAAAGATCTATATCTATCTCATTTGGTACGCCAAATCCTAACACAAATAAGAGTACGAAAAGGTTAAAAAAGCATGGATCCTACTACCTTAACATCTTACTAGCTATACGCGCACGGGGCCAGACGCGCAAATTATTTATTATTTGCACAAAATTATAATAAAAAAAATTCTAAAAAACCTAAAAGAAATAAAGATAAAAAAAAGCTACCAATGGTAAAAATAAAAGATATGACCGCGAAATAACTTTTATTCTCGTGATACCATGAGTAATACGTAGCATAACATTTATGCTTAATGCCATGGCAATCTGCTCGTTGCATTCGCCACACCACAAAGGTTTACTGCTTAAAATTTAAAAAATTCATCGGCTTTTAAAATGAAAAATACATTAATTCTGGGCTTATTTCAGAATCGCTAATCTACCCCTTTTATGTATTATATATAGTATATATATCGACATTACATCTCATGATACGGTTAATAGGTTCATTTGATTTTCATCACTTAAAAAAGACCAAAAATATAATAAATTAAAATTCATCACTCAATTTCATTTGGTTTAAGCGGTTACTCAACATTTATGTGACCACTTAGCGTGTCCGTGAATATTTTGCCTTTATATCTTTGGAAGGAATAGGATCCTTGAGACAATTGATGAGAATACATCTGTACAATCACCTTCAAAGGCATTCGTGACTACCATTATCTTTTCCACTTTTCGTGACCACTATTCCATAAGGTCAGGAGATAAAACTTGGACTTTTTACAGCACAAAAACGTTTGTCAAAGTAGTAATAAAGAACCCATTTGTTAGTCTTTTAACTTGATGAAGCCGGGTAAAATTGAAAAAATTATTGACGGATAAGTCGAAAAATCGACGGCTTAAGAATTCATTGTGACAATTTATTTATTCAATAATGATCGAGAAGCTAATAAGTCGTTGGCTCTGTAAAGTTTTACTTCTAACCAACATTAATTAAAAGGTTTAAGAAAAGAGTTATGGATTCGAAGTAGACGGAATGACGGTATTGAACACATTTTTTTTTTTTGTACACATTTTTGCAACAATTATGATGGGATATCAATTAGAATGTACATGTTCGGAGAAATTTTACAAAACGCCACAAACAATCTGCATTATTCGCCTACACACACAAAAAATCTTTTATTAACAAAATAATCATACTTTCATGCATTAATTTACCCTCCTCCTCTTATTAAAATCAATCAAATACACTCACTTCATTCCTAATGATTTCATTTTTCTTCCCCTTTTTTTTCTATTTCTCCATCCCATTTCATTCTTCTTCCATTCATCTGTTTTTTCCTTTCTTTTCTTTTCTTTTTTTCCTTGACTCTTAAAACAACAAACACCTAACTTATCAAACATTTTGGGCCTAACAATATACCAAATTCTGGCTACGAATAGAAATAGAGATTTCTAATTTTTCTGCTTTTTCAATCACTACAGTAATCCACGACCTTATATTTTTTGCTCGTTGTTTGCTAGGCTGCTATATGTAAAAGTAACTAATATAATATGTCAGAATAATGCTATAACAATGCTATAATACGTTATAATACTATAATGCTATAATCACAGATGTCAATGCTGCATTATCTTGTCCCGATCAATTTTAATGGTCACCAAGGCTAACGGCGAAAATATATTCTAGATACAAACATGTTAATAAAAAAGACATCAAAGCTTCATTTACTACAACCTATTCGCAGCCTCCTCGAGCCGAGCATGTGATCAACCTGTGACAATAACACGCTAAAACGCTGTCATGCCCCAGATCGAATCATACTCCCCAAACAACCATGCCACCTTACGGAATTGCCCACCGAAATTGCTACCACTTCATCATGCCTATTTTAATAAATTTTCCAGATGAACTTTGACAATTATTTCCTCGACACCCCACGTGTCGCTTACATTATAACGCCAAGATTGCATTTAACTTTCCAATTTTCTCAAGACAAATTTATTTCACAAGAGACATTCATTCACATACCAAGCAGCAGTATAGTTCAAAAGGTAACTTCTGTAATGTCACATAGCTTCAAAAATAACCACCAACGTTACATAATTCATTTTATGTAAATCAAAAGCATAAGCGAGACAGCCTTTCAACTCTTGTCAAATTGCAAGCAACCTCTCTGAATCATAGTTGTCACCGAGTTCCCTGCACTACTGATTGGCGCTCTACGTAAAGCCTTCCTTTCTATAATCCCCTAAACCATGCAAGCTCGCGCACATCCTCTCGCATCGACAAACATTGAAATCTAACTGGCAAAGATGACTACACAATCGAATCCATCAAGTTCAGTGACACGAATTATCTTAACTCGAAAAGCCACGACATCTCATCACAAATCGAATCGGGAACTCTACATCAACTATTCTTAAAATAATATTTTCAAAATTATGAAACTGATATTATGAAATTAGTTATACCTAATTATATTAAGTTATACTGTGTTATAACATATGATAAATGCTATACTAAAGATAATATATTATAATATGTTATACCGAAGCTATAACATATTATATCGCTCTTATACAAGCTTACAAATAAATTATGCAGAAATTAAATTGCATACTTAAACGGTATTTAAATCTTATGGTTTTGAAAGAACTTTAGCATAAGTTAAGGGGAAAGTCTCATATGAAATTAGTCATTTCATACCACTTCGCGTATTTGCTAATAAAAATATTTTCAGTATTTAAAGAAATAATAGCGTTAACTCAGATTCTTTCAAAATTTCCTGCATTATAAGGAAAATATGATGTTACATTCGGATAAGATAAGAAAGATCGAAAGTATTATTTCAACTAGTTCGCACTTCACCAAATCAATTTAAAACATCTACACACCATGTCTTAACCCGATTATCATCATATCTCTGCTTCGATTTTTTATCGTGCTCCCTTTTGTAGATATCATGAGTATTAGTTATGATGCCATTACACAATACACGATCAAGTAAAAGAAATTGACATAGAATGAGAGTCTGAGACACAAACATTCAGTAACCATATAGTCCGGAAACTATATATTATCACTTGGAATGTGCAACTATTCATTCACCGTTATATTTATTGTTCGAAAAACATAACAAAACATTCTGTACCAAGTTGGGTATTACCATACATACATACATACATACTGATGTATGCATTTAAGCGATTACTTTACCTGGCCCGAAGCCATCTTATCTCTCACATCTTTTCAGAAATTAATCGCTCTGACGGGCGCCCATATTGTTATCTCGCTCGCCGAGATTCTGCATTTAGGGACTGGGCTGTCTTTTAGATACTACCCGGCCCAGGCATTGCCTAATTACCCCAACGCATTCCCCTTAGTCGAGTGCTTACTCCCCGCTTTGCTTGGTAACTTGACTTACAATGTCGACGTGCTGTTTGGTGTCTCGACGTACTCCGCATTTGTGCCACGATCGTCGATCGCAATACTTCGGGACAAGAAAGTTGTAACTTGTTTAAAGGAGTTTAAGACTTAGTAGATTTATGTAATAAAACAAAGACACCTTTGAAAGAACAAATTATGCGAAGATTTTGCATGATAAAGCCGCCAGCTAGCTTTTACACGCAAAGCACCCCAAAGAGGGCACAAAAGCGCTTTTAATAAATGCCACTGTTTCTATCGTACTATAAACTACCAACAAAAACTCTTATTGGCATCACATTAGTACCTAACTTTAAGATGGCTTGTTACAAGACCAACGCCAGAGGCTTTCACGATCACAAAGAGATTGGCTGCTCGGCAGCCAAGCCATTTCGCCTTCCACCGCAACGTTGTAATCCTCTTTATTCATATCAGTAATTTATGCTAAGCTAGACAATATACATTATTTAGGATCCTGATGCATGAATTTTGTGTTTTATCACGAAGAAAAATTCATACTGCATTTTAACAAAGGTCTATGCCCCACAAAGTGCTAAAGAGGCTCACGCCAAGGGATTTCGATGATCTTCAACGCTACGTAACCCCCCGAACTGCGAGTCGGCAAGCCAATAATATACACGAGATGATAAAATCAGAAATGGGTTTTATCATCAGCTATATACACCGCCTACTTTGACAACTTCCCTAGCTAAACGCACTCTCACGGCGGTTCCAAAGAGCTACGGAGTGACCGTAGGTCTGTAAGGCGATTGCTTCCGATTCTCGCCATAAAGAATGTTAGACGAAATGGGTAAAAAACTACAGTCAGTAAAAACAAAAGAGCGTTTTGCCGGAGAAATAATGTTTAAAATCAAGAATGATAAAGCAGTTAAATAAAGACATGCTACCTTTTATACAACCGAGTATGGACCTTTTATATTCCTCGATTCATAAAGAATGCACTGCATATTAATAAGTAATTTCTAATCCCTCATATTCCACTACCATTCAAAAAAACGGTAGAATAATTTCGGGGCTGGGGTATATAAATTGCTAAGTGGACATTAAATGGGCCTCATCTTATCGTACCCATTTCACCCATTTAAGCATCCAATTCATAAGCAGAGCAGTTCATGCCAACCACAATCACATTGTGCCTAAGCATTTTGCGATACTGTCACATCTTAAGCACTGCTAATTCTCAAGCATTTTACATAAATACCCACAAACCATCATTTGGAGGTAATGTAAACTTGAATCGCTATACCAATTGGCTTCAATACACCGACCTAATCCAAGTTAATCGGAATGGCCATTTAATCGACTTCTACGTGTCTGGTGCATTAAATAACCCCCGGATTTTATCAATTTTAAACAATATGGAACAAGGAACAACGCCACAAATCCCGAGTAACAACTCGCCGTGTGGGCATCGCAACATCCACCTCGGGGACTCGCCCACATCCCGACAAATTCAAACCAAAATGATCCCATTCCGCACCAACGGCAAGTGGCAGTCATCACTAAAAGAACTCGCACACCAACCTAAAAGCCAAGTAAATTCAAGACCAGACTTGGTGAATCTTCCCTGTAAGACCTCGGAAAAGATACATCACAAACTACGCAAGCATTTAATTACCACTTAAAGCACTGAGTGGACCGCCAAGAATCCTCATATCTATCAAAACCCACTCGCTTAAAGCTTCTGTACATTTCAGATAATTTTATGTTCAATAAATTGACCTTGTAATAATCCATTACCTGGTCGATACTAGATTACAAAACCAAACTCGATAGCTACTCGACTTATATGCAAGCCTGACTGAAAGTAAAAAATTATTGATGTCCCAAATAAATATTCCAAATCTGTATAATTACTGAACTCGATAAATCAGTGTCTACCCTATTGGATTATCCAATACCTGCTTTAACCCGACTCAATAACATCACTATTGATACTACACCAATCCCCCTCCTCCAAAAGATTTAATATTGCTTGTCGTCACAAAAATTAAAAATTGTTGGTCATTGCTCATGACTTGTTAGATTATATATTGGTGAAAGCTAAGGTATAGGTATCGACATATAACAAATAACGGAAGCCACTACATATAACTGATGAGTTCATCATTCATTGATTCATTGATTGGAACACTTCGAACTGCACCGGCCAATCTGTTTGTTTTTTATTTACTATCGACGTCATTTAACATGCGGAGTGCTACTTATCGTCATCGAAGATATACTAAGAAATAGAAACTTGCAATAAGATAATATATATAAGCTTCACCAAATTATTGCCACAAATTAAAGAGGCAGAAAGTAACATGGGTGCATGTACTGTGTTTAGCCATTTGACCTCTACCAACAACATTATTACTTTTATATATTTGTGGGGTTTTATCATGTCAGACTAAATAATACTCTCATAATACTCATTGAAATGGTTGAAGCATATGTTGTGCTGCTTCATGTTGTTCAAGATTATTATTTCTAATATTTTAATTTGATTCCCAATTTAGCATATATATTCTGATTTGATTGGTTCAAATATTGACTAAAAGATTGGTTTAATGTGAAGGCACATTTATATATTTTAATCAAGTCTACATGCATCAGTAGATAGTTTTGAACACATTATCATCATCTTTATATTTATAGAACATCAAGTTCACGTTATTATTGAAGCTAAGTCACAATATTTATATTTGGCTTAAATTTATAACATGTGAATGATGATTTATACGCTGACCAAATGTTATTATACTTAAGTCTATGTGTCATATCAATAACAAGCTAGTTCATTCAGATTGTAAACATACATAAGTATCTTTTTTATTAAATGTCACTGTATTTTTTTTTTATATAGTTTTATGCAGTTGCTCTTCAGGCATCTCAAAGACAACGTTGACACTTGCCTGCATGTAGTCCTTATAGTAAGTGGGAGGACAAGTCTCTGCACTAGTTCATAGTCAACTCTGCACGCATGACCCTCAACGTATGAACTTATTTTTGAAATATTCTCAATGTCTTGTCAACAATGTTATTATATATTACAAAGGCTAAAAGGGGAGTAGATAGGAGCATTCCCCAACATAAACACACCACCCATTAAGAGATCATGCCATAGTACAATGAACATATGTTGACTATCAAACATATGCGTGGAGGACATAATACATGTAAATTTAAAAATTCTTGTAAGCCATGATTCAATATATGAATTTTTCTTTTAATTAGCTGATTTAATCTTTTCGGCGAAATTACGCTCTATAAATTAAATAAAGATATAATTTTCTGTGGCGATTTCAACCGTAAATCCTTTTCTAAAAAAGATCCGCATTTATTTCATCACTGCATGCCTTTGCAATCTAACGAAAAATTTTGCATTGCTCTAAACATTTTATCTTTATTATTAAAGTTGAAACCTCAACAGGCCTCTACACTATTCATATATTCTCGAAATTTACACATGCTAAGAAATCGCGACGCGCTTCAATCAATGCGATACCGATAGCTTAAATAAATCAACTCATACGAGGTCATATTGTAGCTGAGCCGAACCATCGCCACATGTAGCCACAAAGACGCTACAACAAATACCACTTGCATCAAGTTACGCTTATGCCAAGCATTTTATTTTCATACATTCTTTAAATGATTGTTCTTTTGTTTTCTCTCAATTTTGTCCTTTGATTAAAAAATGGCATTTAAACACAAATGAATCCAAATTTGTCCGGGCCATTTAGCTTGGCCCACAGTGCTCAAAGATTGCCAATGAGAGTACATTAAAGGGAGATGATACACTTAATTTTCTAGGCCTTGCGAGTTGCGACATTTGAGGCTTTAGAATGAAGTACTTCATTAACTTAATTGATACTCTTGTCATTTTGGATTGTTTCCTCCCTCAAAACATCTCCATGAACTGGCTTTAACTAACAAAAAATGAATCAACTTACAAGGTCTTTATTATGGTATAGAGAATTGGAGAGGAGAACACATTTCTTGAAGAATTGGAGTAAACCTTTTACATATTAAGCTCCAAACCAAAACCTTAGTAGGAAAAAATGATCTCTAATCAACTGATTTCTCATTATCGATGTACCATTTTATCATTTAAGATCACGACCCATAGGCCATAGATAAGACTATAAGAGGGGAGACAAAATCCAAAAAAGAAAAGCCCAACTTGAACCAAAATACAATAGAAACTAAAGGTAAAAATAAGGACACCCCTTTAGAAATTTCTAACTTAGGCCCATAGTTTATTCTCTAATACCTATTGTTATTACCCAATCACAATCAAAACTCTATTATAATTATCAATTTATCGACTCCAATTGTTTAATTTCTTATCATTCATCAATTGAATATTTAATGTAAGCATTACAATTAAAGTTTATAATTTATTTTCTTTCCTCACCTTAATTTTTATTTGCAGTAGATTGATTTTATATCAATTACGATACTATTATATATACAAATTTTTATGAATACTAACGATAAGGTATCTATTTTTTCTTACTGTGAGCAAGAATTACTAGGTGTTGTTCATTATTTGAAAAAAATTCTAAAGTTGTTTATAATTACAAATTCATAATCTAACATCAGGTCATCACGCTTTAAGTATAGCTCGGAACTAGAAAATTTGAATCCTGATACAAGTTGTAAAAGAATCAAGAGCTAGAAAATTCTCAAAACGTTTCGATAAATTTTGTCAGGAAGTTTCACCTTACAATTAAAGAATTGTTTCAGCTTAAGTTCTGCAAAAAGAATCTAGCATTTCGTGGTACTAATGGTAGTTATATCAAAGTAGTATCAAATTTTTGGGCTTAATTGAGACGTTAGCGTGAGTTTGACTCACAAGCAGTTGAGCATGTTAAACAAGACACAACGAGCGAACTTCATTCTCATTATCTTAGACATAACATTCAAAATGAGTTAATACTTCTACTATCTTCTAAGATAAATATGAAATCATCAAGAAGATAAAGAAGCCAAGCATTTCTCTATATGATTCTGATTGCACTCCCATTCTAATCAAAGAAATGATCGGATTTTAAGACATGTGATGTCTCTTCAAATAATGCTTACGCGAAAGCACTACCTTTCTAAATCTGAATGATATAAATAAAGCATAAGTGATTATTTGAGAAGTTATTAAAGAATTAGATGTTTGTGGCCCTGACTGACAACGTAAAGAGGTCAAGTGCTATGATAACGATCAAATACGAAAGGAAAACATCAAGGCTCAGAAAAAGACTTTTAGATAAAAATCCTAGAAAATTTTATACTCAAGCGGCTGTCATAGCCTAAATTTAGCTTTGTGATATGTACACACTTCTGTAGTAAACTAAAGATTTTGAGTTATACAACGATTTACACAATTTTTACAAATTCTACTAAGCGATGGAGTATTTTCGAAGATACGTGAAAGTGGTTGACTCTAAGTCATTGTCGTACTACAAAATGAGTCAGACATAGTGTTCGAACTATAAGATTTCAAAGCTATAGACAATCGCCAAGATTACTTCAAGTAAACCGATAGCGATTCCCAAATTAAAGCCGCTCCAAATCATTAGCAATCAATGAGTTCGAGACTTTCGAGTTTTTGATGTCAATAATCATTCGGTATGACGTGTTAACTATCATTATGGCAGCAAACAACTTCAATCAAAGGATACGATAATCATATTATAATTACAATGTCGAAAAATGATCGATTTCTTATTTTCAAAAAAACATAGTAGAACCTGGCTTTTCGTGATGCTCTTGTTATAGCTAAAGAGACACATAAAACGAACGCTGACCCGCTTTTCCCAAAAACGCAGAAATTCAGAGAAATTTTTTTGACGAAAGTACTAAATGATGCATCCACCACAGTCGAGGAAGAATCATCTCGTAATTAATTACTCTATCTATATCATGATCAAGCAATTATTTCACCCAATAAGCATTTAAACAATACGCAATGTAATAAAATATTTTTGGTTTCCTTGTTCATCCGACAAGTTGCACCTTTTGGACGATAATACTAAGGCCATCGCACTAATCTTCATAACGCACTACAAGGGTCAATCCGATATCGATTTTGGCATTAATCGGCAAATCCTGAGTTAAAATCAAGTAATTATTACCCGAAGCGAAAGCATTTTACCTATCATTATTTTCGGGAAATTTCAAACAATTGTATTGTTTGCCCAATGCTATTATTTTTATGTATCATTGACTATTCCTCATACTGCCAGATTGGCAGAACTAGTTTTCAAAGTTCTAAGCCGTTAAAGTTCTATACGCTGCTCTTCAATGTCCTTAATTACTGGGCGATAATAAAGAACAGTTAACAATTTTTGGAGAAAATTAGTTACCAAGAAGTCGATCGACGATTTCGCTAAATAATTTCAATTTTAAATAAATATTTTATTTTTCAGCAACCAAACCTTAATTTTAACGTTTGACTAAAGATATTGAACGAATTGATTTTTAAATTTATAATATATTCATTTTACATACAAACAAAATTATTCAAAGCGACGCCTCATTTCAGATTCCATATACTAGCTTATTTACTTGCATACCCTGAACGTGTAATTTCTTTTTGGATGAACAACCGGTGGCAGTTTGGTTCATAAATAGAGTAGGTTACCTAGTTGAGCTCAAATGTTCAATTATTGAAACTTGCCACTTGATTATTTACTCACAAGCGCTAAAGTGAGCAGTGCACTCGACACCCGCCGCTACTCCCGCCCGAAAAATCGCCGGGGCAAGACCGAACAACCGAGTAATTTTTTTTACTCGACAAAGACGCATCCAAAATTCGCCGGCATAGTACCAGCCGAGCAAAAATAAAATAAAGTAATATATTATATAAAATAAAATACTGCTTAATAATTTCATAAGTTTCGGCTTTAAATACAAAAAAAAATTATTGAAATATTGTATAAAATAAAATACTACTTCTTAAAATATTATATCAGATATAATAAAATACTACTTAAAATAAAAAATAAAAACATGCTCAAATTTCCTAAAGCGACCTAGCAACTCCTAAGACCGTCATACTCCTGGCCAAAACCCACTCGATACCGAAGGTTAATCGAGCGCACTCGAGTAATTTTTTTACTGCTACTCGAAAGTATCTGTGAAATTACCGTGCCCGACAAAGAGAACACCACCGGGGGTAACTGCACCCGCACTCCAACCTCGTTAACATCACTACACGAGTAGTTGCCTTAATATAATCAACTACTTGATTATGGATCAAATCGAGCTAAGTTATCTAGATAACTTATTGACTAAATAAGGTATCTTATATTCCATCCGAATAAAATTACTTGCTAACGTGAATGCTTTCGAAAGGTCATTAATCGAATATCAACCAATTTAATCATTGATGACCCATATATCAGGTCATTCACTCACGATAACGTTACAACCTGCAAAACAACATTCAAATTCCTCGGGAACCCACATCTCAAGGTAGATTGCATCTTACATGTCATCTCCTTACTGAACTTCGCCAATGGTACCTACTGTCTTAACTCGATAATGCCACTGCACGTGATCCTCTAACTTCGTAGTCACATCATGCTTCAAATAATCTACTGATCGTCCGTCCATTCATGTCATTAACGATATTACGACAAACGCCTACTTAATATAGAATTTTCTAAAAAAATGTGACATCCACTATACCAAATATTTTTAATATTTTTGACACATGATCAAGGACATAAATCAAGTACATGCTCCTGGGCAGACATAATTATACAACATGTATTGATGTTTACAGTATAACTAGTCATGATATCTATGATTACAACCAATTATAAAAAAGGAGTCATGCATCACGTTACAGAAATATAAATTCCAGGCAGATGACTATCAAGCCTCGATCATCATGTTACTTGTGTGCACGACCGACCTGCTTTTATCGGTTTGGGATGAAACCGACACGGTTTTCTGCTTTTTTTAGTTGGAGAAAAACCGTCCTAAACTAAAACCCAGACGGACCGGTTTCTGCTGGACCTGCCTGCCTGGGCTTTCAAGGCTGCCGGGGCCACCATCAACACATTTGTGACTCGTTGCAATTTTAGACTTATATTTCGGACTTACTGCTTGGACATTTTTCTGACCAACAAAATTATTGGGATCATACGAAACCAATAACAATATCCAAACGTACATTTAAGACCAAACACAACAAACGAACAAAACAAGAAAATCCAAAGAGGAAAAACTAAAGAAAATACTAAAAATCACCAAAGTCCAAAAATAATGTAGTTAAAAACTCCAAATATCCAAAACAAAGATAATAATAAGTTCAAACGTCCAAAAGTTAAAGTTAATAATACCGGCTTTAAATGCCCAAAATATGCTAAAACGATTTAAATAAATCAATACATCACAAAGAAAAACTTCAAATGTTCTTCCAACGTAATTCACCTCTATAAAAATAAAATACATATATTAGTAAAATCATAAACAATACATCATAAAGAATGCAAATACATATCAGAATTACATATCAGAATTGAAGCGACGACTCCAAAATACAACAATCAAGTATAGTAAACTAGCATTTACTAGAGAGGGAATATTATTTATCCCACAAAAAGATTGGCTCCACTTCGATTTTTTGCTTACCCTCAAGCTAATTATAAATATTTTTATTCAGATTATAATACTCTTATGCAATCAACTATAATGAAAGTAAATATATTTCAAACTCTTTCCATAGATATATTTTTTATTAAATATTATACAACACAAACAAATATATTTAAGCCAGTCAAAGCTGCTCAACTATAAAAAAAAAGTTTTACAATTCAAGTGATTTACATTTCACCAATTAAATATGCATCATATTGAAAAAATTAATTACTGTAAAGTGTAAATAATTTTCAAATATAAAAAAAAAAATTCAACAAACATAACTAACTAAATCCAACAAACAAACATAATTTTCAGTTTACTAACCAAAATCAACAAACAAACATATACTAACCAAAATAAAAAAACAAACACAATTTTAGAAATAATAAACTAAAATTAATAACATTCAAAAATTCGAAATTAAAGAAATTAAATCTTAAACAATAATAACACTTAAAAAAATAACTAAAATTAATAAACAAATTCGAAATAATAACTAAAAATAATAAAACAAATTCGAAATGAAAAAAAATTGGAAATAATAAACTAAAATTAAACATAATCAAATATTAGAAATAATAACTAAAATTAAACAAATAATCAAAAGAAAAAATTGAAATTCGAAATGAAAATATAAAATATACCAAGTTGAGAGTTGAGAGATGAAACTTAAAAGTTGAAACTAACCAGGTTTTGTTGAGAATCGAGAGGGAAAGGGAGGGGGTTTGAGCCGTTGATGAGAATTGCGGGGTGGGTGGAATGATGAAGGAAATAGGAAATAGGGTTTAGACGTTTAGTAACTTATATTTGTTTAGCTATTTTTTTTTTTTAAATTATTAAAATAGTAAACCTAATTTATTATAATTTAAGCCATTTTACTCAATAAAACGTATCCGGTCCGGCGTTTCAAAATCTGGATTTCAAAAACGGCCCGATCCGATCGATCTTTTACCCAAAAAAAGAACGACCGACCTGACGACTTGACTTTTTTTTTTTCCTAAATTCAACCAACCTTACTAAAAGCATAGCATTAAACCATTAATATCCAACAGAATGTAACCGTTGCTTCATCCACCACCATCTCCCCATTTTTCCTTCCTCCATCTCCCTGATTCTCCACTCCAAACTCCTAGCTCCCCTTCCTCCTCCCCACCTCCAATTCCAACTCACTTCAAAATTCCATTACCCAAAACCTCAATTGTCCCATAAATTTGTCTCATTTTTTGCTTAATTCGCCTAATTGGACAATTTTCATCCCTAATTGAATTGAACAATTTTCAAACACAATTGTCCAAAAAATTTGTCAAATTTATACTGAATTCGCCTGAATTGGACAATTTGCATACCTAATTGTCCCAAAATTTTGTCACATTTCTACTTAATCCAGCTGAATTGGACAATGGGAAGGGATTTAATGGACACGTCAGCAGTGACGTCATCATCGTCGGTCTCGGATACGGTGAACGGCTCGCATGAATTCAGGATCACGGGGTACTCGTTGGCGAAGGGGATGGGGGTAGGGAAGTACATTGCATCGGATACGTTTAACATTGGGGGGTTCGATTGGGCGATTTATTTTTACCCTGATGGGAAGAGTGGTGAGGATAAATCCACACACGTGTCGTTGTTTATTGCGCTTGCTAGCGAGGGGTCGGACGTTAGGGCGTTGTTTGAGTTGACATTGGTTGATCAGAGTGGGAATGGCTATCATAAAGTGCATAGTCATTTTCGAAGGGCGTTGGAGAGTGGGCCTTATAGTCTTAAATATCGAGGGAGCATGTGGTATGTTTGAGTGGTTTTTGTTGTTGAATTGAACTTTTTTTGCATTGGATAAGAATTTGTGATTAAATATAGAGGAAGCATGTGATTTGTCAGTGTAATTTTGTTGATGAATTTAATTTAATTTTTTTTTGCGTTGGATATGAATTTGTGATTATTAGCATGTTTTCGACATGAAAGATCGTTGCTTTATTTGTTGGGTATGTTTAATTTTGCTTAAAGTATTAATTCAATAAAAAACAAGTATGTAGTATGTAGTTTCATAGAATTGAATTGAAATGTTTTTGGTATGGATATGAATCTGTGATTGTTACTATGTGAAAGACCGTTGCTTTATTTGTTGGATATTGCTTAAAGTATTCATACAATAAAAAGTAGCTAGTGACATTGTATCTTATGCTGGAAGAGGTAATGGAGATGTGGTATGTTTGTGTAATTTTGTTGATTCATTGAATCGAATTGTCTTTTCTATTGCTGTGAATCTGTGACTGTTACTGTGTTTTTCTATATGAAAGATAGTTGCTTTACCTGTTGGGTATGTTGAATCTTGCCTAAAGTATTCATAGAATAAGAAAAATATCTAGTGTCATTGTATCTTATGCTGGAAAACATAATGTAGGGGTGTTAGTAATTGAATTGGGTCAAATTAACAACTTGAGCTCTGATAAGTGGTTGAGTTTCTGAGACTTGATTGTGGTACGTTTGTATCTGGTAATTTTGATTCTTGTATTGTTTCTGATATGGCCGTGATTGTTACCACTTTTTCTTTATGAAAGACCGTTCCTTTTCTTGTTGGGTATGTTGAATTTTGCTTAAAGCGTGCATACAATAAAAAAACAAGTACATAGTGTCATTATATATTTATATGTCATGCTGGAAGACGTAATGAAGGGGTGTTAGTTATTGAGTGGTGTCAACTTAGCTCAATAAAAAAAACAAGTACATACAATAGCTCAGATTGATGGTTGAATTTATGATGGATGATTGTTACCTGGCTTTTGTGAAATTGCTTGTCAATTGAATACCTCTTTGATTAACTTTGTTGTGTGTGGAGTCGTACCTATTGTTGCTCATGTGAAAACTGGATAGGAAAAGGGGTGAAAAGAGGGAAAAGGAATAAACTTTAATTATTTTATCGTATGCCAGTACGAGGATGCTCTCGAGTCTGGACTCCCTAATTACCATGCCAAATGTCTCATGCATTGTAAAACAATTCATGTTTTTGTTTTACAAATTTACATAAAAAATTGTCCTTCTTTATTCATTATTTCATTTTCTCTTATTCATTTGTAGTAATTATGTGCCAGATTGATACTTTACTGCCATATTTTGGAAGTTCATTTTTTGCATTTTGTATAGACTTTTATCTGCAATATTCGATTGTGGTCTCTCTATGATTGGACCTTTCGTATCTTTAGCCTCCTATATACAGATCTGTTCATGGTCCACCTCATATTAGAAGTGAATCAATGGAAATGAAAATAGTTTATAGATTAGTTATATATTCTTTTGCAGGGGATTTAAGAGATTCTTCAAACGAACTGCTTTAGAAAAATCAGACTACCTGAAGGATGATTGCCTCCAAGTGCATTGCAGTGTAGGTGTTGTCAGATCCCAGACTTTGGGGCCTAAGGCCTATTCTATACCAGTGTCTCCATCCGATATTTGTTTACATATTGGACAACTTTTGGAAAGTGGAAATGGAACTGATGTAAATTTCGATGTGAATGGTGAAATCTTCTCTGCACACAAGATGATTCTTGCAGCTCGCTCCCCTGTGTTTAGAGCCCAGTTTTTTGGACCAATGAAGGATCAAAATATGCAATCTATCAAAATCGAAGACATTGAAGCACCTGTTTTTAAGGTTTCTATCCATCATGCTTTCTTTTTCTTATTAGATATCTCTCTCTCTCTATATATATATATATATATATATATATATATTCATCAATATTTTTTCTGGGTGTCTCCTTTAATAATTGTCAAGTAGTTGTAAATGGATGATTATATATTTTTATTTAAACTGTGCCACTTATAATTCTAGTCTTTTGCATGTCGTCCTTTATAAACCTTTGGGGTTAGCATAGTGTTCTTATTTGAACAGCCCAAAGTGTGTTCCCTGAGTTACCATTGAACGCAAATGAATTATTGTCTCTTTTTAAATGCTTAAGTTTGTAACAGAAGACCTTTTTTTCTATTCTTGATGCCTACATAATAGCTGATGTTTATATTTGGTTTAGTTTTATTTTTGTTCTGACCGAACTTTGGGCCTATGTTTTCAGTTTTCCATCATCTTAACTGATGACTTTAGTTTGCTATATGAGCTGGTTCCTTTGAATGTTTATGTTCATTTTCTTTCCAGGCTCTTCTTCATTTTATATACTGGGATAAGCTACCTGACATGGAAGAACTCACTGGTTTAAATGCGAGATGGGCTTCCACATTGATGTCTCAGCATCTGCTTGCTGCTGCAGATCGATATGGTTTGGATAGGCTTAGACTACTGTGTGAATCAAACCTCTGTGAAGAAGTTTCTACAAATACTGTTGCTACAACATTGGCATTGGCTGAGCAACATCATTGCTTTCAGCTGAAATCTGTTTGTCTTAAATTTGTTTCAATGCCAGAAAATCTTAGAGGTACTTTTTCATTGCATTGCATCAATTTAGCGCTCTCCCATTTTCCCTGGTGTATTTCTTAGAGGTATATATTTCTGATATGCATCTAAACATTGACTACTATCCCTGGTGTATATAATCATGCTTTGTATTTGAATGAACTTAAATATATCGAGAGTATATATTAATTATATTATATACTGTTTTGTGAACTAGTATTTTCAGTTTAAAATCCATTTCAAGCTACCACATCACAAAACTTGGTTTAACTTTGAGTTTTGTTGACTAAGAAAAAGTCAACTAGATCATTTGAATGGAAACTAGGTTCTTGTTGTTTTGATGCTGTGGATTAATTCTAGCCTTGACTTGAATGGTGCCTACCATTCTGGTCTATATAACAACATTTTGAGTAAATTCTTAGATTTACATGCGACGATGTTATTGACTAGTTAACAATCTTTTATGCAGCCGTCATGCAAACTGAAGGATTCGATTACTTGAAGCAAAGCTGTCCGCATGTCATTACAGAATTGTTGCAGTACGTAACAAGGATCAATGACCACCCTGCCACCACCACCAAGAAGCAAGTCGTTAATGGAATCTTCGACGAAGGTGATGTCGTTGGGCGGCGTGTAAAGCAGAGGCAATTGTAGATATATGTCCTCTTTGTTGCCACGAATAAGATTAGTCCTGTGAATTTTTCTTTTTTTATATTGCTGAGCTTTAAAATCTCCCTGGGGAATATTATATTTCGGCAGCATTCTATAGAACATATGTTTCAAAATAATACAAGTATTGAAACTAATGAGGTAGAATAAGTTTATTGTGAACAACAAATGATCTTAGAATTTACTATGTAACTTTGGCACAAGGCATATGTGACTTTTCTATTATGTAGTCCAAATAGTACTAAATGTTCGTTTGACATTGCTCCTGTTAAGTTATTAAATGAAAAATTGAATTATCATGTGAAAAAATATGTTTGTTCGTGAACTAATTCATGTAATTGATTAACCAATGTTAACCTAGTGATTACTGAATATTACTATGACACCGGTCATTACCAGAATTTGATAAGATTTCTAATTTGCTAGAACTCATATGACAGCGTCAATTTTAGTCTAAACGTAAATTAATACACGATATTATTCAGAATGATGTTTAACTAGATTAGAATTTTATAATTAATGGTCGAATTTTAGTATAAAAACTCACAATTGATCAATAAAAGTATCTTTATACTATTATTATTGTTATTATTGAATTATTTAATTGAAATTACACTATGGTTAGTGGTTATAAGATATTATCTATGATTGTGAATTTGTGATGTCATATGTAGGATGTTTTTCACCAAAAACTTAAAAACAAATTGAAAAATAATAAGTGTAAAATGATAAAAATATCCGTAGAAAATGTCAAGTAACAATCACAATGTTGTCGGGGTTAATGAATTAATTAAAGTTACTGGAAATACCGTGCTGTCAAAATCTAAAGATGCGTGATCAAAGGAGTGCAAAGTAAATGGGGTTACATGATCGATATTTCTTTCAACCTACATATAATAATAGGAGCATATTGAATGTTACTCCCTTCGATTTTTCTTAATCATTATCCTAAAGATAATTTTTTGCTTTTTAAAATAATATTATTTTAAGATAATAAATCGTAATTTTATATTTTCAATGTACTTTTGACTAATTTTTATATCAACTTCTCAACCAACCAATATATTTAATTGACTGACATTCTACATTTTCACGCACATTTTGATTATTTTACTTTTCTTTAATACTAAGAAAAACAGTAGGACGATAAGAAAAAATCTGAAAAATAACATATTATTATCAGCATTATTAATTTAATAATTATATATAATATATGTCGAGTCGGGTCTCTAACTCAAAACCAACCAAGCTAAAAAATAACATTTGACTGAATGTGAATTCTATTCACTCCAACGTTGTCAAGCATTTGACTCGATTGATACTCGATCAAGCTTAAAAGTAACACTTGAATGCATTCGGACTTTGTGGACTCAAATTTTTTCAAGATTTGATTCGATTTCGACTCGACCAAGCTTAAAATTAACATTTGACTAAGCCTAAACCCTACTAACTCAAATTTTATCAAGCATTTGACACGATTCTGGCTCGACCAAGCTTAAGAGCACCATTCGACCGAACATGAACTCGAATTCTCTCAAGCATTTGACTCGATTTAGACTCAACCAAGCTTAAAAGGACCATTTGACTGAACGTGAACTCTACTAACTAGAATTCTCTCAAGAATTTGACTCGATTTAGACTCGACCAAGCTTAGAAGGACCATTTGACTGAACGTGAACTCTACTAACTCGAATTCTTTCAAGCATTTGATTCGATTTAGACTCGATTCGACTACTATTCCTCCCCTCCTAATTCTTTTTGAAATATGCTATAAATACCACCACCTCTATAAATTTCTCATTTCCCCATGTTCGTTTCACTCTTTACTTCCTCCTCCTCAACAAACAATTTCTCATCTTTTTCTTCCATTAATTTCTGTTTTTTGGCTTCACAATTTATTTCTTACATAATTTCATTCATTTTTTAAATTTATTGAGCTTCATTTTATTGGGTTTTGTTTTCTCAATAATCATTGGGGAATTAATTTCTGCATTTTCAAGAACTCTATAATTTTTTTTGCATTTTTTACATTTCTTGGGCTTCATTTTATTGGGTTTTAAAAGAATAGTCATAGTGCCAACATATTATCAATAATCATAGTGGTTGGGAATAAATTTGTGCATTTTTAGTAGTCCTAGAATTTTTTTTTGCATTTTCTGGTAGATTTTCTGGAAAAATATCCTCAAATTTGGGTTTATTCTGTGTTGTTTTCTGAGGATTTTGTTCAAGTAGTTTGGTTTTTAGAAGGTTTAGGCATTTTCTTGGAGAAGTGGGTGATTTTTCGGACTAATTTCGTCAAAAAGAGCTGAAATTGGATTATATTGTGTTCTGGGTTTGAATACTGTCAGGAAATTAGCAGGTTTCCAGTATTTTGGAAAATTAGGCATTTTTTTGCAAAATTGGGTGGTTGCCGTCGAAAAAGACCTCAAAATTTGATATTTTCTGTGTTCTGCCTGCGAACATTGTCAAGAAGTTTGAAGGTTTCTGAGTATATTAGAATGTTTAGGCATTTTCTTGGAGAAAGCGGGTGATTTCAGTGCAATTTCGTCGAAAAGGGCTTAAAATTGGATTTGTTTTTCTTTCTGTGGTCTGGTTGGGAATTCCATCAAGAAGTTAGCAGGTTTTGAGTATTTTCGAAAGTTTAGGCATTTTCTTGGAGAACTGGGAGACTTTCTGTGTAATTTGGCCGAAAAGGCCTCAACATTGGGTTTACTTTGTGCTCTTGCTGTGAATTCCGTTTCAGATATTGTAGGCATTTTCCTGGAATAAGTGGGGGATTTGGTGTAATTTCGTCGAAAGAGCCCTCAAAATTGGATATTTCTATTTATCTTTGGCTGCGTGTGTTGTCAATTAGCTAGAAGGTTAGGGGTATTTTGATTTTCCATGGCGCCAAGGAAAGGTACCAGAAAAGACGGTTCGGCTTCTGGTGTTCACCATGACTTTGAAGTTGGTGATCTTGTGCTTGTGAAAATGAAGGGATGGCCTAAGTGGCCGGCAATTGTATGCATTCTGGGTGCTTTGTTTTTGAGTTCTTTGTGTATTTATGGTTTTGACTTATGTTTTAATTGGTGTATTTATAGATTGATTCCTTGTTTTGTATTCCTCTGTTATTTTTTGACAACTTCATTCCATTGCATTGCATTTTTTTTTGTATGCTGTTATATTTGAAGTTCTTGTTTGCTACTGTTAAAGCATTTCTATTTAGATTAGTTTCAAGATAAACTTAATTATTTTGATTCAACAGAAGAATTGCTCATTTGGAATGGTTTGCGTTTAGGAATTTTAGCAGGAATGTGTATTTCGAGTGATTCACTATGTCCAATGCAGTAGGCACCCCGCAATAAAAGAACATAGAAGCACTTCCAGAGCTGCTGAGGGCTGTTAGCCAAGTTAGAGTTTAGTGAATGTAGAGTTTTGGGTTACACAAGTTAGAGTGGATTAGAATGTTATATTGGCATCCATGGTCGTTGTAGCTAGCTAGGTACATGTTGGTGATTTTAACCGAGAGGGCTCCTTCTGAATTCCTTTCTCCCATTATCGAAGAATCTACCTAATATGAAAGAAAAAATTATGTATTGCTAGGGTTAGTCGACATTAAGCTCTTATTTGTTCAATTTTGACTAGGAAGATGGTAGATGTTGGTGATTATTCTGGTAAGGGCTATTTGGGTTGTTTAGCTACCACATGTGATGGTGTTTTGTTTTGTAAACCTAATATCAGGATGAACTTTTGCATTTCAGATTTTGAATTTTGTATGAGGAGATCTGGTACTTGTTCAGTGTCTGACTGGATTGTATATCTGCTGAAGATTAAGTAAAGCACATGAGCTTCACATGAAAGCATCGCGAAATTAGTTTCACTATGCCAAGTTATAGCTCTTTGGCATCCGATTGCATCTACTCAATGATAGTAGCTAGAACCAATATCGATAAATATATTTTATTTAGTTCCAGTCTATGCTAGTTTTCCAATTTTCTTTTGTTTTTTCTGCATATACAAGTAGCTATATATATTGAGTGCAATTCTTTGTTATGGTAGGTGAGTGAACCAAATAGGTGGGACTTAGATGATGATTTGGTGTTGTTGTGTTTGTATGTTTTGGGACAAAACAGATGTAAGATTACCTTTCTCTCTGATCTGATATTCTTATTATGTCAATATCCTTTTATCCTAATATTTTAATTTACATTACACGCTTCTCTCATCACAGTGGTAGCGATCGCCATAATCCGATTCACCCTTTTACCTCGCTTAGGCGGGAGCATCTTTAGAAGCATTGACCATTGGCGCATGTTGTAATGCATGGTATTAGATATTGAAAGCTTGCATCATTGTGATTTTTCGACAACAGTGTTTTTTCTTCTCGATTTAATCCCTTATAGTTATCTACTTATCTACTACTCCGTATCTATGAGAAGGAAAGTTGTTCTGTTGTGTTTCATGTTCAGCATTGTTGGCTCAGATTTTGTTATTTTATTTCTGTTGTTTGTTTGAAATTACCTTGATTGTTTTCCTCAGCACAAACTTTGCTAACTGTAGATGGATATTGAATTTAATCTGCATAGATTGGTGGTTAAGTTTTTGTGCCAGTGGCACTTTCATGTTGCTGATTGTGTTATCTACGAAAATTTAAGTGATTGATTGCAATAGTTTACAGATGTTTCTGTTGGTTCTGTATTTTTGGTGTTGATTGCTTTATTGTCAATTTCGTTAGTTAGTCCTAATCTGTAAGGTCAAGATATTGCCTCAAATTTGCTCCTTTTCTGTGAAGAAGTAATATATATATATATATAATTCACTGAAGAATCTGGTCCGTGATAGTAAACCATATGAAATTCTGAATTAGAGCTCATGTAGTGAAAGTTGACCATAAACAAAGGTTAACTGAGCCTGTAATTTATGCAAATAGGTTTACCCCTATAATCCCTCCAGTTTGATTGGATGAACTCTTTACTATTCTAGTTGTGCATTAGTGACGACCCTTCTTATTTATGCAATCATCATTGTTATTTTAATATATCTGTTGGTCCTTAGGTTTTACAGTCTACTAAAGTGCTTTTTACATCCTCAGTATGTAGCACTTATGTTCCCTACTCTATAGTATCTCCAAGGATGCAGTACTACAATTAACTCATGTAAACTCACTACATTAACAAGCATATAAAGTCAAATAAGCTCATTTAAGTACAAAAGGAGTGCATAAGCTATTGTATCTTAATGCTCCTTTTTATTGAATATCAAAGTATGTCCTGTCTAAGTTTATATGTCTTCATTCCTCCCCTTAACTCACATTGTCTCTCACACACATGCTGCATCTCCATGTAAATAATCTGTTCTCTTAAAAATCAATTTGCTTGAATGTGATTTGGTAAGTTTAAGGAATTAAATTGTCTTTCTCCCTACTTGGTATATATGCAGTGATGCTTTTATATGATTTGGTTTTCTCTGCTCATATGTTTTGTTCGTTTCCTATTATACAAAAGGCTTTCTCTGCTCATATGTTTTGTTTGTTTCCTATTACACAGAGCCTTCTGCCCTCCAGCTGATGTAGAATCATTTACTGAAGCGAAGAGAGTCTCTCTTCTGGGTAAACGCACGGGAAGTTAGTTCTGATTTTCGCCTGGCTGCCTGACGATTCCTCACACGTTGAGGTCACTGGATACAACTAGAGGGAGGAGTGAAGAGCTCCGAAGGTCACCCGATAGTTCTGGAGAACATTCTATTGATTCTCCTTCTGGGCTAGATAAAGTCGAAAAGTTTGATTCTGTGTTATCTAAAAATGGACATGAAAAAGTAACTGATGTCATCTCTAAGGAAATTGCTGACGAGGACCTGCCGTTACTCAAGAGAGCTAGATTTCGCATGCCATTTGCTGCGGAGCCAAGTGATAGTCAAGCTGTAGAGCAACCGAGCCTGATCTAGCAGCTCGGTGGATAGAGAGGCTTTGTTACCTCCTCCTAAGCGGCTACGTCGTGCATTATCGGGCAGTGAGTAGTTCCTGTCTTTGTAAAAATGTTTCATTACCTGTACATTCTGAGAATCCTTACCTGCAGCCATAGCATAATGATTTGGGCAGATTAACGTAGAAATATGTGCGTTACTCGGGCAGTTAGAAGTTTCTGTCGTTATAAAAATGTTTCATTACCTGTACATTCTGAGAATACTTACCTGCAGCCGTAACAGAATGATTTAGGCAGATTAACGTAGAAATATGTGCGTTACTCGGGCAGTTAGAAGTTTCTGCCTTTGTAAAGATGTTTCATTACCTATATCAATTTGAGTTTTGGAATCCATAGAGTTTCAGTAGTCTTTCGAAATCCATACATGCATTTCTTAATCGTAACACTATTTTGTTTATCGTCTCATTTTAGAAGTCAATATAACATAACTTCAGTTGCTTTTGTGCTATGGTTCCTGTTTTATTTGTTCATGTACTGCTGGCTGAACCTATCATTTAGTGTTGCCGCCATTTACATTGAAAGTGCCTACTCTTTTCAGTATTTTCACTGTGCTTTATTATTAGTAGAATATCAGCAGCAGCCCAATAGGAGTTTATTAACTGAATGTTCAACAATTCTTATATCCTATTGGGAATAGACTAGTGGTACAAATGTTGTGAGCAAATTGGTGGAGCTAATTATGAAAATAATATAGGCTCAGTTGAACATTTTATGTTATCTGTAATTTCAAGAATTCCAACCAATAAAAAGAACAAGTATTATCAATAAATAAGCAACAATTTGGATTCCACTTCTTGATAAATGATAATACTCTAGTAGTTATGATAATCACATTATTAAGAATCTGTAGTCCTAATAATATTGCTATTATATTCAATTCTATTAATTTGTGATATGCTTTTAAATAGCGTATTATACCGTGCTATAGCCTAGGCTAACTGTTCTTTTACTCAGTACAACTTTGTGCTTCTTCTCTATTTTAACTACAATGCTGTGAATTGTAATAGTAGTGCTACTATTTAAGTCATCAATTGTTGCTTGTTTTGAGCTTCTCTTTAGCAATCTTTGAAAACAATCAAGTCATAGAGTATTGGAGTTTCTTTTGGATTAGACAGGTGAAAATAAAGATTAAGCTCACGTCAAGTACCCATAAAACCATCAAGAGAATTTTCCTATCCCATTCATTATTGAAGATTGAAGATGTGTTATCAAAATGATTGAAGTGTAAGTATCCATTTTTGTTGACTTATTGGGAGTTTGATTAGACAAATGATGAAATTGATGTGCATTTAAGTAGATGCTTTGACTTTCTTTAATAGGAATGGTTAATGATTAGCTAGTATAGTGTGCATTACTATTCTAGGATACCGTTGATTGTGATCTTGATTCTAGATAGTAGTACTACTAGTGTTTCTTCATATAGGATCTTATACCATTTTTGGTTACATTTTCGCCCCTTACTTTTATCGATTGTATATCACGATTTTCAGACATTACGAATATTGCGGATGCATTAATGTAATGCTTTTTAAAGACGAGAGCACGAAGTGGAAGGAGTAGATGACTCCAACCATTACTTTATTTTGTCGTGTACCAATTTAGTTATTTTGTCGTGTACCAATTTAGTTACACACAATCACTTCTAAAGCTTTATTTTATCATTATTCAATCTAATACTCCGTATATGGTTAGCCTAAATATATTGCATGCTGAGTATCTGATTGATAATGACTTAGATGAGACTTGAGAGACATTTATTCCATTTTTAGAATCACTTTTTAGGAGGCGAAATTTGGAGCAACCCGGAGACTAGTTCATGGTGCTTTCTATTTAGTCTCATAATTTATTCTCCCGACTTTTTTTTTGTCTCATTCTATGTTCATTTCACAATCATTGTTGCTTTCCTAAGTGTGTTTGAGCATGAGATCTAATGTTGAAATAAGAGCTTTAGAAGTGATTGTGTAATGTCTTGTTTTGCATTATTAAGCAATGCCATCATTTTCTGTGAAGAGATGAGTATCACACCTACCATTTATATTGCCTGTGCAATAGCTGATCTCATCAACTTGATGTGATTTTCCTTTTGTCCTTTCAAATTGGTTTAGAAGTTTGCCTAAGAAGCATAACTTTCTTATTACACGAAAATAAAATAAACATTAGTTCCTTAATTAGTTAATTTCATTTAATGCAACTTATACGTAATATTTTGAGTTGGAAATGAGCCGAATCGAATATAAGCTCAGGAGGTAACAAGCGAGCATTAGTTATGCATTAAAAAATAAGCTCAGAGCTGATATGAGTTATGACTCGAAAGAAATTATTTAATCAGCAGGTGTTTATTGAGTCAGCTAGAGCCTGCATTTCATCAAGATGAGCAATGCTTGACTCATTAAGTATTCGAGTCAATGTATGGCTCGATAATGACCCGAGCTAAGTATTTCTAAACACGCGATGAGCTAGGAACAATATAAAAACAGTTGCATGAAAATCGAGGTGAATTATCTGTATTGAGACGAGCTAGCTAGCTTGGCTCGTTAAGTAATTGAGTGACTTGTCGGATTCGAGCAAAGCTCCTATTTTAACCAAGCGGCTAACGAGTTGAGTTATGTTATGGAGCTTGGCATTATTGTAGTTTTTGTGTTCACTTTACTTTTAATGAATATTGCTCTCATTTCTAAAGCAATAATATATAATATGTTCATTGTATGAGCTTAAACAAGTATGTGCATAACTAGATAGTAGATAGTAGATACTACACTCTAGATGCTTACATGTCAAATCTTGAATATTAATGAAAATACTGCATCAAGATTATTGTGCTCAAATTCTCAATATGAATATAAATCTCTCGGACAAGATGAATATTTTGAATGACATATTATATCAACTGTTCTGTGAAATACTCGGCATCATTTTTCATTAGTCTTCTCGAATACATTCTTCAACTAAGATTCATAATATGTTGAGATCTCAGGATATTACAGGCAAAGTTGCCTTGTAGAACTCAAGATTATTATTTACTTGGCTTCTTTATTATTGGTAATTTGGTATTCAACCTGAATAATATTCTTGATTGTTTTTAATATTCTTGATAGGTTTTGATATTCTTGGTTGTGTTTGTCCCTATCTAAAAACAGCCAAAACTTCCTCATGAGTTTGTCATAGTCACACTATTAGTCACAAACTGTATATCTCATGTTGCACACTTGCAGCACAACTTGGTTCTTAGTGAGTTGTAGCAGCCAAATTCTTCCTAATTTGAGCAGTTCCAATTTGCATTACATCTCTGTAGATCAAAGGTCTAAAATCGTACAAGAATCTTTCCACAATTCTTATGCCTGGATCCATCACATGATTCTCCCATTCTTCATCTGCTTCTTTGCCTTGTTTTTTGAGTACTTCAGTAGCATCTAACCTATGTATCTTCCACTTTTTCACATTCTTGAGTCGTTTTATTTTCTCTATTTGTCGACAAGCCAATTTGCATGTATTGTTCTTGATTTCATCTATGGCTTCTTCAAGGAGCCTGGCTTTGCCTTCTCTGCTCAAGAACTGTTCAACTTTGAAATAATGATCGAGTTCTGGTACACCAATTGCCCTCCAAATTCCCCTGGTGTAATCTTTTCCTGGATTGGAAAAAGTCTTCCTTACTTCATCGACCAACCCCTTTTCGATCATCCTATCAACGCGGTTGGATACAAACGAATGCAGGACTGGAATGGAGACATCCACCCAGAGGAAGCAGCATTCATACCTTGATTGAAATTCTTGATGTTCATCATCAACAAGAGCTTCGACGAATGAATTAGACCCTCCAACGATGATTGGATGTTGCCCGCGGCCAGTTATAGATTGCAAGGAGAGTGAGGCCATGCTGCAGAAATCTGAAGCTGTGAAATCAGAATTAGGATCAATGACACCTAGGAGATGGTGTGGTATGCCTCGGCTTTCGTCTTGTGTGATCTTGTTGGTGACTATGTCAAGGCCTTCATAAACCTGCATTTTATCTGAATTCACAATCTCTGCAGGAAAACGGGTTGCTAAGTCGATAGAGAGTTTCGATTTGCCTGTGCCTGTCGCTCCCAGGACTACTACCACCTTCTCCTTTTGTCGTGGTATCTGATGGCGAAGGACTTGGAAATCAAGCCCACCACCACCAGTTTGGATTTGTAATAGAGCTTGAGTTTGTTTGCATGTGAACATTTGCATGTTCATTGTATTATAATATGAACTAGAAATAAAGTGTATAAGTCAGTAAAACTCTGACAAAATAGTTCAAGAAATGTATGATAACACTTCCTGATATCAAATTTGATAAGGAAAATATAAAGGGGTGGGAAAAGTTGCTAAACTAATGTGAATACTTGTTTTGATTCTCTTTTATCAGGTAGTCATTACTCTTAATGCTCAGAAAGTGTGATGCCAATTAAAATGTGGAGGTTGGCTACTTATAAATTATAATGGCATCCCACCATGTCAAGACAAAATGTTATCTCGTTCCACTTTGAATATTTTGGTTTAGTCGTTTACCTTTTTATGGCAATAATATAAGTGTACAGTACTTAAGAATGATACTTAAGTATAATGGTTGAGTTTGATATTGGTTTTAATATTGATTTTGAACTTAAAAAACTTAGATGAACGCTGTAATTACATGTGCAATAGTATTTCAAAGGTTTGCATATTTGATTGATTTATTGGTGATTTATGAGTAACATATAATTAAGTATTCAAAAATTGGGAAATCGTACTTATGTATTGTTTTCAATAACCTAAACCGAAACCCAATAATATTCAAATTTAACTAAGCTTATCAAATAACGTTTTAACATGAAAAAATGCTAAGTATCATAATATTTCAAACAAAATAAATATAGAACACTAACTTCATGAACATGTATGTGAAATTATTGTGTTAATTGCAATCTTAATAAGAATTTTTTTTAGAAAACTACTGAAATTTGATAAACAAGACGGTCCTGAATCTAGTATGGGAACAAACTTAAAATAAAGTATTATGGTAAGTCTCAATACTCTTCCTTAAGTTGGATGATCAAATGCAATTTGCTTATAGTATCTATTTTTGATTTCCTAAGCTTGAATATTTTCAAAACATTTTTATTAAAAGTATGTGAAGCTATACTAGTCTCAAATGAATACAAGGTAGAAGTAGACCGAAAAATATTTGCACATAATCCTTCCTTCCATCATTATGCACAAGAAACCCAAATAATTAGTTTTAATATATATGCTCATCTACTCGATCAACATGGTGAGACATTTTTGGGTCACCCAGCTTCTATTATTAGATTTTGTCATATTTTTTCAATTAAGTGACTAGATCGATAATCCTGACCGCACTACTAGTCTGTTATTTATTATGGACAAATAAAAATATTAGAAGTTCATGACAAAAGGATAAATATCATGATTTTCCAATAAAAAATAATTATCGCATATCTAACGTAAGATAAAATACAAAACGTCACAAAAACGTCGAGCTATTAGAATCACGACGATTATATGACATTATGAAACATGACGCCACCCGACTTAATATGGTGGATCGGATTGTCATTGACCAATTTATGTTGGGTTCATAATTTCGGACCCCATCCCATGGTGGTGAGTATCCTAAAGTACAAAATTGAGATTTATTATTTTCCTGCTCGGCAAATAATCTAATCTTGTCATCTCCAACAGTTAAATTATGAAGATATTGTGAAAAGATAATATAAACAACTAAACGAATTTGTTCTAGACAAGATAGGTGGTTCTAACTATTTCGTTGTTATGCGCTCGTGCTCTTTATAAGTTCTAGTGTTCCACTCAAGTTAAATTCAATTTCCTATTTCTAGTCTATATTAATATTATACTCCAATATACATACTTAGCTTCGAGCACTACTTGAATTGATTATATATTATGCCACTAGTCCTTCCATTTCGAAAAGATGGAATGCTTTTTAATTATTGACTTTGCAAATGTTGATCTAAAAAATATATTGTTAAAAATTGTAATAATATTCGATGAAAATATATAAAAAATAAATAAATATTTCAACATATTTTATTTTTAATATGAAAACTTTGATTAAAATTAAAGTTATATGTGTTAATTAGAATTATAAAATTTGTTAAACTTGATAGTTAAAAATAAATATGACAATTTTTTCGAAGTGGAGGAAGTATACTGCCGAATAATAATTGGCTTTTCTGTTCATCACATTCACGCCGGCATAGTAGATTAATCTTTGAATTTTATTTTAAAAAAAACAAATTTTCTAACATTGAATTAAAAAAATTGTTTGAATAATGAAGGGGGCAATTTGATTTTAGCAACTTAAAATAAATTTTCATTTGAAATGAATTAATATTTCTTTTGAGCATGTATACAGGACGATTATTTCACATTTACAAAACAAAAGAGGTAAATTGTCATTCACTATGAATGTCTAAGCATCATTCTCATGGGTAATTATTGTAAACAAAAGAGGTATGTTGCTTGTTCATCTTAATAATACATGATTGTAAATTATGCTTTTTAAATGAAAAACAAAGGGTATATTTCAACTTTAATTGATCCTATGTTGTCAGTTTGTTAAAGCTATTATGTTAATTTTCGTAGGACACAATAATTGTTTCACACTTACTCTCGTTAAAATGACTCCAAATCCTTTAATGTTTTCAGTGTGAAATGTCTTATCACTATGTCGCTTTCATTATCGTGTTAAGTTATGCTGGGGAATCATGATTTTTCATCATTCTAAAAGTAATCGGGGATGGTTAAGTTAAGGCCGATCCATCTTGAACGTCACTACTAGAAACCGAGCAAATGCCTCATTCCCCGGCCATACATTCCCGACGCCTAAAACGTGTTTGGGTTGTCGGTTTGGGCGCCTGCAAGCACCCGATGCGAATTATTCGTCGCTAAATTCCATACCGTCACCAAACCGACACTAAATATATAACCCCTTAACCCATCTAAGTTTGGGTACACACCGACACCACACCGATACTAAATATTATTTAATTTAATTTTTTATTTTTTCAATCCCGACACAATACCGACACTCTTTGTATTTAATTAATTATATATTTTTAATATACCTGTCACAATACCGACACAATCATCTTCAACCATATTATCAAGACCGTCACAATCCCGACGCTATTTTTGAAAATTTATAAAAATTCATAAAAAATATACAAAATTGACACGGTGAATATATACAAAGAATCGAAATAGATTTTGCTAATTTTTCATGCCTATAACGTATAAATAATATCTTTGTAGCCATAAATCTATCTATGACATTACTAACCATTTCATTGAACAACATAATACATAAAAGTCAAAAAAAATAAAGGAAAAATGTAATAACTACCTCTTAAAGAAATGAAATTTTCTTCTTTGGATTCATCAATTTTCATCTTTCGTTTTCCTACAAAAATATAATAATAAAAAATTAGTATTCATAATAAAAAAATGCAAGGACATGAATTCAAATCTATTCAAATTATTATCAATAAAAAGTTGTTTGATTTATTGAATTAAGAGATTAATAATTACCTCTTTAGACGTTTGCAATTTCCTATAAAATTAATCAAAGTGAAAGTTAGTACACAAAGAAAACATATAAATAATATATAATGAGCAGAAATATTTTTTTGAGAGAACTTGAGTGAAAAAAGAATGATATGAATAGCAGTGTATATATAGATATGTTGGATATGAAGGATATGAAAAATCTAAAAATATGCGTTCCCGACACATTCCCGACGCAATTTAAAAAAAAAATTAATTTCCCGCTTTCAAATTTAATTTGAAATTCAAATTTCCCGCTTTGTATATGTAATTCGACCGACACATTCCTGTCACCATTTTATGAAAAAATATGAAGCCCGACACATTCCCGACGCAATAATTTTTAAAAAAAAATTGAATTTTCCCCTTTTATTTAATTTGAAATTCAAATTTCCCGCCAGATATATTTAATTTTGACCGACATTATCTTCGCTACCATTTTCTCGAAGAAAAATCACGTAAGTCCGACAAGATCCTCATGTCACTATTCGGGAAAAACACGAAGACGCTACATTCCCTCGCTACCATTTCTTAAAAAAAACTGCGAAACTCGACGATTCTCATACCATTTATGAAAATATATCATTTATAGATTATTTTTAAATTAATATATCATTATTCCATTCATGATTGCGATTGTTATATGATCTCCGATATAAATGAAATTATTTGTTTTTTATTATGAGATAATATAATTGATTCAATAACAAATATTAGGATTTCAGGGTTATCATATAGAAAGTATAAGATTACAAACTCGTGGGTATTATCAGTCAGTGATCCATTTCATGATTGACGATTGTTATATGATCTTCTATATAAACAAAATTATATGTCATAGAATAAGGTAATCGATTAAATAACAAATGTTAGATTGGATTATCATATATAGAACGCCTATGGTTACAAATGTAATCCTCGACATTAAAGCTCTGAGATTCAATTCATGATCGATGATTGGTATATGATCTTCGATATAAATGAAATTATATGTTGTTTTATAAAGTAGTTGGTTCAATAACAAATATGAGGAGTCTAGCTAAGATTACAATCCTTCACAAATCCTTGAACGTTTACTATAATGTTCGTAAGTAATACTTTGTAAACGAATATTATACAAATAACTTCATAATATAAATATAAATAGTTTACAACAATGGTTACAACCCCTTTTACAAACTCTTAAGGCCATAATTTGAAAAAAAATATCAAGTTCGCCATATCTTATGTCATCATTGATTTGTGAAAAATCAATGGCCGGATACATTCCTCGGCTACAATTTATGAAAAAATCATAAACCGACACAATCGTCACCATTTTTGAAAAATCATGAATCCCCGACACATCCCCGCCAATTACTTATTATGAAAATATAGCATTTCTTATTTATTATTTGTATAATAATATATAATAACATCGACACAATATCGACACATTTTTTCAAAATCGACAGTGATTCGATGCGGCTTCGCAAGGCTTCTGTGAATTAAAAAATATATAATTTATTTATTCTTTTAAAAATATATATAATACCGACGCAATACCAACACTATTACACTTTTTACTTATTTCTGACATATTGGTGACAATATGATGTCGTATTTTGAAAAAAATAAAAAATGCTTGTTTTATTATAAAACCCGACACGTCACATTTTATTTAACCCATTTAAAAGCGTTTTTATTGAAGTTTACCGTATTACTATACAACCACATTTTTGAATATTTTCAAATGACGAGAAGTTTGTTAGAATCCTACACCATTATCGATAATCCCATAATGCAAGTAATAACTCGATCCTATCCAGATTCAACAAACAACAGTAAAAATGATGATATACTACTAATTCAGCATTTGCATAAACATAAAAAATAATGCGAAAATTAAATCGCATACTGCGATTTTACCTCGGCCCCTCAACGCGAAAAGCGACATCCAAATTTCAAGCATGTATCCACTAATAATATCATGAAGATTGCTATTGTGACTCAAGAACCATATTCAACTTAATTCCTCTCAACTAGACGATTTTTCACTTAAAACCTCGAGGTACAAGTCTCCTCATATACGCTTCCTCAATCTCTAATGCATTCTTTCTGACTCACCAAGACCATGATAACATCATAATTCTAAGCACAAAGTTAATAAACTTTATATTCCCACCCACAAGACAACATTTTCAACCACCACGGGGCGGTGTTTCCACACACCAAAAAATACTACACAAAAGTTAAGAGTATTTATAGGTTCTCACCAATAAAACCTATAATAATTAATTTTTCTTCAACAAAAACCATTAATTACCTACTTAAAAGGTAATTAATTACCCTCAAGCAGTGCCAAGACTCTGTAATCCTTTCCTTTCTCGCTCTCCTTCCTTAAGTGTAACGTTTCAATACTCCTGCCCTTCACGGTTTAGGCTCTGGCCACGTAACAATCTCCCACTCGATCCACCTGCTAACCTTCGAAGCGTTTGATCGTAACATCTCCTTTCTTCAATTACTAAACTTCTGAGTAAGTGAAACACCTCTCACAACCACTTTTAACTACGCCCACTAACTCGATGATTCACGCAACATACCCGGCTGCAAACCTTGTACATACCATAACCTCGACTCGAGCAACAACTCCGCGTTTTGCCATCTTCCTTAACTCATTACCAAACGAAGTTTTGTATTCCGTTAGTTGTGGCACTCTGTCTCGACCTCCAAATATAAACCCGCTTTTACCTTTCATGGCTTTCTTAGAACTTCCGCATCATCTCTAAAGCACTCACAACACATGAATTTTTACCAAATGACATCCACTTCTGAACATCCGAGAAACTCCTTGTCACCTACGACAACCATTTTAAACACATAACCCATGTCACTAATTTCCTCCAGATCCATCTTCCCGATGACTTTTCCGCAAGATCTTCCAACGATAACCCGCGATGTCGGCTTCACAAAGACTCCATATCACAAACTTAGGACCTTC